>WBND01000542.1:360296-392188 GCA_013398595.1 Tychaedon coryphoeus
TCTATTTACAATTTTTTAATGAAAAACCAAACTAAACCAAAACAAAACAACAAACAAAAAAACCACCAAAAAACCCCTGGGAAAATCCAGTTTTTAGTCCTAAAACAGACCTTACTTTCAGCCTAAAAAATGCTGAGTGATAAAAATCTTTAACTTAAAAAACACGAGTCAGTAACAAATATGAAACTTTCCCAAGGACATCTTGATTTGTTACATTGTTTATGAGGCTACCCTCTTCACTTGTAAATTTTTCTGTATTTTTTCCCCATCTAATTACTTCAATTGATGTTAATTTAGGATTTGTCTATTTGCTGCCAGAATTCATATCTACATGTCAAAGCTATGCTACTTTATTCACAGAAGAATAATTATTCTCCTGTAAGATTTTAGGTGAAAATCACTGTGAATTTCTCTTAAACTCAAGAAGATCTAAATGTTGACAGGCCCTCAGGAAAATACTTTAGCAGACCTACCCCATTGACTATGTGCTCTAATCTATTTACATCCTCTAAAGTATCCTAAGATGCAATTCAGAGTTCATTAAGACACCTGATTTGGAGGAATTCTCAATCACTGGGAAAAATATAACTGCATTCGTAAGGCTGAGTTTAAAACATCTGAATATAGCAACATAAAATCAGTATGTGTCAGCTATGTAGTTTGCTATTAGGAATGTACTAGCAGTAGGAGTTCTGGCAGGTCAATAATTCCGTGATGGCAAAAGCTCCCTTCTCCCTCATCACACCTGGCACTTGTGTCAAATTTCCCACCTGAAGGTCTTTGATGAAAGATCCTGCCTAGAAGGACCACAATATCTTTTCTAGTATTTTCCTTTTCTGCTATCCCAGCCCTAATAAACAGATAAAATCTTCTACGGTTTAAATGCTTACTTTTTATCTGCTTTGTCATAAACTTTGTTATAAAATTTGTCAACCCTCTCACTAAGACAAAAAATTGGTTTCTTATCAAACCCTTTGCTATGATAATATCATCCAAAGCTACATAAGCCCAAACCACTCAGTCCTTCCTAGCAGATCATATTTTCTGGATCTCAAATCACCGTCTCACAGAGAGCCATAATAAAAGCCACCAATCCAGACTTTCATGGAGAAAAGCACTAATAATTGGACTTTACTTGACTACAATGTCATCAGACATAATAAAATGTTTTATTTCTCTCTTTTAGATAAGCTTCATTTCAGTATAAATTTGCATTTTTTGTCCGTTTTTCTTTCTCATTTCTGTAATGCAATCCTACAGGCAACTCATTCCACCTGCAAATGACCCCACAGCCCTGTATCATCCAGATATAAGGCATGTACATATATTTAACCTTGCCCAAATATAGACTTTTATTCTTGTTGCATTTCATCAACAGTAGTCTTGGCATCATCACAAATTTTCCCAGACTTTCTGTTTCTGAATTCCAGCCTGCAAGACTTCTTCGACCTCCCATGCCATGAAGAAAGCTAAAAAGACCACAGTGCATGGTCATCCAGGATTTCAGTTTCTGTTAATGACAGATCAAGAGTGATCCTTACAGAAACTTGTTTTGACAGAAATCATCTGAACCAGCTTTGAGTGTGATTTTCCAAATAGACTTTTACTTTTTAACTTATCCTTTAATTTAGATCGATTGTAAGGAGCTGTCTAAAGCTCCTTACAATAATTAGTTTTAATATGCTAATTGACATATATCTTTGACAATTACCAAGCCTCTAAGTGCCATACCTTTAACCAAATAATTGGCTACCTTATTTTGGAACAGGAAATCAGGGAGAAAAATACCTGATTCCAAATTATTTGTTAAATTATCAATCTGAAATTAATTTTTTTCATTGTAAAACTGAAAAGGAACAAATTTTATAAAGAAAAAAAATTGCTTCCAATAATTTGTACACTTCTTTTATAGAAAGTATACTGCATTCTCTGCAATTTTGAGGAACCAGAAAAGTCTTGATGCCACCATGACAAGAAGGGATATACAAAAGAAACACTCAAAATGTACATAAAAATGTACAGAACAGATTTTAAAAGATCATGAAGGTTTCTAATTGAGCATGTTCTAACAAATGTAGGACAAGCTCATGGTAATGGGAGGTTGACAGGAGAGAAAAGAGATGTGAGCAAACAATTTAAAGGCCATACATCAAAGAAAAACAACACACTACCACGACATTAACAGACAATGCCTCACAGGAATGTTTATTTTTTTGTATGTACCTAAGACAAAGAATAAATACATAAAAAATAGAACATAAATAATTTCAATGCTAATAATAAAAAAGAGAGAAAAAGGACAACATAGCTTGAAATAGTCTGAGGAGCTGATCAATCAGTGCAGTAGCAAAAGAAAAATAAATTAATATGCAAAAAAATTTGCTAAAAGTGCAAACAAAAAATATATTTTAAACACAATTAACACACATTTGGGTATTGCTTTCAGATTTCTTTTTTGATGAAAAGTAAGTCAGTATGAGGCAAGGACTAATTACCTGTTCTTTTTAGGCAAATCCCAAAGTCATTATCAGGTCTTGTTAAATTTAATCTTATCAGCTTTTAAAAGAGTGGATGAGAATATTTTGTTTCCCATCCACATACCTGCACAGAAGCACAGGAAATCACTGGGCTCACTTAGTCATTATGTACAATAGGATCTCCTGTAGCAACACATTTAGGGTCTGTTCAGGAGGCACTCTGAATTAAGAGCAGGCACAGTCTTGGCTACATTTTGACTGCAGAGCTTCCTCAGGGAGCAGCAAGAGTCCCATCAACTTTTTTTCCAGGAATCCACAGTTTTCCCCTTCCATTCTCTGCCTAATTTCAACCATACTAACTTTAATACTAGTGTAGATCTTAATACTCCTTTGGACATTGACCTGTAATTTTTGCAAGAAAGTCTTTGCAATTCTCTGAAGCTATATAAATAATTGATAACAATTAACTACTGCTTCACCTACCCAAAGAGTGAAGATGGTGATCTCTCACCAGAACCGGAAAACTACTGGAGGCTTTACTTCACATAAGCTCTCCAAAAGGATGTTTCTGTATTCCTTTCTGTTATTTTTTTGTTGTTTTTGTTTTGCAAAATATGTATATTAAATGGTACTTCTGTACCATTGTTCTTTCTGTAGCAAAAATATTTCATTAGTTTTCAGAGATTTTCAGAGGTACAAGCAGCAGTCAATATTGATATGCTGCGGTTCATAATTCCTGTTTTTAACAGTCCGCACAGTTCAGCGTTTGGAATGATGCTTCCTTTTTTAGGTCATAGGTTGGACTTGATCTCAAAGGTCTTTTCCAACCTAGTTCATTCTGTGTTTGTGTGATTCTTATTTTACTTATCAGGAGCGCCAAGTCTAAAGACACGCCAGCATCTCACACTCATTCACACAACCCCATTCCAGACATAAGCATTTTTTAAACAGGTGACAAAGTGCAGCCTCTTACCAGCAAGAACTTCTTATTCTATGTTTGTATAGTCTAATTTAAGGAGATATTATCTACAATTTTCTCTTGCCACAACATGATGCAAGTCATTCTTGGTTAGAACAACAGCTGAGTTGTTAGGGAAAATAATCCAACAGTGTGTAGAAAGAGAAAAACACCATTTATATAGGTGGTCAAAATTCCAGTTTCCAATCCTCTTGCATTTCTTGTCAACTCCTGACCAGACAGATCTTATAAGCACAGGTATGGCTGGCATGCCTGTCAAGGCAACTAGAGCCTGAGATTGAAGAGTTCCAAGTTTTCTTAGTAAATTTGACCCCAAAAATGTGTATCCTCACAAAAAATACCACAAAAGAAAAAATATGAGACTCTCCTGAACTATTTCCTGTATGTTAATTTGAGAAATGCTTGAAATCCTCCAGTACTAAAGACTATCAAAAGATAGATGCAAAGTTATTTTAATTGCTAGGAATGAAGGAAAAAACCTTTTGATATCTTTGAGGGCTGTGTGGGTTTTTTTCTTTTTTTTTTCTTTTTTTTTGCTTAAGCAAAATTTCTGCGTTGGTGTAAGGCAGATTTTCCAGGCTTCAACAAACCAGATGGCCATCCAAAAATGCGATATGAAATTTTTATAGGAAGCTAAGAGCAGAACCCATCTCAGGGAGAGATTTTTCAGAGATTCCAAACTTTTAAAAATAAATATTACTGCAAGATCTTATGTATCTACATTTGAACTGCAACGAGTCAATAAATAACCACAGTGATAATTACCTAAATTCTATATTTAGAAGGAACAGAACACATGCAATAAACAATAGCACATTGTGATATTAATGAAGCGCTTGCTTCCTCTAAATGTAGAAATTCAGCAATTATCACCAGAATTGGCATGTACAAAGGTGCCGGTGACAATTTTAAAAAGGCATATTGCTTATATGATAGACCAGAATGCATGCTTTGGACCCAGAGCATTCTGTTATGAAGGATTGATTCAGTGACACAGTCCCACACTGAGCCAAGCTTATGCTCAGCACAGCATCAGCTCTGGTGGAGAGGAAGAGGTGATTGCAAGCCTTCCTTCTGCTTGCCCCAACTATGAGTTGGCCAGAGGCCAACTCAGCCATCAGCACAAATTAGAACTGCTATAAAGATGTTCTACTTTACACTAGCAGGTTTGGACCCCTGAGGAGTGTACTACTCAGGCATCGGAGCTTGTATTGAACTACAGACCTTTCCCATCAAACCTCTGTCAGACTCCTTCCCTGCTAAAAGGTGTCTCTGTGATGCTCTCAGCATTTCCCCCGCACATTTAAACCCTGTCAGAAAAGCTGGCTGGCCTGGGCACACCAAGCTGAAATGTCTCTCAGTCACAAGACTTGCCCTCTTGAGCTTTAAGGTCACTCTTAGTAACTCTCCTTTGTGGCCGAAGATTTTGCCTGAAGACCTGCTGTCAAATAAATACTTCCAGGCAGCTTGTTTTTTCAGACTTGCATCCCTGGCCTTGAGTGCACACAGAGGCAAGCTGCTCTAATGCCTGCACACTGCACTGTGCCTCTCCAACCCACCTTTTTGTCCTTAACTCTATCTATCTCTTTTTCCTGGGTGAAAAATATCCTACTTATGTTTTTCCTTAGACTTCTTCATGAAGTCTGGTTTCCTACAACTCTGTTGTATTTTCCTCACAGAAAGAAAATAAAGCTCACAGAATATAGGAAAATGATCATTTACCACCTGGCTAACTGCAGGGTTTGAGTTTTGGCCTTCCAGCCTATTACATGCCAAGAAAAGCAGCCACAGAGCAGGGATCTCAGTCAGTGGACGAAGTCTTCTCTAATTCTCTGAGCAATGAAGGCTTCATACTCATGCCTCTTCTTCCCACTATACTTGCTGTGCAGAAAGCACTGCTGAACGGCTAGGAAAAATATCTTTACTGAGTACTACCTGGCCAAGGAATCTACAGCATAGCCTGCAGTGATCAGTAGGCTCTCCTTTCCTTATGTCTGGGAATTTGGCAGAGGTTATAAAAGAAAATTGCTGAAAAGGAAGGGTAGCCATTTCCAAATTATAGAATTCAGTTGTTTGGTTCATTCACCAGCATCCTGAACTTGTATATTCAGCAACAAAGGTGTGAGAGGTTACTGTGGCTCTGCTTCTCTCAGTGCATCCTGAAAGAGGATCAACTGCCCCAGCACTCCTGTTGGAGCTCTGCACACCCCTGCACTCACACAGATGTATGAAATGACTGCACACGGTCTTGATGGAGAGCATCAGAAGTCAGTGATGCTCCTTCAAATTCCATCTCTGCCTCAGGAAATATCACCAGAAGTTGTCTCCCATTGCTTCAGGAACATACTCAATGGCAGATGCTCGCAGTCTCAGGGAGATGACAACCATCACACATTGCCAGGATGGGAAGACAATTGAAGTATTTTGGAGCATTGTGGCACTGAACATACACAAGATCACATGGAGAAGACAACACACAAGAAAGAATTCATACACCAGCCATGTGAAAAAAAGAGATAAATAAATGTACTGCAGGTCATGCTTTTTTTTTTTTTTTTTCTGAAAGCTAATGCTTCCAGAGGACATGGGGTGCAGAAAGCTCTTCACAGGAATTGGCAGAATGTCATGGCTTAACCCCGTCCAGCAGCCAACTCCCACACAGCTGCTCATTCATTGTTTCACCAGTGGGATCAGGGATAAAAACTGGAAGGGTAAAAACCAAAAAAGTCCTGGGTTGAGATGAAGGCTGTACAATAGGGAAAGCAAAACCACACAAGTAAAACCAGGGACTAATACACTGCTTCCCAGGGGAAGGCAGGTGTTCAGCCATGTTCAGGAGAGCAGGGCCCCATAACATGTAATGGTTACTTGGGAAGACAAATGTCATCACTCCAAATGTCCCTGGCAGTGGTTTCCTCCTTAGCTCACTTTGTATATTGAGTGTGATGTTTCGTGGTTTGGAATATCCCTTTGGTCAGCTGGGGTCACCTGTTCCAGACATGTCTCATCCCAGCCTCCCAGGCACCCCCAACCTCCTCACCAGCATGGCAAGTATATGAGAAGCAGAAAAGGCCTTGGCTCTGTGGAAGTCCTGCTCAGCAATAACAAAAACCTCTCTATATTATCAACACTGTGTTCAACACAAATCCAAAACACAGTGCCCAGATCAGCTACTGTGAAGAAAATTAATGCTACCCCAGCTGAAACCAGTAAGAGAGAAAGCCTAACCAGATTTTTAAGAGAAATTATTGCACTTTTTCTACAGAAACTTACAGAGATTATAGTATGCATGATCACATTCACACCACTGAGACACTAGATATACTGATCTAAATGTCTGCTAACATAAACTGCTTACAACTGATGCCACAGAATTAGAGCTCAGAAGTTTGCAATGTCAGTAATCTGATTCATATGGCAGCTGTGCTAACTCTTACATCTATCTCTACTATCACCATATAATGTCCTCCTCCACAAAGGGCCAAAGAAACAAGACTGAAAAACATCACTACAAAAATCATAAAGATTGGAAAAGAGTTCCAAAATCATCAAGTCCAACCTTCGACCAAATACCACCATGCCCACTGAACCACATCATAAAGTGCCATATCAATTCACCAGGGATGGTAACTCTACCCCTGGGGACCCTGTTCTAAAACTGACCACCCTTTCAGTGAAGAAATTTTTCCTGATATCCAACCTCAGCCTCTCCCGATGCAACTTGTCCTATCACTAGTTATAAAAAACACTGAACTCTACCTTGCTACAAGTAGTAATACCTTAAAGGAGGTTGTAGTTGTACAGGGCAACAAGGTCTGCTCTGAGCCTTCTTTTCTCCAGGCTAAAAAGCCCTGTCTGCAAGGACAGGAGAGACAATACCTCTCAGCCACCTAACCACTGGATGTCTTGGGAAAAGCAGTTGAAGTTCGAAAACACTAAGCTTGGAACTCTTATTACTGCAACCAGAAAGGAACTCCTCCTCTCATGCTAGGATGAGTCTCTCTATCTGTTTCCAAATAACACCTGAATTCTTTCTTTCTTCCCATCAGTTATGTGAACTCTTGAAAGTCATGAAAGATGTGTGGCATTTTGGTCAAATAATCTAATAAACACAGGAATCACTGTGTCTAATAAAACATATACTTCCCTTGTGCCTGTCTGTAATGACAAAATACCTGTTGCAGGGGCGCATATCCCAACCATGAGCATTTTTGGGATATACTGAATATGCATAGGGACTGCTAAGCAAGTGTGCAATCCAACTGCTCCACTCAGCTCTTCTCAAGATGGTCCTTACTCACACAAGTTCTTCCTGTGTTTTCCACTTAGCAGCACGATGAATCCATAAAAAACATGTAATTATGAAGGAGCACACCAACTGGTTCTCAAAACAGAACAGAAAAATTGGGTGGTGGAATGCGCTGGGAAATTCCCCATTCCGCATCTTTTGTTCCAAGGCTGCTAATGTATTTTCCATGAGATTTTTTTTCAGCAATGGAAAAAAATATGTTAGGCAATCAACTTATTTATCATAAGAATGAAAGGCAGAAAAGGGAGTGTCCCAGTTTGAAAGACGAGTGTCTGCTAGGGAAAACAGGGCTCTACCTTGAAATGGAGAAAACAAATCCTCTTCCTCTGAACTAGTGTAATGTTGAAATTAAGGGGCTGTCATGCAAAGATATGGGGATAGGAATAACAGTTCTTTACCAGTATGTGTAACATATCAACATATCTTATCAAACATATTTGATAAGAACTGAGACTTCCAGACCTCACAATCAAAATCTTCTGAACTAAATTCAGATGAGCTGAACCACAGTCTGCAGCATTGTTATGTGCATACAAAGTTGTGGAATCAAGTCTCTATTACTGGCTATGAGACTAAACCATCTTAAGGATTTTTTTCACACTCAAACTCACTGTCCCTATGAAGATGGAGCCATACATCTAGACTGAGCCAAAATTAAAGTGGACGCTACACCTCCTAACATGCTGGGCTACATTTAGCTTGCAATCTGCCATGAGCTTGTTGATGTTGGCTCTCTGAGGTTATCTAGCTGTTGGACAAAGATGAGACATCTACTTCTGGAGCAAAGTCCTGAAGCAGCCTTCCAAGAATTGCCTAACTCCTGTCCAGCATCCTACCTATGAAAATGCAGCACAGGATGCAAGGAAAAGAAAACAGGAGAGTTGGTGAAATGAAAGGAGTAGTTATACAGCTGAAATGAAGTAGAGGAGGAGGGGTTGGAGTGGAGACAAACATGAGGATAAAACGAGAAGTGTTCAGAACTTATTCTGCAGTTAAAATACTGCCATTGTATTTTCTTCAAAACAGCCATCTTTTAACAGATAGTCCATGACATTTGTCTCTTAATCCTCTCAGCATGCCTAAGCAGCACTGCAATCTATTGACTGAACTACTGCAACATTGACCAATACTACACTATCAACATCCTGCTACCTACAGCAGCCATAACCTCAGTAAAATGAAATCTGCATATAATAACAAGGACTGGAGAATTATATTTGAAATAGCAACAGCTCTGTAAACATGCTATGTGTTTTCTCATAGCTTTTAAACATATCTTGTCTGCAAGGAATGCATCATTGAAGGCTACAAAACATCTTTTAGCCTTTTCTCAGTATTTGTGATGTAGTTTTTTCCTCTGGCTATTTTCCTAAGGCACAATCTGTTTTAGGCTGTGCAAACAACAACAGTTTTTGCCTTTTCATTCAGGGGAAGCAAGGCTTATAATGGCTGGAAAGGCACCTGAAGTGAGCATCATCAGACCTATCTCTTCTGCAGTGGCACTGTGGTTTTGCAACAGGGGACAACCAAACAAAATAATTATGTTAATGAATACAGCTCTATGCAATGCTCATTCTGAACATGACTTAGGAGTGAAAATAAAAGGAGTGTACACTGCCCATAATAGATATTCTTGGGCTCACTGCTGTATCCCAACCACATATCCTTCTGCAGCAATCTTTTGTCTTGTTTACTATGCATATTCAACAAACATATACTAGCTGAATTCTTATGCAAATCTTGATTTAAGGTCATCAAATTCAATTTAATGAAAATTTTCCCAGAATATCAAGTATGTTTTGATTTTCCAAGAGCAGTTTCCAAGAACAGAAAGAAAAAAAGCCAAAAAAAACCCCCAATCTTACTCTTTTGGAAAGTCAGAAATAATACATTTTCCTCCAAATTTGCACATTACAACTTACAAAATCAGCTTGCACTAGTGTATGAAAAAGGCTACCTGTATCTTTAACACAGATACAGCCTTGGAAAAATCTCTTAATCTTTCCAAATGCAGGCTAGGCAGGCAGATTTTAAGGGTGAAAGGGTAAGAGAGATACAATTAAGGCGTCAATGGTAATATCTCAAACTGTTCTCTTGCAGGGTGAGTAACCTGCTAAAGACTGGAGAAGCTAGCCTAAGGTCACACAGCATTTAAAATTTTGAATAAATAATGTAGCAAATGCTGAACAGCAGCTCTTTTCTGCTGTGTTGCAATGTTCATGGTCACACAGCCATGGATAGTACGTTGAGGTCCAACCAGGGTCTTGGTTCTAGATAGTATGTGGGCTTGAGACACAGTTTTTTCCCCAAAGAGTCAAAATATAGATGAAGATTAAAGTTAATCAGTTTTCCCCATCAAAGCTAGTTTACCCATAGCAAAAACCCCCCCTTTTCCTTCTGATTATATTTCTTATATAAAGTATCACCATTTTTGGGGGATGAGGGGGAGGGGATGCTGAGGTATAGGATGGGGGAAGAGGGGTATAGAAAAAAACAAAAAACAGTAATTCCACAAGTTCCATAAAACTCAGGTTGGTTATACCATCTTCCAAGCAGCACAGCTCAGTCTGTTCAGAAAAAGAAGGATCTTCTCAGACCTCTCTGCTTTGCCCCATTATCACTGCCCTGCCTCTCTTTTTTTCTGACCTGAGCATTTTTCTGAACAAATTGGGCTCAAGAAAGTTGCAGAAAGTTATCATTCTGCATTCTTTCAGCCTGAGGAGTCCAGCAGGTCCTGGTTTGAGATGATTCCAGGGATGGTGA
This sequence comes from Tychaedon coryphoeus, assembly GCA_013398595.1. Classification (NCBI taxonomy): domain Eukaryota; kingdom Metazoa; phylum Chordata; class Aves; order Passeriformes; family Muscicapidae; genus Tychaedon; species Tychaedon coryphoeus. Next base: position 370,825 of record WBND01000542.1, read on the forward strand.
TAACACAAAGCTCCAGAACAGTGCACTTGGGGATTTCATTCAGCAGCAATATTCAAGCTAAGCACCATCTCTCATTGTCACACCCCCATCCATCCCTAAAAAAAAGAATTTTGAGATTTTTTTTTTTTTTTGGTCAGTAATATTTGCACAGGTGGACAATCTCTTTTTGTGGGTATCCTCACCCACAAAAGGACTCCACTGATGACTGAAGAAAGGAACTGAACCTAGCAAGCCACCCAGGTCCTTTCACTAACAACTTTTGTTAAAACCTGGAGCACCTTGGCTGACTTCTGAAGTCCCAGGAGTTCATTGGTTATCTTGCCCAGACAAATTTTGCTGAGTTAGATCACAGAGCATATATATCCCTGGTCCTGGCCACATAACCACTTGAGGGTGTCCCACAATTCACGGCAGACAGCGCCTTGGGTCAGAAAACAAAATCCTCCTCATCTGCTGAGACAGATGTCAGGCTAAGGAAGTGCATGGTAAACTCAGCTCATGGAAGAAGAAGTCTGGCTTCTCTTACAGCTTCCTTGAAGCCATATGCAGACTTGTCCATTGCCCTTCATTCTGCAAGGACTGAATTACTCACTAATTAGACAATTCCCTAGTCTTTACATGTATACCTTCAAAGCAAACAAACCCAGAAGTTAGAAAGGGGCCAGGGATAGATCCCTGGAAATAATATGATTATTTTTCTCCTATCTAAGTAGGGTTATAGCTGCAGCAGAGATAAAATACAGCAAAATGCTTAGCAATAATTATCACATGTTGGATATGACCAGGTTTCATTCAGGAAAAGTGCAACAATTTTCAGTTGCAAAGCACAGAAACCAGTTTGCACAGAATTAAAATAATGTTCAATATGAATGATAAAGGAGTTAAAGGGAGAAAAATATAAACTTTCCAGCTGCAATTAAGCTATAAATTAGTATTTTAAATATATTTAAAAGAAAAATTAATTTTAGAAAATTTACAGAATTTTTAAACCAGTGTTTTAGCAGAGAATCAAACATCCAAGAAGTGCAGACCATCATTGTACCAAAGGGGCTTTTCAAAGGAGCCATTCCTTTGGAGAAGAGGATGCTTCTCATGCATGGGGAAAACAGCATGCCATCTTTTAGCATCCACTCTAAGGTATGACATCTACAGGTTTTTCTTCAAAGGCAAGGATGACACAAAAAGTAGAAAAGCATAGGAAAAAATTATTCCATCAGGATAGTTTTCTTCTAGAACTGGCAGGATGACCTTGCCTGAAAGAATCCAGGATTAAAGACATGAGCAACCTAAAGCTTCCTTCTACTTCACTCCCTGCCTTTTTTATTTTTCATGTTTCTTCTTACCTGTTGATTGAATTTCTCACATTTTAGTTTTCCCTGTAATTTTTCTGGTAGTTTGTTCTGTTAGATGCCTAACAACTCATGTGCTGATGTTACGACATTCAAAACAGATACTGGAGTATTGTTTTAATACCTAGGCTCTTTTCTGATGCACAGAACTTTTGCATTTGTTTGATGTGTTGGTACTTAAACTGTTTTAAAACAAATCGCAAATGTTTAATAAACAATACAGTTCAAAATAATTTAGCACATAAAAATATTTGTAAATAAATCTTAGTAATAGTAGTTTAGGTAGAAATAAACACTTCAGGGTGGGTTTTTTTCATTGTGTAATGGCAGTTTTGTAATTGCAGACAGGTTTTACCAGTGATGTCCTCCCCCCTTCTGCTGTATAGAACACAAAAGCAGTATTTAATTTTCTTAGACCTGATACCCTAGGCAAAGACAGTAAAGATTCCTCTAGCCTGGTAGGAATTAAAGAATTGCACCCTTTTCTTTGCAATCCCTTAACAAATTCTTGCATGTACCACCAGCAAGCCAGGACATACCAGGTTTGTTGTGAACCATTGCCTGAAGCAGTTACCCAGGTTTCTTGAGCCCTAAAGCTACTTCTGCCTTCAAGCCCATTAGTTCAGCAAATTTTGAAGGTCCCCATCCAAGTCCTGCTCACTCAGGATGAAGGTCCAAGCTGCCTTTCTCTAATCAGCTGGTGTTGTTCCATTCTCCAACTAAACTGTTAAGCTGGAATTAGCACAAATGAGGGGAATCAACAGGCTGTGAATGAAACAAAGAAAGAAACAAAAAACCCCACAAAAACTCAACAACAACCAATCAATCAAACATAAAACCCACCAAAATAAAATAACAAAATTCCCCAAAATATTAAAAATTGTTTTGGAAAGTTTTGGAAAGTTTTCTGAACCCAGTTTAAATATTTTATCTTCTTGACCCAATACTAAAACAGTTTTCATCAGCACCATGAAGAATAAAACAGAAAAAAAAATTAACTCAGTTTGCCTTAGTTTAACTTAAGGTGTTTTCATCTTTTGAAGTAATTCCAAACTAGGACTCTATCCAGTCTTTTACCCAGTCTATTGTCTCCATGGGTAAGGAATAATTATAGATTTCAGATAAAACTTTACAAGTAGCATGATATGTCTTTCTTCGCAGAGGCCTTCATTAAAATAAGGAAGTTGCACCAGCAGTTACACTATCTCTTCTGTGCTTTTGAGTCAGCTCTTTTGCTGAAGGCCTTATTCTAGTTTCATTCAGGAAAGTCAGAAAGTTACATGCAGGATAGGAAGTGGTTGCAACACCCGGAGACTCAGGTGGTGTTTACTTTCAAAGAGACTCTCAAATGTACCTCTCCTAGACTTCTTTTCAAAGTGGAAGTAGGTCGTTCAGATCCTGACTCTCACATGTATTTAATAAAACACACATTTAAATATCTTGGCTGTCAGTGCCTCTAAGCCTCTCTCCACTGCTACAGTGTACATCCAACACTTTATGCTAAAACTTCAATAGGATTTGTGGGAAAATCACATGTGGGGCTGGAATCCTAACCTTCTCCTGTGATTTGCCTCAGTTTTTTGCAAGGAAGCATGTCTTATTCTGAACATGGTTTCTATATTTTTGTAGTACAAAAGTGAAAACTATTCCACATTAAGAGGAAAAAAATAGACAAAAAAACCCTGACATGTTCAAATTGCAGACAAGGTGAGACCAAAATATCTTTCTAGTGATAGTGAGTACCAGCTTCAGCCTTCATGCAATCCTTCTCTCTACTTTTGTCTCATTCTCTTTTTGTTATAAAATAGTAATAGCAGCAGTCCATCACCTGCACTGATAAGACTGAGATGGTTTACTTTCCTTCCCCTAGGAAGCGGCTTTCCCATGGGCTGTCCTTCTGCTGGGGCGACAGCAGAAATGAAGAACCCAAAGGGTCTATCTCTTTGCCCCAGAGAGATCTGTGCAGCTCCCTAAGACAGCCTAATTAACTCTGTCCCATTAAAACATTGTGGCAGCCCATCAACCCTGGTACTTGATAGATCTGTCCTAATTACAGCACTGCCCATTCTGTTTTGAGGAACAGTTACAGTAAAGCCTGGGAATAATATCATTGAAATCAAAGACTACTGAAGAGTAAACTGTATGTTTTAAATTTAAAGTCAAAATGCCAATGATACTTTAAGGTAAAAGCTGCAATTTTCCAGCAATATTATGTTTGCATGTCTCCAAGTTTCTCTCTGCAATATCATCCAGGAGTAAGAGGGAGGAGAAATACTGTGGAAATTAATTTCTCTTAAAAGTAATTTTACCAAAAAGCTCTGACTTATATTGATATGTAATATAAAATACTAAAGGCCTGACTGTGTTGCAACATTTTCCAACTAGCAGGCAATGTTACACGAAACACAACTGTATTAAAATTATTTAAAGGTGAAAACTCCAGCAGTTATCCTTCACACTTACACTTAATCTTACCAATTCTCTTTTTTTTTTTTTTTTTTTTACTATTTCTAAAGGACATAGAGCAAAACGAGAACTTGAAAATATGTTTCGTTTTGAATATCAAATGTAACCTGTTTAACAACAGGCAATCTTTCATTTTTCGGATTCAAGATTTGCACAGATTGCAGTGTCACCTCCCAGCATCCCCCACTGTGAACCTCAAGTTCATGGGAATGACCAATACTAATGATCCCTGAACTGTTTCCCACAGCCAAACGACAGCTGTGATTCTTTAGCCCCAGCTCTCTTCCTTAGAGCTGATTCAGCGGTGAATTTATGGTACTTCCTCTGAAACGTTCCATGCTGGTTTGGACATTTATCACCCAACCTTAGCATCAGAAGATGCATTTTCCTCATAACTCATAGTCAAGTGCCTACTTCACAAGACCATGGGTAGTAGGAAAATGAAAGTTTGGGTGTATTCTGGGAGGTGACCAAGGCATTTATCTTATTACCATCTTTCTTCATTGGAGGAGGAATAACGGTGGAACTTCCATGCAAAAAATGGAGGAACTCAGTCTAAAACATGGGTTCAAAGAAGCTTTGGGCATTTCTAAATACTCTGTTGAATTCATTTCAGTTTTGAGACTTCTATACTCCCCAGCTTAGAATTCATAAGAAATATCTATATCAAAGTGTATCTGCTGGCATAGAATCAGTGAAGTGCTGTAAAAGCTAAACAGGAATTATTCAAGTGTCATTACCCAAATCTACGGCAGTTAATCAACACATCTCCAAGTAAATTCCCAGCAGATTTAACATTTCCTATTATTTTCCTTATCACTCCATTATAAAGCAAATAGCATGAAGAGCTTGATCTTTCCATGTGTAAAAATGATCCTTAAAACCAGGATAGATTTCTGACTTTACTGTTCAATCTATTATAACTCGGGTGGAAAAAAATCTGCACCAGATAAGCAATAATCTCTCCAGCAAGAAGACTTCAATGCTTAGCAAGTTAAATGGAGCTCCCCTGTTTAGCCATAGCTGAGAGTAAAATCAGTATGAAATTCTGACGAGAAAAGGGCTACACAAAACCCTAATATTGTCCCAACTGTGGCTTGTTCTTGCAAACTAGGGTGACGTTTGGCTACTGCAGGTTTTTTTCTATTTAGGTAGAGAGAAAGACATTAGTAGGAGAAACAGATTCCAGATTCAGTTGTGGATTTCAAACCCCTTCTTTTCCCTTCTCAGCTTTTCCAAGCAGTATTTTATATTTAAATGAGGGCAAAACCCAGTGTCTTTAACTTCCTAACTTTTTGCTCAGAAACTCTAGCAGCGTGTGATAGTCTGGTTAAGAACTGTTTATCCTGCAGCCATGCCAGCAAAGCAGTGCACCCTTGATCTTTCCATATGAGCTGTTACACAGAGAGCAGGTTTCACAGCAGGTTCCATGGCACAAAAGACATCATGATGCAGAAATAATGCTCCAAACAGCCAGACACATTCTCACTTCTACAAATGTCTGAGCAAACATCCGCATCTGGTATTCTAATTTTTCTGTTGTTGTTGTTTCAAAGAATGTAAAATTATGAGTATTAGCTCTTGTACTGTGGCATTTAGAAGTGATTTCAGTGACTCAAACAAAGAGCTCTTGCTTCAGATCTTGGCTGGAATTCGGTCGCTGTATCAGGAGCACATCTTCAGCATGTTCTGTGCAGAATAGATTTGAAGCACAAGGGCTACTTTTTCATCACAATAGAAACAGCTAAGGATAAGCTATTCAAAGATGACTACCAAAAAACCAGCATGTTTTTTCAAAGTTCTGTGTAGCTGCATATTCAAATACCATTTTAATTTATACCAAGAAAAAAATTTTTTCGTCCATTTTGAAATATCACTGAAGTTCTCATTCAAAGTGTAGCTGTTCCATCTGGGTAGTCAAAATGAGACAAGCAAATCCTGAGCAAACAAAACAGACTTTTGCACCTCACTCTGTAAAGGCAAATATTAAAATTGCAAACAGTAGATAAATAGAAACATTCTAAAATGCAAATTAATTGTTACCAGCAATATAAGGCCAAGACAGTAAAGCGATCTCATTAAGAAGCTTTAGGGAGGCCATAGATTTAATTATCAGGGGCAGTTGTACAACTCGTTCTGACCTACTAGCACCATTTTTGGTTTGCACAGATGGGCCATGGTGCTGTCTCTTTCCTTCATCTATCTTTTCTGTTCCTCAGAACAGGCAAATCACTGAAATCTGTAAGTATTCTGCTCAGCAAAGCTCTCACCCTTGCTTGTCAGTCTTGAATGCAGCAAGCTTTCTGTTGGCAGTAGAGGTGGAGACAATTTTCAAGTCTGTAAAAATCTTGCAAATTTCATTCCTTAATAATTATTATTCTGCAGTTGGCAAAGATTAAATGCAGCCTGTTCTCCCTGCTCATTTTCTGCTAGCAGCAGAAAGTGTCCTACACACTTAAATCATTGTTCTGGACATACAGGGTGGAAGACAAAGATCAAAGATGGCTTAAAAAATAAGGAGTTTCAACTGTTTTGCCAAGAGTGTAGAAGTCTTTTCACTTACCATGAAATAATGAAGTTTGGGTACTGGTAAAGGACATATACGGTACTTGGCCATGTTAGTTGTACAAAGAAGGGCAAGGACTTGTGAGAAGACTGGACTCATTTCCCTAAAAGGAAAAATGAAACTGCTCACAGAATACACACGCACAAAACAAACAAACAAAAAAACCAACCAAACAAAACCCCAAAAACACACAAACTGAAAAACAAACAACAACAAACACAAAAAAAACCCCAACAACAGTGTGTTGCAAATTCCACAAAATATGGCCCTGAAAATTTCTTCTATATAATTATTTTTCACAAAAATAAATTAACCCTGCTTGTTGGAAGAATGTCATCTGTGCTCCCACCCAGGAGTCCCTGCTCCTATCATTCTGGTTATTCCTTTGAGTAATCAGTGTTCTGCAACCTGTATTTATGTTCTTTCACCAAGTAAATGCATTAAAAGTATGTGTTGGCATTCAATCCTTGTAATACTTGCCTTTCAAATTTTGGGCATATCATCACTGTCAGAAAATATTTTCCATTCTATGCCCCTGGCAAGAAAAAAAAAAAAAGATAAAATATCCTAAGTGTTGTGCCATCTTCAGAACTTTATTCTTGGAGCAAAAATCTTGGATCATCAACACTTATCTGAAGTGAAAACTGCATAAAATTCCTTGTTGGTCATAAAGAACAAGAAGAGTAGAAAGCACTACTTTCCTCTGCAACACTGTGTAAATGGATTAAACTAATATCTGACCTGACCATTTCTGATGCATTTAAAAAAAAAAATTAAGAGTGCCTGTAAATATAAAGCCAGATAATGAATATATAGGATTCCTCGAATCTCAGTTTTATACTTTTTTATGTTAAGAAGACACATCCTATATTTGTCATGACACCTTCCTTCATCTCTTCTGATCCATATCTCAGCAAAGGTTAAAAGAAACAGCTTCTGCCTGGGCTCATAGCTTTTGACCTGCACTACTCAGAAAGTCAGGGTGTCATTTAAAGTAATAATTTTCCCACAGAACCCAGTTTTGAATACTAGATTTGCTTTTAACAAATTTAACTTTTAAAAACAATTTTCTTGACATTGATATATCCATGTACTTAAACTAGAGTGAAAATATTTCCTTATTTCCCAGCACTGATGTTTAATTTCTCTTTGAGACATCCTAACTGCATTTTACATTTCCTGATGCTGGGTGCCAGCCCTCTACTGCCTAAGTTGCACACAGTGTGGTTGCATTCACTGTTTTAATCTTAAGTTACACACGTTTTTTTGTCGCTCCATGTGTTTCTAATTGGTTTCTCAAACACCCGCAGTAATGCAGCTGCTCTATTTGGCAGCTGCCAGTGCCCACAAATTCCTCTTCTTCTACATTGTTTTAGGTATTGTCTTTTGGCACTAAAGTGAAAACAGTTATAATCAGATGTAAAGTATAAAAAAAAAACACGAAAACATCTACATGTAAGCTATCTTCATATAAGATTCATATAAGAAATATATAAGCAAAGTAACCAAAAGCAGAGAATGAATGACCAAGACATGATTGGTGGTGGAGCAAAGGCAAAGGCAGGGCTGACCCGTGGTTGAAAGCTTATCACACCTGCATGCAGGACTGCTTGGCTTGGTTTAGGAGGTTGAGCTCTCTTCTCAAACCCTTCTGCGCATTTCCTAACTGGATAATGGTCCGCTGGAGGTTGTTGCTTTATAGTGGAAAATGTAAATATTCTGAACAACTCAGGTTCGTGCATAGAAAGCCAAAGAGTATGTTTTTAAAGCACTATCTTTTATGAATAGCAAGGGGATGAGCACAGCAAGGTGCTTCTCAAACTGCCTGCAAACAAGGACCAGTGAAATTCAGTGTGGGAACCAATTAAGGAAAGGGCTGTGTTACTTTTACTGCACATGCAGAGCAGATGGGTCTTCACTTTGGTGTGTCTGATCCCACCTTGGGAAGGCATGAAAGTCAAAAGCACAGTGCTCATTTTATCTCACATAAGAATGAAGAGCGTAGCGAAACAGCACTGCCTGAATCTCTGTTTTGATTAGGTGTTTTAAAACCAGTTCCCAAACACCTGAGATACCCTGAGTGCAGAAATCCTCAGTTCACAGGTGCACTGAGCTGTGAGCACCAGTCTAGATCCAGGCTGGAAATCAAACTGCACCAAACTGGGCAGTTAAACAGTGCTGTTTCTGTGTCTCTGTCACCACAGTCTTGATTTACTGGGCTAAATAATCTAGTATGTCTGTAATATGAGTTTCTGGTAGAAAGTGAATTACTGTTTGCATGTAGGAAGGAACAGAAAAAAAGTAATGAGTGAGTCTTAATCTCATGTTCAGTTTTCATAGAAGATCCTGCAAAACAGGTTAAAAACTGTCATATAAGACAGGAAAATCTTTGTTTAAAAGACAAGAATGCACAATGCACACATGCAATTCTTGTGATGTTTCTACTGAGTCAAACTTTATATGAGGGTAGAAGAGAACTTCTACAAAATATACTATAGCAATAATTATAAGTTTTCTATTTGACAACTTAATTAAGAGAAGAAGAGTTAGTGTAGGGCATGCAGAATTTATGATGAATCAGACATATTCATACAGACTTCATTTTAGTGTTTCAATTATACACTAACTGATTCCTAACTGATGAACAGCAACATAGAATTTTCTGATAATAAATATGATATCTGTTGGAATTGATAACATTAGTTCAGTAATTACTGAGCCATTATTGTCAGGCATCAGGAAAAGAAAAGAAGTGGAAAGATGTCCTAGTTATTAAAGTTTAGTATCAACACTGAAGAAAAAAATGTGGGGGATTTTTTGCCTACAGGTGCAATACTTAGCACAAGCACATGATATAAGGTGCATGTGGATCCAATTAAGAGACAAGGGAGAGAGGAGCAATAGCTTAACGACTGGAGAACCAGACTGAGGGTTGGGAGATCTGTATTTGATTCTTATGTCTATCACAGATTTCCTGTGTGGTTTAAGTCAAGTTATTTCATCTCTTCATGCCTCAATTCCCAATCAGAAATAACAATAACGTAATATGAAATACACCCCTCACCCACACTTTGCTCTTATTGGAAGAGTTGTCTTCCAGTATCATGGAAAGGTATCAAATACACAACCATAGTATGAATAATTGCAAATCTGGTTGTTTTTTAAGTCATGGCTGGGAGTGGAGGAGTGGGGAAGGTTGGAAGGGGTGGATGGGCAGGAAGCAAACCCTGCCTATGTAGACACCTAGAATCAGACTTTGAGACTTTGAGAGAAAAGGAGGAAAATTTCAGGTCAAGAATCATTTCTAAACCAGTGTTCTTAAAATACTATTTTGCATCCAGACTTTACAAGGAGAATTTCCTTTTTTCCTTCTCCTAGATATGGTAAGAAGGAAGGCGATATCATCCCTGACAGCTGACAGCAGAGAGTGACAGATGAGAGTTTAGATGCAAATTCAGCCAAATCGTTTGATTTTGTTCCCAAAGAAGGGCTACTTTCTCAGCTACAGAAAATAAAAATTTTGCTAGAGGTGAGAACACCTACAAATGCCAGGGGTCTTATATTATGGCAGGTTTTGTTCCTTTTACAATAACAGCAACTTGAAATTAAGTTTAGGTTTAGTTTATTTCTCCAGTAACCTATTCAAAGTTATTTATTCTATCATGAATACATACACATAAAATAAGTTTCTGTAATTACCTTTGACTGTACTCATAATTACATCTCCCTGGATTACTGACCAAGAGCCTCACCTGAGGAACAGCTGGAAGTGGCAACTTTCTAATGAACGATATCTACTTTACCTCCTCTTTGTCAGAGACCAGTACAGCGCAAAGCACCTGACTCCTATTTCCCAAAAAATATCTTTCGGAAATTCATGTTGCCTTGATGAAAGGTTCTGTTTTCATCAAGCACTAGGACATGAAGTGTATGGACCAACTCTAGTTAGACATTTTTGTTAGACATTATAACATCAACAAAAAATACATGCCTTGACACTTCAGTGCACAAAAAAAGTACTAAGAAAGGAGTGAAGAGGAAGATAAAGAAACCTCTTCCTTTAATCTACAAGTTTACATCATTTTTTGAAATCCACGTAGAAGATACGAAAACAAAGGCCATCAAGAAGCAAAAGATTATCTCCTGAAAGGATTAAGGCAGTGATACAGATAAGCATCAACACAAGATTTGGGCAAACTCTGCCTGATCTCCACTGCTAAAGCTGTTCTCCAGTTTATCCTGTGTTTGATTGTTCCTAGAAATTACTCCAACTGTTCCAACTGATTGTCTTTGTTTTTCTTTTACCCTCTGGAAAATGATGACCTGTCAAAATATAGATGGTTCATGGGAACAGATGATTTTAATGAAGTTCTTGTTGAAGCCTAGAAAACTGGAGCTGTGCCATTTTTGAAAACCTTACTCAGGATGGTTTCTAAAATCATCCCATGTGACTTCCAGCCTGTTTACCTGATACCGTGTTAAAGAGACCAAGCTCCCTCAAGTCCCAGGTCATGGACTAGCCAGACCTGGAAACACAGATATTCAAGATTTCACCTCTGGAGTTTGCCAAGACTTGCGAAAGTTCAGGAAAAAAATTTTTTTTAATTATTTACAAAAAATAGAGTTTTTATTTTTGTTAAGCAGAGCTGTGGACTATTTAGGAAGACATTTTGAAAGTTTGTTTTTCACTTGATTTTTTTTACTCTATTTTTAATTTTCCACTCAGTGTTTTTCTGCCTAACAGCAGAGTATATTTCTTTGGCTTGTAGTTACCATTGCAAAGCATTTCAATTGATCAAAAAAAATTACACCAGCCCTGGAGACTTTCTCCTCAGACAAGATGGCTCTGTGAAAGAACTGACCTGTGGAGATGCCTTTGTAATTTCCTGTCTGTGAAGAAACTTGCATGCCTAACTGAAACCATACTCATATAGAACTTCGAGATGGGTACGGTTCAGAAAGATAAATCCTATTCATAAACATTCAAAATCCTCTGAATTTAGAAGAGATTAGGCATGCTACCTATTCTAACTGGAAGACAATCTAGTAATTATTTCAGTTGCCTAGTTTGATACTTCGTATTCAGACTATTACAAAGCAGAATTGGTAAACATGAGACTTTATGTCCTGAATTTAGTTTTTTTTCCCTAGTGTCTGAAGCTATTACTCAATTTTCTTGGCTTTTTAGTGTACCAAAATGGCACTATTTTCAAGTTCATCTAGGTATAGTTGCCACCTTTATCAAATGTCTATTTAGCCCTGCTTGCTACCTTCATCTTGTGTTTATTGTCTCTCACCCTTGTCCTGAAGTTTTTATTACTTTTCTCCCCCCTACTCCTATTGTAGCAAGTTACTCTGTAGTTTTACCTTTTTTGTCTCCACCTTGAAGAAGGGATGCAACTGGGACAAATTTGGGGTTTGTAAGTTTTCACTTTGCGCTGTGCTGGTTTTACTCACTATTTCCCAGTTAATTACTACTCAAGGGGTTAAACTCTTTTCTTATGGGTTGCTTCACCTCTTCCAAGGCTGGATCTTCCCAGTTTTGGCTACTGTAACACCAGCTCTGCGCCAGCAGCTGCTTATTTTGGTACTGGCTGTCAGAGGTTTAAAATTCTTCATGGTTTTCACATCCCCTTTCTATGATGTTCATTGCACACAACCTCTAAAGCGCCCACATGGTTTCTCTCTCCTCTTCAAAATTATTTGTAGGTTGCTGTAATCTACCAGAGGAAAGAAAAAAAAAAGGAATTCTGTTTTCAATCTGCCACTTCCATTTTACAAGAAATATTTGTAATAAGAAAATTTGTTTCCAGACTTAGGGGGTTTGCAGGCCTTTAGAAGTCTGAAAGGACTGCATACTTAAATATTTTTTATTTTAGATAATTGGTGTTCCAGCTTCCGTAGCCTCACCAGATAGATCTGTTTGTTTGGGCACAAGAAAAGTTCTCCTTACCTGTTCTTTAAAATGTGAAACAAGATTTTGCTTTTGTGACAAAAGTCACTCCATTAATCAGTTTACAGAGGCGTAAATTGTTTGTCAGAACACAATGCCAGCAAGACAATCTTGTTTAAAAACAATCTTAACAGCAAGGGTTCCTGGGGTGGAAATGAGTAATCAAACAAAAACAAGGATGAAACCTAGAGAAACCAACTCTTTCCTATGCATCTGCAGTGCAGTGGGACCTCACAGGAAGCACTGAAAAAGTAAACTGGCTTCTCTTTCTGTGATTCTGAAACCAGCATTTATGCCACAAAAGTGGGCACAATCCTTAACATGAGAAATGAATGACAGGAGAACCAAGTCTTTGCCTAAATACACCCACCTCTAACCTGGCCATCCCCAAATTCAACAGTTTTATTGGCAATCACAATGAGATTAAAACCAAGTCAGTTTTGGAAATCACATCCTCAGAGTATAAAAGTTACACAATTATGCATTTTAGATACAGCAGAATCAAATCATTCCAGTTTTAATGCCTTGGTATGGAATTAATCTTTTGCGTATGCCCACAGAGAAGTATTTCCATGATCCAAAGCATGAGGAAAGCTGAGAGCATCTATTTTTCCCTCACCAGCTCCTACATGGATGAGACAAAATTTACTGAATAAAAGCTGCTTTTTTTTTTTTCTACTAATTTTCCTACTTCTATCCTCAGATCATCACTGACCCCATTACATTATCACGATCAGGCAGCACACCAAAATGAAAAGACTGAAACACAACTCTCAGCAGAACTGGAACAGCCCCTTCATTTTTTATTTTTTACTTTTATGTGTGTGAGACAGGGAGAGAGAGCAAGAGAGGGCTATTGAACTTTAAACTTCCCAATAAGCTGTATTGTGGGAAAGTGCCATTTTTAGGTTTACATGAAGGACCTACCTCTGAGAACGGCCTTTTAGCCTGTGAAAAATCTAGAAACATCCCAGGAAGTCTCCAAAACATTGCAGCACTGTGAGAATTTGTATAAAAATAAACACTGGATTATTTCAGTATTACTCCCTTGAGAAAATGAGACCAAATTACTAAGAGTTACTAGCGTAATCTTGACAGAGAATGGGAAATTAGCAACTGATGCCAGGGTGCTTTTTTTTGTTTGTTTGGGGTTTTTTTCCTGTCTTTTTAGTTTAAAGTAATACTTGGAAAAGGCAGCAAAGGCAGGTTAAGATTGTGATTTGAAAGAATCTCCAATCTGAGACCAAGCCCAGGAGGACAGAAAACCAAGCAAGAAGGAGCACTTTTTAAAGGGGTAAACTGGAATTCACAGAGACATGACAGCTTGGAAAGCATATACTGAAAGACACAATCCAGAAGAAAAATTCTGGTCTCTAGAGTTCAGGGGATTTTTTTAATGCTTTTTGTTAAGCATTTTTTTCAGGAGAAATTAAGACGTGGCAGACACAAGAAGTGATACAGGGTCCCATGCCACTGTAAAAGGTTTTTCTAAGCCTGGTCAGAAAATTCTTTCATTTCATGCAAAAGTTGTTATTCTGTATTTTCATCAAGAAGGGCTTAGAATCCCACATTGTAAAATACTCCACACTTTATTCAGAATTGGTAAATAATGGTAAGAAAACACATGAGTTGTTGTGATTTCAGTTAGCTACTGATGATCTCTGAAAATCAAGAGAAAGATGTGTGAAGCATGGAGCAGCAAGTCTGAAGGACTTATCTGAAGCCATGATACTAAGAATTTATTTATAAGAAAGGAAGTAGAATGAAGGCATCTTCTCCACAGTTATGAACTGTTCCACAATAGTAAGCAAAGCTGTGCAATTCCTTGATGGAAAATCAAAACCCTCCCAAGAGGGTTTGTATTGACTCAAAAGAGAGAACAAACTGGGATTGTCCCTGGTCCAGAGCCATGCTCCAAAGCAGAGACATAATTAATAGTCTGACACATGAGATGTTAGCTTCAGACTTTAACTTGCTGTTGTTCTCCACACCTTGCATGGCACCAGGAAGATCAGGAAGACAGTATAATGCAATAGGAAAAAACGACAAACAAGCAGGGAGAAGGTGTTATGTCTGCTGTCTTTGCAGACTCTGGATTCAACAGTCAGAAAGCGTGTCTTTAATCTGGGCTGGAAAGCTGGAATTTTTATTTGGACATATAACAAACTCATGTTCCCTGGCATGAAACACAGATAGGAATTATCAGCAAGCATTGAAAAAGCATTGCAGAAGTAGACATTGTTACATCCCTTTGGCAAAACTCCTTCCAGGAAACTCAAGAGTGAAAGTAAACAGAATTTGATCCTTTTGCTATCATACTGGCCAACAAAAGAAGATGAAGGCAAGAATCTCCAACGTGTACTAACAAAATGCAAAGAAATTCCTTCGTAAGAGGGAGAAAATCAACAACTTTGGAAGGAGAAGGGAAAAAAATTGCTTTTAACTGCACTCTCCAATCAAGTTAATAAAACCCTTCAAAAAACACCACAGAACTCTCTATCTACAGTGAAAATTCAATATCTACTGCCATTAACAACATCATTAATAACAAATGTCTGTTTAATTACTCTTGCTAAGATTAAAAAGGCCATTATTCTTGTAACACAAGGAATTATTAGCTGAATAGTCTGTTTAATTCCAAATGGACCACCCTTAAAGGGTTTATTATTTGAAGGTACGTCTGACATTCAGACATTTGAGTTGCTTGAAGGAGTACTACCCAGCAAGTTCGTGCTGGGACAATGAAAAAGTGCTGTTACATTTGAGAAGATCAGGTGAAGCTACAGAACATTTGACTTTTATTTATAACTCTTTAAAATGCACAAGGACAGAATAGGGTTCTCAGAAGTAACTCACTTACAACCCTTCATCTAAATGAAGAAAAAAAACAAATTCTTGTGAAAGGTATAAATTCCAGCAAATTTTGGAAATGATGCCCCATGATCACCAGTTTTTTCTTGTCATGTGCTGAAAGGGACTTGCCCCAACACTATAAACTCTAATGCTGTGGATTATGCAATGTGCACCTTCTCTAACCAAATCCTCAGGACACGAAATACACCTGTTTGCCTTGTTATCAAGAGAGGAAAATATGGCTAATGCCACAGCACCTGTATCTATGCATCAGTCTGCCTGATATCTATTTTTTAATGGTAGTAAACTCTTAATGTGTATTCCATCTTTAGAACTGAATGTAGTTGTAGAAACAGGTATAAACAATCCCGTCCTTCTGCAGTTGTAGAAACTGCAGAATTACATCCTTCTAAAGCTTGAAACACTGCACTTCTCCTGGAGTCCAGGGCAAGCAGAAGATCTGAACTCTGGCAGATGGTAAGGTAAATGCATTTCCCACCTCTAAGCTCTATAGATGGTGCTGGAAGGTTATATAGAAAAATTATTGCTGTTCACACCAACTGCAAAGAGGGATGTGTTTAGCAGGATAATTCACTCTGAGGTCAGGAGTAGCCCTCAGTTTATGTGCCTCTCTAACTGGCTCACCTCGACATCATTCATGCCCTGCCATCATAGCAACAGGGAGTGAGACAAACCAGGACAGCAATAAGAAGTGTAGCTGTCGGAGAAGATACTCAAGTGATCCATATCTCAAAAACAATGCTGAAAAAGGCTCCCTGCTCAGTCTATTTCACTTACCGGGGACTACACACTGATGTCTGTTAAATATCTTCTGTATTTTAAAACAGTTGAATTAACTCTCCATTGAAATACATTTTTAAGGCTGTGTTAAGAAATGCTAGAAAATATAAAGGAGCATTATCAAAGTGGAGATTTGTTGAATGCTGTGTTTGAAGCAAGGGCAGTCAGTGACTTACTCTCTTTCCCTCATTTCCTTAGAAAATGCCAGTAGTCATAGATGCAATTGTCATAGATGTGATGGTAACAGGAAAACATGAAGAGTTCTTCAGCTATTTGATGCAATACCAGGACATCAAATTGAGAATGAGTATCACATTATTAACACATCAGATATATATATATATATATAGATATATATATAGATATATAGATATATAGATATATAGATATATAGATATCTAGATATCTAGATATATAGATATATATACACACATATATATCAGATCTATTTTTTGGGCATATTTGCTCCATTTTTTTGCTTCTGACAGGGACATTTACCAATACCAGAAGTTCAATCTCTATGTTGTTTTTTATGTTGTTTTAATCTTTGAGCCTTTTGCTTTCTGTTATATCACCCCCAATTAATGTCTGTTTGGAGGTGATTTTTCCCATCATGCTGCCTAGAGATTTCTACTACAGTGAGATGTAGATATTTCCCTCTTAAAAAAAAAATAAAAAAAATAGAAGCTTGTGATGATAAGACATCATTGATTAGCAGTTACAGCTCAGGGACAGACCTCCCGTGTGACACACTGGATACTCTTACATAGTGAAAGCAGACTGAGTTAAGGGAACCTGAACTGTAATTTGGAAAACCAGTAAGTTTGGCTCCTAAATAGAAATCTATCTCCCTCACCCTAATTACAGATGTTCAAAAGCCTTGTTTTGCAGTGACGCTCCAGCAACATATAAAAGCACCTCCTTCACACCAGGCACCAATATGTGAATTCCTACCACAAAGTCACATATGTTAGAAAAGCTTTTTATAAGTACTTCTGGCCCATTTCTAGGTCATGCAGGAAGGTACACTAATTCAGTGTCAAAAGTAGTAGTGTTTTGGGTCAGTAATTATGTTAATACAAACAATGATATGTACTTGTATTAGAAAAGTTTTTTTCATATTTAATTTTGCAGTCAAGTAACTGGTTTGCTCTGTTTAGCTTTGCATATGGATAGCAGATGGATTAAAACAACCACAGGTTTGGTAAGAAAGGAGTTATGGGTTCAAGAAGGAAGGGGTTGTAGGCAAGCAGAAGGCATTAACTATTTTCTTTCTTCCTTAGTTTTCAGTACCTTGCTCCACTATGTAAGCCTTTAATATTAGCTTTGAAATGCCCTGTTCATTCAGTTATACCTTGTTTATCTGGGAAATTTTACATTAGAAACAAGAATTAGACCTGCCAAAGAGCAGCGCAGCAAACAAAATCACTAAAGATTAATGACAGTGATCAACTGCTTTCTGAAATAAGAAATGAAATCACAATAAGCCTTGAAGTATCTATCACTGACCAGAGTTGTCAGGAGTGCTGATGTATTTCTTGAAGCTGTCTAGGCTTCCAGTTTAATTTTTACAGCTTAAACCTGAATATGATTAGTAGCCATAAAATGAAACCCCATTCTTGTTAACATCATCAGTCAACTAACAGCTTGATATATATGCAAGCATAATATACAAGAGATAATGATAGAAATGAAAAATAATTTTATGTGTATATGATTGCTACATTTTTTTGCTTAAGAGCAGTATGATTACTATACGCATTCAACTATCATACACTCTAGGTTAAATTAAGCCATGGTACAAACACAACCAGTCCAAATTGTATCACCCAGGGGTCACTTTGGTCCATCACATGTCAATTACATCCCTAAAAATTAACACTTTTATTTTTAAAGGTAAATAGTCTTTTCTAAAATTAGTTTTATTAAAAATGGGGTTTATTTTTTCAAGAAAATTAAATATTTGCAGAGATCCTGGACTTCTTATGCCATTACAAGTTACATCTGTTTTTGTCCACTGGTGTTGTCCAAGCCAGCTTTAAAGGTAAAGCTAATCCAGAACAAGCCAAAGATCTGACTAAATTCCATAAGCTAAGAAACAGCCAAGCCACAGAAAATATTTAGGCATGAGGCTCCTGCCCACAGCCCGGCACAGCAATTCCCAGGAATGCACTGCAATTGCTCTACAACCTACAGCTGGATCCTGGCTACAGCCTCCATGGCTGAAGCCTGGGTTTCTTCCCATTCCTGTCCAGGACAGCCCCAAGACACAAGCTGTTGTTGGATTTGGGTGTCTCCCCTTTCCCCTTCACCTCGCAGCAGTAGTTTATCACCACCCAGAGAACTTAGGCAGAAGGATGGACAAACTTCCTGATATTTGTGGATCTGCACTCACTCCTCCCTCTTCGCAAAAATAACTCAGGTCCACATGTGCCTGTACATGTGCTGACCAGGCAGCACGATTTTGTCTACTTGTTTGTTATTAAGTGAAGGAGTGAGGTGTGTATTTCCACGTTGTAAAAG
The DNA here is from genome assembly GCA_013398595.1 of Tychaedon coryphoeus. Lineage (NCBI taxonomy): Eukaryota > Metazoa > Chordata > Aves > Passeriformes > Muscicapidae > Tychaedon > Tychaedon coryphoeus. Next base: position 389,336 of record WBND01000542.1, read on the forward strand.
CTGAGCTAGCAGAAGGGGATTATCTGGATATGAAGTGTCTAACCATACCTCTGGCTCATTCCTTTATTATATTTTTGTCTGTCCTTGCCCTTTATGATTTCACTATCTACAGGATAACTCAAATCCTAAAAGTAAATCTGAGTTTGCTAAGCAATCTGGCCCCAAAAGAGCTTTGCAGTTGATTTCATGAACACAGAGAAAGTAAAGACATATTAACTATCTTAATAAAACCTCTGTGTTTATTTGCAGATAAGGGGCATGAAAACCACAAGTGTTGTCATAGCTGCAGAGCAGTATTCACAGTAAAATATTACTTTACCCCATGATAAGAATCCCTGGCTAAGGGCAATTGAACATTCACCATGAAAAATGGTCATGTAACGGAAAGAAAGATTACTTTCCTCTCTCCTTTCTACAGCTGTAGCATTTGAACATATATTCTTCTTACACCTTCTGTTGGAAAAGCAGATCACATGCAGGCAAAGCATAGAAAAACAATGAAATCTTTTTCCAGGATAAAGTCCCCACTGAAGTAGCAGGAAGAATCAATTTATTAAATAATTGTGCTTATGATTCCCAATCTCAGCCACATGCTCAAGTTACTAGTGTATGCATCTGTATGTATACAGATATGAGTATGTCGCTAGGCATATCCAGATATATGTGTTGTATTCTGCTTTCCCATGGAAGATTTTAGCATCCCACCAAGATGCAATCCCTTTTGGCATTTTATTTCCTTTTTTTTTTTTTCCTCTAATACCTTCCCCAGCCTCCTGAAAACATAGCTTCAGAGCTGTTACAAAGCTGAAAGGCTCATGATATTAGCTCAGACAGCCAGACATGGTAATGACCTCTGGTGCCCTCACTCATGGAGACACCATGTGTTGCTCAAGAACTCTCCTGTCCTTCCTGTGTGTCTGGTCTCACATCGCACTTGGCGGGGGGGTGGGGTGCGGGTATTCCCATTCTCTTCCCTTTGCTTTCTCTGTGCTTCCTCAACTGCTTCAGAGTCCCTCAGTCCCATTGTTGCACAAAGCTACAAAATAGCATTTCTTCCAGCAATGGGCTTATTCAGATGAGTTCTGCTGGGACATGCCAGAGCAGAAACCTCTCTGCTCCACAAGACAGCTGAAAGTAAAAGTATTTTTTCTGGAAATTTCATGTCTTGGAGAGACGCACCTAGAAAATATCCCTAAAGTGGCCACACACTTGATTTATCATTAAGTTTGGTGAGGCTGTTCTGCTTTCCTGAGTACTTATGCTTCCCCTTTAGGAACCCTTTCCCTTCTTAACTTCCCCAAATGTCATAGCAGGGCTCTTGTGCCATAGTCTGCTTCCAAAAATGAACAGTCAGAAACCAAAATTATTTGTATTAACTATTCAGCAGATTTCCTGTCTGACACTTTCTACCTATCTAGAAGGGAGATTACAGGGCTTGGACTGATAATATTTTTTTTTTACTTTTTAAAAATTTTTATAATAAATTGCCAATCTGTATTACAGAACAAAAATACAAACTGCAAATTTCTACCACTCACATACTTTTTTTATCACATTTTCACTGCTCGCCTGGCATGTGCAGAGTTTTGCCTTGTACTAGTAACCTTCTTGGTCATTATCAATTTCATTTAATTTACAAATGAAAATTATGTTTTTTGATTCTCCTTTGTAATTCAAGCAAATCGCAAACCAGTTATTCTGAAAGAGGGCCATCTTTCATTTGAGAAAGGAAGAACCAATGGATTTTGCCTTAAAATGTTAGATACTTGATTTGTTAAGACAGATGTGTCCAATTAACTAAGAAAAAAACAAGAGCAAATCTGAAGTGCAGTGCCATGCAGTCTAAACATATTTTTTCATGCCATTTGGGGAAATACCTGGTGAAATAGACTTGAAGAAAAACCAATTCAAATTTTAGGTGCAGTTTAAAAATATGTATCCCCTTTTTAGCATAGTTTTCTCATGTTCCAAATAGGTAGCTTACATTTCAATAATCTTTAAACTAGTCATTCTTAACCTTTTTAAAGATTAGTTAAAATAGTTCCAAGTTAAGCCTAAATTCGTACAAAACACTTTCTGTGCCCATTGCATTCCAAGTTGGTGGTTTGTTTTGGTTTTTTTTTAATTAAGGAGGTTTTCTCAGTCGTTTTTGACTGCTATGGCATCTCTGCAAATCCTTTCTTCAACTCTGTTACACTGAGTTCATTTGTATCATCCAAATCTTTGCTCTTTAAATATCCTCTTATAAATTTATTATGGCAATGCATTTATATCTTTAAGCTTAATCTGAAACTTCAAAAACAAGCAGGAGATTTAACAAATGAGTAGAAAGGAATCCAGACAAAAGTTAAAATACTCTTCTGTCATTGCCCACATAAACTACTAGGGATACTGACAGGATAATATTTTGTCCTCTTTTCAGTTGCTTTCTCTGCTCAACTTCACTCTTCCATCTTCAGCTTGTTATCAAAGCTTCTGATTAAGCACAGCAACAGGGTACCATACACAACATGCTCCGTACATTTTTAAAAAGCAGAATTAGTGACACCAGTTAAGAATCACTGTGCCTCAACTCAGGAGAAAGGATCTGTTTTTTCATTAATTAGCTACCATGTGATCCCCACAGAAAAACACTCCTATTGTCTAAATATTGATGAAAACCAGTGTCATTAAACACCGGCTCTCCACCTGTCCATGATTTACAGTTATATTATGTGACCAATTGTTATTTCCACAATTCACATTATGGTGCACATGTAAAATTTATTTGCAGGCCTCTCACCAAGCCTCCCTAAAGCAAACAGAAGTACTTTCACCCCTTAACTAAGAATGTGAATTTTCTTTAATTTTTTA
>WBND01000542.1:392423-413095 GCA_013398595.1 Tychaedon coryphoeus
AAATAATCTTTTTCCGTTCACTTTAGAGAGACAAGTCTCCTCTTTGTTTAGCTATAGGGTTTTTTCCACAAGAAGAAAAAAAAAAACAGCTCTCTCGTGGCTTTATTTTTCACTAACTCCTCCCATCTTCACAGCTTTCCTGAACTGTGTTTATGGGTCATGTTAAACTCATGGGGTATTTTACTTTTAAGAACAAACTGTTCAGAAAGCAAAAGTCCTCTTCATCTCTCTTCTTTCTCTGTTCATACTTCATCTCCAGGACAGAGATCCTTCTTTTTTTTTTTCCTCAGGGCAAAGGATCTTCTAAACACTCCAACCCCCCGATGTCTTTTTCCACAGTTTGGAGAAATTTCAGTGCAGTACAGTCCATCCCTATAGCTTACAAAAGGATTTTCAACCAACATTCATGACTTCTCTTCATTCTCCTTCCATCTGAAACTTGACTCCTCATTCACTGACTTTGGTGCATCCTCTCTGTTCTTTTCCTCTCACTCAAGGGAGGATTGAAGGTTTGCGAGTCTTACCTGAACACTGGAAGGGTTAAAATTTCATACAGAAGTTGCAGGGGCTGGGCCAAGCCAGGCTGGAGCTGTGTTAGATCTCAGGCTGCCCAGGCCTCACTGGGTGGGGCTGGACGAAGACTGCAAAGTCCAGCCAGTGGAAAAAAAGCAGTGTCAAGCCTCTGGCTCCATGGCTGCCCTCCAGCACCCAGTGAAATGAGTAAGGCCAGGAGACCAGCTCCTTGTAAGGCCTTTATTAAAAGATGAGCTCCGGGTGGGAAGCTCGAGGGGTTGCGCACGCCACCTCTGCTCCCAGTTGCCGGGATGGAGGAGGAGTGCAGCTTTGTCCGCAGGCAGAGCTGGGGCTTCTGTCCTTGTGGGAATCCCAAGGAAGGCATGAATTCCTCTTTGTTAGGGAGTGTCATTTTGACTGGGCACTGTTCGGTCATGACAACCGGACAAAGCAGCTTGGGATGATAAATTTCGTTTTCTCCATTGTTTTTTTTTTTTTTGACCTGGGAACACTATTTGCAGTTCCAGATATTAGTTGAGCTAGTTGTTCTAGGGGTTTTAAGTCTGAATAATGTCCCATCATCCTTTGCGTCCCTCTTCATTTGCATATACTTCTCTGACATCACTCCTCTCCCAGTCACAGGCGTCATTTTAAGGAAGCAGCAGAGGCATAACCTGATGGGAGGAGGAGGACATATGGGTAAGACAACTGGGGGCCGAAAACAGGGTGAGGCCAATAACTTAACATTAACAATTAACATTAATTAAGAACCAGCACAAAGTAAGGCTTGAAGGGAAAGAACAGACAACCGAGAACATCTATTAGAAAAACACACAACACCAACCACTGTAATTGACCAAGTGGACACCTTTGTAGGAAAACTTCCTCTGAGCACCCAGCTGGGAAGGAACAGCTGTGCCAAAATGGGGCTCAGCTCCCTCCCCCCAGGCCGTGTGAGTGGCTGGGCAGGCTTGGCCACCCCACAGCTGCTCTGAGCCGGCGGCAAGGCAGGGTTTTGCTGAGCCACAGCCACACCAGGGGACGGAGGGCAGGACCTTATCAATGGGCCTCTCCTCCCCCTGGTTATCAGGGGTCCTTGTTGGAAATGGGGCCCGGGAGCCTCTTGAGCCCACCCCTGCCCAGCCCAGGCCACGTGGGAAGGGGCCCAGGCTGGTCTGTGTTACCCTGTGAAGGACCAGAAACCAAAAAGGTCTTTTCCTGGGGTTTACTTGCTTCAAAATGTGGATTCATGGAGCAAACTAACTTCTCCAATTGGTTTCTCAGGTTGTCAACAGCTAAATCAGCCTCCAATTGCTCCCATCAATTCACAGAGGAAGTTCTCAGGGAGAAAAACTTCCAAGTATGCCCCTCCCCAAGTGCCTTCAATGCATAACCAGCACAAACATGTAGGTATGACTGTTTTCTCTTTCCATCAGTTAAGGGAGAAGAAAACAAGTCTTTTTTTCAGATTTCTTATCTATTGAGTATCCAGGTAACAAACTACTTAAAATCAAGCAAACAAAACTTGATAATTGGCCCCCATCCTCATCTGAGCTGCAGAAGGATGTAACCATGGCAACATGTAGTTTAAAGAACACCATTTTGTGTACCTTTCAGGATTTAAGCTTGTGAAAGTCTATCCATTCCTAAGTAGAATTATCATTCTAGAAGCAGATTTTTCTTTCTTTCAAATGATGGTTACAGCTGGAGGCAGAAATAGTCCTGACAACATGTTCTGGGATGGAGGGAAGAAGAAAATGTTGAACGTGATATGGATGCACACACAAAAAGTAAAACAAAACAAAAAAACCCCAAAGTTCCTCTCTGACAAGCAACAAACAGGAACAGACACTGCAAAATATGGTAATTAAGGAAGAGTTAAGCCCAGCAGGTTGTCAAAAAGCTTACCTGCAAATGTGTTTTCTCTTAAGAAGCCTGGAACAAAGACAGTCGCATCTCAATCCTAAGGTCAAGGGTCACTTTCTTTACTGTAGGTAATATTTCTTGCAAATTTATGAATATATATCAATAATGAAATACATCTTTGGAAAGAAATTTAAGGCAAAAGACCCCAAAATAACAAATCTATTGTAGTGGTTTGACACTGGCCAAATACCAGGCATCCACGAAATCCATTCACTCACCCTTTCTTGCTCTCAAGAGCTTTCTTGCTGGGCAGACAAGAGGGGAAAAAAAATTAGTGAAGGACTCGTGTTGAGGACTGAGAGAGAACACTCTAAGGGGGCAAAACAGATCCAAATTTATAGGTATAAAATAAATTTATTATTAACAGAGTCAGAGAAGCAGAATGGGAGGTAAAATAAATTTTTAAAATGTTTTTTCCCCTAGCCCCTCCCTCCTTCCCACCGACAGCACAGGTAGACACAGCATGAGGGTTTTAGTCAGAGTATCACTTGAGATCTTCTTCTGTTCACTCAGGGATGGAGTCTTTTCTCTGCTATGCGATGGGGTCCCTCCCACAGGACACAGTTCCCCATGAACTTTGCCAGCATGGCTCTAATTTCACGAGCAGAAGTCCGGCCAAAACTGCTACAACATGAGTCTTTCCCATGGGCAGTCTTCCCAAAACTGTTGCATTGTGGGTTACTCATCCATTGGGTGCAGTCCTCAAAAGACAAGCCGCTCTAGTTTGGAAGCAAGGGCCCTCTCTATCTCTGGAAGCAGGGACCCTCTCTCTCTATTCGGGTCTCCCACTAGATCACAGCTTTCTCTGGTGTCCACCTGCTCCTGGGTGAGCACTTTTCCCGTGGGCTGCGAGTGGATCTCTGCATCCCCCATGGACTTCATGCATTACAGGGGGACAGTTTGTGTCACCATAGCCCTCACCACTGCCTGCAGAGGAATCTCGTGTTTAACGCTTGGAGCACCTCCTCCCTCTCCTTCTCCACTGACCTGGGTGTCACCATGTTGTTTTCCCTCACATGTCTTCTCTTCCTCCTCTTCTCTGACTAGAAGAAAAACTGCTGCATAGGTACGATTGCCAACATGTTCCACCAATTCAAAAATTCTTGCATGATCCTGCAGGGCTGAGAAGTTGATCTTGTTGAGGCTCTCTGTTGGTGAATTGTTCACCACGTTTTTGCCGCCAGCCAGGTGGCCCCACCACCATTGTGTGGGCTGTGGTGGCCGCTGTGGTGCTGGTGATGTTTAGCATCTCTCCTCATGCCAGGGACTGGGAAGGGGAAGCCACTCCACCCCTGCCCTTCTGCCTGTGCCCCTGGCCAGAAATGGCCAGGCAGGCCAGGCTCTCCATGGGCTGTGCTGGGATGGCACCTGCCAACAGCACCTCACCACCCCTGGAAAAAAAAAACTGTGCGTGCGCTTTTTTGATATTCTTCTTAAATCTGTCATCACAGAGAGGTTGCCAGCCTCTCCAGCTGGGCCAGCGGCATGTCCGTCTTCAGTCAGAAATTGGTGCTGCTGGACTTGGACGAAGCTTCTTGCAGCTCCTCACAGAAGCTACCTCTGTGGCTCTATTGTGCCAAAAACCAGGCTGTGCTAAATCAACACACCCATATTTGTAACCTGGTAACCTCGTTTTCATTGTAGAGGTTCAGGATCTAATGAAACAAAGTCAATTTAATACTTTTGTCTCATTTCATAAGGTTTTCTAAATTTCTTCTATCTGTGCAATCCAGCCATCATTGCGTATTTACAGCTAATACCTCTGTAATATTACTGTGTTCATAGAGGCCTGCAAATAATTTTGCTTTCTCCTTGCATTTCACTAGTTAAATTTTATTTTTAATATAAGTAAGAATTGGTCTTGAAATCAGTTCTGCTAATGTTGGATTTTTTGTTTTCCTTTTGAAATAGAAACTACAAACATAACAGATTGTAACTGTCTCTTTACATAAGACAAATCACATTGTTTAATCAGAGCCTGATTAGTCAAATGAATTGACATGAGAGTAAGTGGTAGCCCTGAAGAGGTAATGGGCTGCACAAGACAATGCTGAGAAACATCTTGACATGGATCTAAAGGGAGAATAAGTACTAAGATTTTGAAAGAATTAGATTTGAATCAGTATCAAAATAGTTTGAGTCAGAATGAAATATATTCCTACATCATATAGTATTAGCCCCTGCAGCACATGAACAGGGAAACATTAATGGAGGCAGCTTTGTTATTGACTAGAGTATGTGATATGGAAAACTATATTCCAGACTGTATAATGCCATAAAATGTAAAGTACACAGGAACACTTTCTTCTAACTGTGCAGTAAGCAGAGCTAGTGCTGTTCATTTGTACTATACACTGCTTCCCCCAGTTAGCACATTCCATGTCTCCTTTTCTTTCTATTTTTTTCTTTTTCTTTTTTTACAATAGATACTGCTGTAGGTACCCTCTGCATCTTTCATAAAAACAGCAGTTTAAAATAAAAAAAAAAGTTATGGAAAGACAATTACAATATTAAAGGTGACCTACCATCAAGTCTGAGTTTTATATGGCTAAGATAAGATTTTAGACCTGCAGGAGTGGTATGCTTTTTCTCAGTTCTCTAACTTCAAGGTGCAACCTAAAATAGACCATCCAGTTAGATTATAATTACTGTGCTCCCACCAATCTCACTGCCATCACTATTGCTACTGTTACTACTATTGCTAACTTTTTTTTCAAGGAATAAGCAGGATTTTATTAATCAGCAAATAAATATTTCTTGCTATTTAATTTTATCCTCAGAGAATTTTGCATCTTGCACACTTTAATAGAAATGTTAGTTCATTAACAGAATATTTTTTAACCAGGCCATTATGACTTCATTTTGAATCAAAGCTCATTAAAACAATTATAATCAAATGTTTCATTTTCTTTTTCCCTTGTGAGGAACAGCTGAAAAGGTTATGTTTGTTTTTCTTTATCTGAATCTCTAGGGCTATATAAACAGACTATACGGACTTGGTTTTGCTGCTTATTTTTTTTTCCATTTAAGGGTTTGCTCAGCAGAGTGTGCATGGATGCTGTTATTGGGATCCAAGAAGAGTCATAGCCTGAGTTGCAACCCTGGTTACACTCAAACCAGAGATAATTTTCTGCTTTGTGCCCAACTGTGCAGCTTCTCTACCAAAGGTCCAAACAGGGGCCATCTCTTGATGCCACATCATTTGAGAACAGACACTTTAGGGATGGGCTTGCTTTTCCTTGCCTTGCTCCACTTGCAGGAACATACGAACTATGAGCAAGAGGAAAAAGATGGTGGAGCAGGTGAGGAGAAGTGTCTCCCTCCTATCTCAGATTAAGTAGTTCATCATTCAAGACAAGAACGACCAATAAAGAGAAAATACATGCTCAAAACCCAGTAAATTAATGTAACAATAAATTTAGAAATAATAAACCTTACTTTCATAAAGCATTACCTTCAGATAGAAAATGGTAAGTTCTTTTCCTTTTGAAATAGCTAACAAGTATACATCATCTAAAAACCAGAAGATCAGCACTTAGCTATAGTCCAGAACCACTTACTTCACATTAAACATTTTTTTTTCAGTAATCGGATTAAAACCGGAAAGCTGAACAGGAGATACTAGCCAAATGCTCCAAGTTTTTTTCCCTGTTTCTGTTGTAAATGACAATCTTTACTATCCTAATATAGCAGATTTTCTGTATCAGCTCAATATGACTACAGTTTCCATTCAACAAAAAACAGGCAATACAAGGCAGATGATCTGCAAAGCTCTATAATGGCAAGAAATCATTAACACAAATATAATATGATTTCTTTTTTAAAAGCCAACTTAAACGCACAGCTTTTCTACTGTGACCTAGAAGTCTGTGTCGAATTTTAAGGGAAGAGATCATACAATATATATGGCCATATCTTAAAGTTAATAATATTTGAGCTCTTTCTAGAAGCAAACTTCTTTATGGAGATGTATTTCTGGCAACAATATTACCCAGTGGTTAGAGTGATCTCTTGGACTTACTGGCTACAATCAGCAGTTTCTGGAGTGTAAAGAAAGAGCCTGTTACCCACCTCTTCTACCTCAGCAGAAGACAAAGAGGCAATAATCTCAAGGTTTTTTTCAACACCATGAAGGTCTAAATTGTTCAGCCCACTCTCCCGGGCCTATTACTTGTCCTTCTCTTTTTTCCAATTTATGGATCCTTTCCTAAGTTGTGAGGTTTTCATGACATCACAGCCATAAATAGGAATGGTTTGCAAAAAATCTTCTGGACTACTACATTAAAGAATCATTTAATCTAAGTATGGATATGCATATCCATGATTCCCTGTTTTAACTTAGCTTTTAGATGCTCTATAACCACATTGTTAGCTCAAGCAGAAAGATCACTTTCATTTTCTCCATATGTCTTTTTATGATTTTATTCTTTTTCTTAATTATTTTTTCTTTTTTTTTCTGTCTCTATTCCTTGTTTGGTTTTGGTTTTTTTTTCTCCTTTTTTCCTTCCTCCATTCTCCTCCAGGCTCTAATGATCAAAAAGTTTTCAAACCACAGATAAAGAATTGATTTGCCCATGAATATGCAAGGAAATCTCTGCACACTAATGGACGTGAGAGCTCTGCTCTTTCTGGGGTGCAACAGACCTGTTTTTCATTCATTGAAGACACGTGTGAATCAGGTGGGCAAGCAACAGTATTTTAAAGGATAGCACATAAGAATTAGGTAATGTGTCTTGTAAGAGTTTAGCTAATTCTTTACAATAAACCAGAATAATAGTAAAATTAATAGAGGGGATAGTTGCAGTTATACTTAATTTCTAAGACTGTTTCCAAATGCAGGCCTCTAAACCAATGAACATTAGATTTATCTCAGTCTTATATCAGTTTAACTTTCAAGGTAGAACTGTCAACTGTGTTTTCAGTCATGCCTAGTTTGTTGCCAGGGGTGAGGTACAGAACAGGAGGGCAAGGTACAGAAGGAAGCAAAGAAACATTTTTCAGTTTCCAGGCTTTACTTTGGCCCTTCCTAATTAAAAAGTTTTTTCCAAGAGACAAGAAGATATGGACATTGCATTGTGCGATGGAGTATGTGAATTTTTTTTAACTCTGATATTTAGGAAGGCCAAGCAAGACCGTTGTGTCAAATCTGTCCTGGGTTATTTTACAGTAACCCAAAGAGCTGCTTCTCCCAGGTCAGTGCTACTCAGTCCATACTTCTCCAGCTCCCACACCATGGCTGTAGTTCTTGCACCCTACTCACCAGCAGTCAAGTGTATTCAAGACCCTCTTGCCTACATAAAGATGATATTTTCCCCATCACAATGATATTTTCCTTGAGCAGCCAATTTCTCTTTGAAGAGAAATTTATTTTAACATTTTTGTTGCTGCTGTTGCTGTTATCTACTTGCTTTAATTACAGCAGCAGACTTAAAGGCAGTGACCTACTCATGGATACTGAGATCATGTAAATGCAGGCAGTATGACCAAACCCAGGCATTCCAAAGTCAAGAATCAGGCCTCATAAATCATGAGATAGCCCCAAAAATATTAATTTGAAAAAAAAAAAAAAAGAGTGATGGTTTCTCTCCACCATCTTCTAGCTTTATCACACATTAGACCAAATTTTCAAATTCTTTTCATCTGAGTACTATGTATTTTTTGTTTTTAAGGAAAACTGATGTTGTTAAAAAGACTAAATGATGTTCAGAACTTTAGTTTTCAAGGAAAACATCAAATATGACCACTCTTGTGAGAATACCACAAGAGCTAGAAACAAAGGAATTGTGTTTATACATTGCAATAATCTTTTCCAGTCACTTTTATAAGACTTAAACCTTTTATATCTGAGCTGTGTTTTAATTAAAACCAGTTACTTTCTTCTGTTTGAAATAGCTGAAACAATTCATCACTTAAAAAGAAAGAAATGAAAGAAAATAGAAGCTATCTGGATGAGTTTCTAATAGTGGGTGTAAATCCAGTCATAATCAAGATTTACTCATACAAATAATTTCAGTGGGAAAATAGAGCTTCCAAAGTGTGCATTCAATCAAGTGTCATACCAAACCTTTGTTATTTTTCTGTTAGACCTGGCTAGTGTCTGTGTACTTTTTAAGTCAAACACAACAATATCATAATCATAAATAATTCTTATTTATAATGAAAAGCTGGCTCCAGTGTCAATCGCTGGGGGTCTGCATTTCTGTTGGTACTTGTAAAAGCTTGAAGGCAAAAGTTACTTTATTTTAACAGATTAAATCACAGTAAAATATTAACTTATGAACCCTCTTCAGACTTCAAAAGTTGGGCAGCATTTTTTGCTTCTTATCTTACTCCTTAATAACCCCTTAATAATGCATTAGAAGACCAAAATTTCAGAAGAATTTGTTTGAGATTTCTTCTTTTGCTTCACTGCAGTTCTCAATGAGCAATGCATCATCTAAACACATTATAGAAATTAGAGTCTGCATTCCATTATGCATTCAGACATTTTTAGCAGAATGATAAACCTGTCTGTATTTCAGGGAGTTGGCTTTATAAATCAAGGCTTCCTGTAAAAAGATTACATTCCCATTTGAAATTATTTGGATTCTGAATCTTCTTTCCATATTGTGTTACAGTATATATCAGAAAAAGAAATGAGAATGGAATTAAAGTGGAGGAAACGTGTGGTTTTATTAGAGACAGAAGGTGTTACTACTTTTATTTTCATTTTCTGAATGAAAGCTGAGATTCTGAAGTTTTAGGATTGAATGCTCCACTATTATGGAGCATATAGGAGAAAAAAAAACAACAAATAAACCCCAAAACCTCTCATCTCTAATCTATTTTTGAAACTTATCTACTTCTCTAGTACCAGAAAACCTCTGAAGCCTTTCATGGATTTATCATCACTGAACTTCTCTGAGGGAGGAAAATACTGTTATCACTATTTTAGAGATCAGATGTCAAAGCACAACTCCTCAGGTCTTGCAGGTGAGCTCTGACACAGCCAGGGATGGAGCCAGTGTCTCCCAACCCAAAGGTCACACAGGACACAGAGAAATTAGAAATGCAGCCACAGAATCACGGAATCACAGAATCACAGAATATTCTGGGCTGGAAGGAACCCACAAAGATCGTTGAGTTCAACTCTGAGTAAATGGTCCATAGGAAAGCATCTCTTTCCAGCAAGCAGGAGACAGTGGGTCAGGGCATCCTCTCATTAGCATTAGGAAGAGATTTGGATGGGACATTTTGTGGTGTCAGTGTCCTGGAGGCACCACAGCACAGTGCTCCAGGTGCCATGTCATCTGCCCCACAGGTAAGATGTTTCTTTTGAGCTCAGAATTTCACTGCCTTAGTAAATGCAGTGAGAAATTAACCTGCTAATGTGTGAGGAGCAGAAATTTGAGTTCCACATTCATTTATGACCATGCCCATGTCTTCTTCCATCACACATCCCCTTCAAGCCTCAATGGGACTTTTCTGAGATGTCTGTATTGCAAATTATGGTCAATATAACAACGATGGTCACACAAAACCAGGTGAATAGATGTGTAACAAGGCCTTATATCTCTTGAAAAAGAAAGGATTTTCTTTGTGATGTCAAGTGAGCATAACAGCCTCTAAAAAATTTGGTACACCTTAAGTTAAGAAACCAGTATGCATGGAAGGGCTTATTAAGATGAGACTTCGAATAAGAAATATTAACAATAAAATGAATTAGGAAATATAAGAAATTGGATGGAGAATGTGAAATTATCTATTTTTTTTTTCTGTTTGCATATTGTAGTACTTAACTTCATTTCATTTATGTCTGTAAATTCAATAACTCTGACTGTTCCTCAGCAGACATGCTTTTCCCCTGACAAATTGCCACAAAATACTTTGTGAATTGTATCCTGTGTATACTCAATACCCAGAAGGAAAGAAACTTCAGGATAGAGATGCATGAAAATAGTAATTTCACCTAGGAGGTAGGTGAATCTCAAAAGTCACCTCCCATAGTTGTTAACATTGAAATGTACATGTGAACTGCAAATTTCCTTAATTTTGTTATTTAAAATTCTGCAACGGAATTTCAGATCTCAGAATTAAAAAAATCACTGAGCTAAACTGACAAAGTCTTATTCTTGTAGGTCAAATCACTAAGTAAATGGCCTGAAATCCTATTAATACAGTAGTTAGGTGTTTGAGGATCTTTAATTTATACCACAAGTGATACCCACGGTGATTCCAGTATCTACACATTAACTTCTTTAAAACCACAATGACTTGCCATTTATGTATTAACTGTATTTTATTCACTAATTGAAACAGACATCTTCAGGGCTAAAACACCTCCTGAGAACTAGTTTGCATCTACCCTGAAGTAATTGAAAGGCTTCATGGCTCTGAAAACCACCAAAAGACACCACCATATGTGTTCATATGATACTAGAACACCACCTGAAAAAATAAATTTTTTTCACATGTGTGTAAATAAACCATCCTTCCATTTTTTTCCCTTTTTCTCCCCCAAAATAAAGTCTTGTTCCATAGTTTCACTCTAAAAAGATTCCACATATTTTATTTTCTATCTAGAGTCAAAGGTTTCATCTTCAATCTTCTTTAAACTTGAAACAGGTTTTTATTGCATGACACAAGGATATTCCATGTTAAGTGTAAGCTATTTGTCATTCTACCATAAAAACCCTAACCAGAAGTAAAGTCTGATGAATTAATGTGATCAAGAGAATTTACCCTGCATTGTTCACTTAATCTGGGATTTAGAATCAGGAAGCCGTGGAAATAAAATATGCAAGAGAAATCTGGTTTGACAATTAGTAATCCTTACTCTTTCCCAGTTTGCTGCAGTTAGAGATGCAGCACAATATAGATAAGGACTCAGGAACATATAGAGTATTGATTCCCTTTTGTAGTTGTTTTTTATTTTATTTTTACATTATTAAATATTCCCAAGAGGTACAAGCAAAGTCTGAGGTGCCCAGACAGACATGCTGTACCAGCACAACAGAACAAAATAATTCAGCGTATGCAATCTTAAAACCATAACCATTAATCTTTTGATGCTTTGCATCTCTGAGTGAAGACTCATAAAGCATATAAAAACACAGATGTGCAACAACTATTGGAGTCAAGTCCTGCCTTTTTTTAGCCATTTGACTTATAACAGCAGAGTAAGAGCATGAGAATGAGCACAGGGAAAAGTCTAAGGATGTAAAGAATCAAATCACTTTGTTCTCTAAGACTTTAAATTCTTTTAAGGGCTAATTTTTAGTTCTTCAGGTTGACTATAAAACCACCTATCCTACAGTAATGTTCTACTTTAGTTTATTGACATTTTCCACTGTCAAGCTGTCAGTTCCACTGTTTAAAATATTTTAAAATTTAATCATCTGAGTGAAACTTTTCTAAACCTTATATTGGAATTTGGGAATATTTCAGAATATTTCATTAGCCATATCCAAGATTGGGCTAATGAAAAAAAAGGCCTTATTTTTTGCCATTTTCTAAGAAAGAAACCATCATAGTGTTTTCTCTGAATAGTTTGAATTTATCAGCTTCTAAGGAATGTAATTGAAATTTGACGAAGTTTGGCATTTGAATCACATATACAACTTTGACTGTTTCTAGGAAATTGTTCCCAAATTTATATAAAATCAGAAGTCCATTTTACAGGTCAAGGGACCAGAAAGGAACCATAAAGTAATTATGAAAGCTGTTTGTACTGCTATGTAAAACCAAAGAAACGAAACCAATAGAAAACAGCATATCTGCCTGAGTATCTTTTATTTTTAATGTGTGTTTATGTGGGATTACTAGTTACAGGTTTATGTCTTTCTTTTTCGTGAAGCAGTGATGACATCCACACAAGAAAATGTTAAGAAATAAATTATAGTGATTTTACAACAAAGCCTTAAGCAAAGCAAAGGCTGGCAAATGGAGGAAAGAAAATAAAATATCAGACAACTCGTAATTAATCAGGAATAGTTCCAGTCACTAAATGAACTTCAAAAAAGCTAGGATGTGATCATAAAATTTAAAAACAAATAATGAAAATAGCATAAAGCTTTTTATGCTATTTTCTCATCTTCAAGTGCCTAGCATTGTGATCTTATTAATGTAGTCTTAGTGGCAATTGTATTTTACTCATAGTAAGAGATGATAAGAAAAGCTGGATTTCTGGAAAAATCATGAATTTTATCAGACAAGGTTCAGATAGCCATGCCTACAATCTGCTCCTCTGATGCTTCTCAACAGGCTATGCCTAAGATATGTGCATATTTGTGTGTATGCATATGTCATATATAAGTAATATAAGAAAGACATGGTTCATGTGTGAGAGAAAAATCCCATTGAGCTATAACAGTCCCAGATGTTTGCTTTTTTTCAGTACACTATTTAAGCAGAGAGTAGCTTCCCCTTAAATAACTTGCAAACCTCCTAGACTGTGCGCTGTACTCATCAATCCAGAGCAAACAGAAAACAGTCAGAACAACAATATATATATAACCAGGCCTCGAATGTTTGTATATTTTTAGCAAGCATAGCTATTTTGTACCCAGCTGTGCCCCTGTGCTTTTTTTTAATATTGGTTTTGTTGCTTAAAGATCAAAAAGCACAGGAATAAACTGTGTATTGTAAAGAAAGGAAATGAGGAGGCAAAACTTTGATAGTTTAAAAACCTCTCTGGCACCTCTCCAAAACACAAAATGCAACTGTAGAGATATTCTTGAATATTACATTATGTACCCTGTGCAGGGCCAGAATATCTGCACTGTTTGGCTTGTGTTGCTCAAACTTCCAAATAGTGAAATTCTCTTAGGATTGGCTTCCACAGCCTCATTATCTTTTGTACCATCAGCTACATGAGCCTCAAAGAAGCAATTTTAACTTTCAATATGGCTAATGTAATAATTTAATTTTAAAAGGCCTTTCGTATCCTGTCAGAATGTGAATATATTTTTCTTTTAGTCTCCTTTCCTTGACAATAATTCAAACCGTGTCACAGACTGCTGAGAACTTTTTCTCAGTGAGACGAGATTACTGATTTCTCCTTTTATTCTGTGGGATCTTAAATCACAGGAAAGTATCTCACAAACAGAAAAAAATATTTTATATAGTTGAAAGGCGATTGAGATGTGCAAAGGTAACATCAGTGAAAACTTTACATTTGAGCACAAATGGCAGGAGTGAGAAAGCTGCTCTATGTAGAGGCTGCCCAAAACTCTGGAGGCCTTTTCAGGGTGTTGCATTTATGGTAGGGTGAAGTCATGTGGGTTCAAGAGTTCAACAGGGAGCAACAGCAAACACAATAAACTGGAGAATAGCTGGTTGTGGGAGGAAAGCAAGCCAGGGAAACATACAAGAAACAGTTATGCATTTGGCCAAGGGAAAAGGTCACCTTTGCATAGTGACCTGCAAAAATAAACTCAGATTTATGAGCAAGGAATTTCCATATTGTTTGCTTCTACTACATGCCCAAAAGATTTTTAGACCAAGAAATAACTTCTTTCTCTTTCTTAATTCATGTGAACGCTTTTGTTGGTTGAGTTGGCTTGGGTTTCCTTGTGGCGGAAACTACGTCTAAAGTCTTGAAATCTTACCCTTTGAACCAAAATCCCCAATATTATTATGTTTGAGTTCTGGAATCGTCATAAGAGATACACAACATAAATCTGTAATGCTCAAATCGAATCTCTTGTATTCTCTGAGTCTTGTCTTTTGTGCAGAATAGAACTAACCAAAGTAAGCGAATCCTTATCCAGCAAAAAATGCAATTGCTTCTCTCTGTGCTCCACCTGAAGAAAGGATTCTTGAGGTGGGCAGTAAAAGTGCTTTTACTTTGTATACAACTTCATCAGGCTGCAAATAAAACATGTTGGCATCTGTTGATGTACTTCCATAGAAAATGCAAATGCCATGAGTGTTCTAGATTGTTGCATGCAGATAGTTGCAAAGTGTATGTAGATCTAGATTTTTTTACCAAATGAAGTCTCAAAGTAAAAGTGTGGCCTAAAGATGCACACATTAAGTTTCTGTTGACAGCAAAGGGACTTGGAGGCACACACATCCGGGCGTAAAGTCTGGACCACAGTCACACCATAGAAGTTCTGACACTGAAAATGAGTTCAAGTTTGCAAAAACACTGAGCAATATATCAAAGTGCAGTGCCGTGCAAGCACACAGGGAGGGACATGCATGAAATGGGCTGTGGAGTGAGCACTAGGGAAGAAAGATGCAAAGTGACGTGCTAGAAAAGCAAACATCTGGCATACATGGAAAAAAAGGTTGTCTGGATAAAGTGAAAAGGTAGTCACACAAAAACTGGAGTTTCCAAATTTGAAATTTAAATCAGAGAGCAGTACCCAAAATACTAAAAAGGAAATTTTAAAGTTAAATTCCATATGGGTCAAAATAAGCACCAATAGAGCAGAGTTGTCTGGTCTTTAATTTAGCTACATAGAGAAGAAAAATAAATGGAAATTTTGTTAAGATCACACTGTTTCTAGATACTTCCACGTACAATACAGACTCAGAGGCAGTTTTATTTCTTCAGGTATCTATCACTTTCCAAAACAGATAGTGAACTAGAGAAAGGAAGAGAAAAGACAACAAATTGATATTTATTTCAAATTCCAAGAATAGAAATTGTCTGACTTGAAATGTGGAAAATTATTTATAAAATGGTTTTTTGTAGGTACATGAGTCATAAAGACTGATGGAAAGTATATGTACATATGAATAGACAGATATCGATATGTTTACAGTGACAGCAGAGGAGAATTTTAAATTTTAACAATACAAATAAAAATACACAGCTTTTCTGAAATACCAATGTTAGTAAATGCAGTCTTTTATCTGTTGTGCAGAACAACTCTGAAGTACTCATAATTGCTGTGAGAGTTCATGCACAAATTAATCTCTTTTCATTTCCTTTTCCTAAATCTTCTCTCCAAGGAATCAGTGCCCACATTCAAAAACAAATCTTCTGCAGCAAAACCTCTGCTCTCAGGGAAAGCTGCCCTCCTCCGCAGAATAAGAAATTCTGGAGCTACTGCTGCAGAACCTGCAGCCCACCCAGCAGGGCTGGCCTAGCCATATGTTACAACCTGCCTTGAAGGTGAGGCAACAGAGGTTCTTTTTAATAGATTCCTTGTGGTAGATTAGAGTGAAACTACACTGAATGACTGGTGTTTACATATACATATATGTAAGGTTTATTTTAGAACAATTTACTTGCAATAGAAAGCAGGTATGTAACCATTTTGGCTATTTTTATTATCTAGAGTAATATAGCAATATAAAAGTGTGAAAATTAAGAGAATATATTAGGAAAAGACAGAAAAAGAAAGGAAGTATATGAGAAGAGTAGATAGTGGAGAGGAAATACATCACCGCCTGTGGATTCAGTGACAAGACTTAATTGTTGCAATTTCAGTGTCCATTTTTGGAGGTGATGGTCACAGTCTTGACCTGTCAGGTGCTGGGAAGAGCCCATGAAGCAATGATCCATTGGTTAATACACATCTAGGTTTAGGTGGAATGTCCCTTCCATGGGTGGGAGGAAGGAGTATAACACTGTCCATTTCAGCACCCTGTTTCTCTTTAACACTGTGAATTGTGTGCCGTCCTCTGGTGAAAGGCCTCAGGAGGAAGGTCTGGGGGGCACTTTGGGGATCCTTGATGGTTTATGAGCCTTTCTAAGAGATGCCAGCTGCCTCTTTCATCAGCATGGTTGAGCCAGCTATGCCCCATCAGAAGGGATGAATTAACCCCTGGCCTCAGTGTGAATGTGACCTTCTCTGGGGCTGGAGGGGGAGGGCGGGGGGGGAGTTTTACAGCTGAGCCAGTGTGAGGGAGAGCATTGGCATGATAAAAAGTGTGCTACCCCACCTCAGCAGGGTCTGCTTCTGATCAGTCTCCTTCTTTATCTGGTTCAAAATCCAGAGCCTCCAGCACTCACTCACTCTGCCTTATGCTGATCAAAGATTTCACCACTGCACAGAAAAACCTCTCCCTTCCGTTTCAGTTTGGGGGGTGCAGACCTCACCCCAGAAAACCTCATCCCAAAAAAAAGCATGAAGCAGTAAATCATCTAGCAAGCCATGTTTATGGTTAAGGATAAGCAGATTGAAGGCTGAGGGCTTTGGAAAGAAGCTTTCATCTCCACTCATAACCCTTCACCTGCCACACTCCTCCATATCCCATTTGCCCCGCTCTCCAACCCCTGAATCCCACCTCTACTCCAAAGAAAAAAAAAATTAAGAGAAAAAGCACCCTAATGCCAAAAGTGAAAGAAAAGTCTTATACTAAAAGGAATATTTTTTTTTCTCAATGACATAATTCTTTTCACAAGGAAATTCTTTTTAGCTTAACAGGCAAAATCATGGCCTTCTTTTCAAATAAATTCTATTTTCAGATAAAGCTTGAAAATAGAAGAATGTTTTCTACAAATATTTCAATAGAGAAATGACTTTCTGAGCTCTACTAATGTCAGCTTCAGTGGGTTTATTCTCTAATTCCTTTTTGGGCAGCACTCTCCTTGACCTTACTGATGACTAAAGTCTCAAGATTTGGCACGAAAAGTGTCCTTATGGCCCTGCTGCAAGGCACATGCATAGATTGGTTTTAGATTGTTTCATTCATTAAAACACAAAAGCACTCCCCAGTCCCCAAAAATCTATATTTATAGACTGAAAAACAATAATCTCTTTTAATATAATCTCACATACTGAAAAGAAGAAATATCTTTTTTCCATCTGTCAATTAAAATATTCACCAAACGTGAATAGTAACCTTTTAGGTAATTCTCCTTAATTTCATTGCTCAAAGCCAAATATATTTGTTTGCCTATGATGAAAAAATCTACAACCTTCTAGGTACAGCATGCATAAAAATTTAAGAACCATTATTTAGTGCAGAAAGCTTCCATTAACATTACCCTTACTGTATATTTGCTTTAGAGTTCCCTATGTCTTCTCTGTAAGAATCAACTGGTTTATTGCTTTAAGACTTTTATTTCTGTATCTGTTATTTTCTAAGACAGTATTTTACTTATTGTGTCACATATTCTAAAGCTGTCACATAATAAAAATTTTAATAATTTCAGACATTTTAGCAGGCAATTACTTATACATGTATATATGTATGTTAACAATTAAAGGCACCTAAATATTCACCTAATCAAGCTCCAGTTTGTGGTTAAATAATCATCACTTTTGCTTCAGTGAGATCCTTATATGTCTTTTATACATTATATGTATATGTTATATAAATATTTTTTAACATGTATACATAAATGCATAAAATAAAGTATAATAAAGGGAAGAAAAATTTTTTCTTTGGTTATATTTCCTCCTAGTTTTCCAAAATCTATTTCCAAAAAAATAAGTTTCATTCATAGCCTATCTGCTCTTGACAATAAAGAAGTATGCATGTTATTATTGTGTCAAGTCGGCTTTCCCCTAACAACACTTTGTTCCAGATATTAGATAGAATAATGGGTTTTAAGTGGATGATGACTGTGCACTAGTTTATGAAGGAGAAAAGAAAAATCCCTGAAATCTAATTCAACCATGAAAATAGTAGGTAGCATCCTACCTCCACAGCAGCAATGACTTGAACTGAAACATCACAAGAATATTAAAATTACCCTTCTTCAGTGATGAAGCCACTTAGATATTTTCAAATCCCTGCTGGTGAGTGCACTAGTGGAGGGAGGTTTCCCACTGATCACTGGTGGGCCCACTGCTGAATACTGAAGGAGGGGAAGCAGGAACATCTGCAACATAAGGAATGCTCTTACTTGTGAGTGAAAAATAATCTGCACAAGTTGCTGAGTTGGACAGTGTCATGGACAACTTCCTGGATTGCCTGGCAGGTGGGTTGTACCATGTTTTTTTCAGGGTGCTAGACTTGATTAGTGTATTTTGCCTGGAGGATCAAGGGAAGATGAATGCTCTACTTCAAAAGTCTTTACAGGGAATTCTCAGTTTACTCACACACCTGCTGTTTTACTCACTACGCTGTTTTCTCAAGATGATGAGAAGCCCCTTCAGTGACTGGATTTAAAGTTCAGAATAGCCTTCAATGCCTTCCGCAGAGCAGATGTGAAGGAAGGTTTATTGGAAAACACCTCAAAAATCAGAAATCTTCTTACAGAAGGAAATGCGGCATTCCACACATGAAAAAAAGGAATTTACTTCTTTCCGATGATTAGATAATAGAATAGGGAGTAGAGAGGTATTTTCCAAGGAAAGCATTATTTCATCATATAGATAATCAACTTTGTTTAATGTAATTTAGAAATTCCTGATATTGGATAGATAAATTAGGAAGATAAATTGCTGGTGACAGAGACAAGATCAGAGAGATTCTAAGGGCTGTGGAATGTGTGTTTTATCTCCACAAACAGAGATTTTAATATACCCTGTGCTTTATTTCTGTAAAAAATTAAGCTAGGTTACCTTTGACTAGTAGAGATAGTTATCTTATAGAAGAGTGCATAAATTCTGAGGAAAATGTAATATCTTTTGACATAGCTTTAGACCACCCACACGGCAAGCTAGGGAAACCAATAATCTTAAACCAAAATGTGTTTAAATCACTAAAAAAAGTTTTTGCCCTTTTACGTGTCTTGTCTAATAAAAACAACTGGTTTTTGTACTGGTTGTGAACTATTTAGAATTTTTGAGCCTACTCTTCTGTCCAGTCTATGATATCATAATTATTTTTCCAAATATAAAATAAATTTTACAGTGCAGTATATTCTGCAAACTGGCCTCCAATTTAGAAGGCAAAAATTCCCATCTATTTTTAGTGGTGTATGTATCTTTTACTACATGATATCAAGTCAAAATCCACTTTGGTGTAAAGGATTAATGAAAGAAAAAGATGCAAGTGCTTTATGCTTCTTATTAGAAACTGTCTTTCTTCCTTTACCCAAAAATTGAGAATGACTGTCCACCTTATCCTCAACACATTTAGCACAGATTTTAGAGATTACTGCTGCAAGAAAAATCTCACAGCACTGCACAGGATGTAATTTATGCTGAAGAGGTAAAAAGGATATGTTCTGTGTAAGGTAAGTACCATCCACCCACATTCATGTCCCCAGGAAAGGGGCATAGAAACTTGGGAATTGAATTCAAGACCGGTTTCCCTCAGGCAAGAATGTTTCTCAACCAAAAGCCCTGAAGGCACTGGGGAAAGTTTGCCCTGAATTCAAATGACACTTTTATTGTTTTCCTAGATAGTAAGGAGAGAGCATTGACAAAAGAGGCTCTATTTGTGAATCACAGAACCATAAAGTATGGAGAAATTCTCTAAGATCCTCAAGTCCAACCATTAATTTAATGCTGCAGGTTCACCACTAAATCATGTCCCTAAGCACTAGGTCTACAGGTTTTTGACCACCTCCAGCAATGAGGTGACTACCACTGCCCTAGGCAGCCTGTTCTAGTGCCTGACCACCTTTTGAGTGAAGAAATTTTCTTAATAATTTGAAGATGGCTCATGGTGATTCTTGGAGCTACCCTCTACGGGACCAGAACTGGATTTTGTGGGACTCTTCAGACTCAGGATACTCAGAATATAACCTCTACAGTTAGAGTCAGAGTCGGATGTAATACATTTATCTGCTGGAAGTTCCACTGGCTTCAACAGAAACACCAGGAGAAGACGCAGTCAACAACTTCATGCATATCCAGATTGCAAATCCTATGGTTTTATTCCTCTACATTAATATTTTATCTGTATTGCCCTTCAGGGCAGGAAGCCCTTAGGGTTAAGGAAAGCAGTAATCTCCTTTTCTTGACCCTGCTTTCTCCTGCTGTAGATAGTACCAATAGTAACAAAAGTATTTCCAAGGTAAAGTTCCAATCCTGTATCTGAAATTATTCTGGCAAATGTTTTTGCTTGTCTGACCTGTGACTTTGCTTAATGTAAAATAGTCCCGTGTTCTCTGCACTTTCTCCAGTAACAGTGCTTTGATTCAGGGAGCAACCATCTAGAGTTGAAAAGTGATTAAGCTTGGCTTAAGTTGTGAGAATCATATCAAAACTCTTTCAATTCAGTCCAAACAGTGAATAAAAACATACCTTTTCCTCTAATAAAAAAATTATTAACTTTTTAAATAGATCTGAAAACAAGTGGTCTGAATTAAATTTTAGTTGTGACCCCAGGTATTGCTGTTTTCCCTTGTAAATCCTGGGAGCTGCAAACTATTTGGCTAAAAAATCAGTGAAAGC
>WBND01000542.1:420516-446258 GCA_013398595.1 Tychaedon coryphoeus
TAACTTTGCACCAAGCATTAAATTAAGAGAAGAGAAAGGTAGACTGCAGAATTATTTCTTTCCATTGTCCTCATTACATTTCATTTCAGCAGGGAATTGCGTCACTGGTGCTTTAGTTATCTGCTGTGAATTCAACCCAATATTCAGTTTAAGTACTCTCTGTATGTAGCTCCCTGTATTTGCAGGTACACAGGATGACATGCAATTACATGATGCCAGTAAATGCCAGGCTTAATTGTTTTGTAATCATTCCATGAAATCATTTATTTTTCATGAATAAACACAGATGCTTATACTCTCTGCTGGTGTAAATTGTAATCATTCCACTGACACCAGTGGAGGTGTGCTAATTTACACCAGATGGAGATTTGGCCCGATTATTTAAGGACCTGAGGTATTTGGCAAAGGCTCAATAGGCACGACTGAATTGTGAAGTTTCCTCCTAGGGCATTTCAGCAGTAAATTACATTTTATACAGAAACTTCAGCTATCTGGATGTAAAATCTTCCTGGAATAACTGCAGCAAATTAGTTGGTCTGTCAGATGAATGATATTTGCTACAGCACTTGCAGATGTTCAGTCTTGTGTGAGATTCCTTTGATGCAACTGCCTATAACAAAGATACATTTATCACACTTACTTGTCTAACCTTTAACTAACATTGCTCAGATGCAAGAAACTTCTTTACCAGAATTTAAAATTATGCTGTTGTATTTTGTTAAGTTTTGAGTATCACTAGCAACATTGGCAGCTTAAAGATGATTATTCATAATGAACTGTTTGGTGTGTTGTTTGAACTGCAGCTTCAAGAGTTTTTAAAATATGTCAGAATTTATGGTTAAGCTTTTTAAGCATAAATGTCTTTTTAGCATGCATCATAGAACAAAGAAATTTAGAAAATGTCCTAAATTAACAGTTAAAGTTAAAATCAATCATTTAAGGAACTCAGCCTAGATAATCTTGGAACACCTTGAATATTGTTTGATTTGTGACGTTGGCAGCAGTACAGTAAGATGGAAGACACTTTTTTCAAAAAACTAGTGGAAAATGTGAACTTTATTCCAAGAAACCATAGTGTAATTCAGTGAAATTTCAGAGTCAGTGGAGAAGTCATACATACGCTGGCACAGTTTTATACAACTATACAGAGGATCATAAAATAAATGAAAGTTGAATGATTAAAGAGCATGAAAGAGGAAAAGAAGCTCTGAATTTTATTCTCAATACTATCACAAACACCTTTATTCTCATTTTCTTTCATTTTCTCTGCCCCAAAATAAAGGAATATTTTGCTATCCATGTTAATTTGTTCCATTTTGGAAAAACCTCCAGAATGCAGTCAGCTATAACAGGTGTCACAATAACTGGAAGAGATTCTGTTCTATAACCTCAAAAAGAACTGTTTCTGGAAACATCTTTAAAACATGGTTATTGTGACACAAACCCATCTTTACCTGTTGCTAGAGGAAATCCTATAGCCAGGTGAGTTTGGCAGCAGTCAGATTAAACTGTAGGAACACTTGATTAGATTTTTAATTGTTCCAAAAGGAAAAAAAAACAGTGAGATGTGGTGTGACAAACAGCCAGAAGTACCACCCTATATAGATTATGCAACTTTTTGTGATGTACTTCTAGCTTTCTGTAGCACCATGGCTCCATATTATAAGGAGAGATTTATTTTATTTGGTTTTATTCCAGCTGCTGGAGAAGGATCTGATCCCTACTTGTGTTCTCCTGAAAAGCAATTGAGGAGATATTCCAGGAGGCATTATTTTCTCCCCTTTTCCTTCCTGAGCACGTACAAACAGTTTAGATCTTGGCCTCCAAAGTACCCCTAGATGAGGAAGAAGCTGACTTGGCAAGTTTTTCTGTCTGTAGCAGATGGGCAATGACCAACCACCCTTCCAGCCATCTCCTGTTGATTATTCTGGTCCAACCAGACAAACTGCTGCAATGGGAGACAACTTCTTTAACCATATACACCATATTTTTCAATATTTATATGTGCTTGTATTAAGCCAAATATCTCAGGTGATTCTGAAGAGTTCTTTGTCAAATGTTTCTGAAATTCTGCCTGTGAAATCATTTCTATCATGACTGATTAAATATCTTTACAAAAAATCCAGTCCCTCATTTCCACCAGTGGAAAGTACCAAAGGTGAATTCTTTACTTGTATCCTCATTCCATTGTCCCTGTCCACAAAGCTGCATTTTGGATATTTTGTGGTGATATTAGTGCTGTTACTTGCACAATTGCATACAGATGTATTACATACAGTGCATGGGCTGTCATTACCCTTATTATTTCATTAAAATTAAATTCCAAGAACAGGTTGGTGATGAAAAGGTCTCTTTGAGAGACCCACGTGAGCTTGGAAGCAGGCTTATGCATTTAAAAATATCTTCCAACTGTTTTACGATCTTAGAAGATTAAATCGCTTCATGTAATTTTTAACCAAAATATGATGAACACTTAGAATTTGACATCAGATAGTCATGTGATCAAGATTCAGCCTCTCCAAAGTGAACTTGCATATCTCTTTTATCTATCTGTTTCTAAAAAACAACTATGGCTTGCAGTAGCCTCCCAGTCGAGGAATAAACTCCTTTATTTTCTTCTGAATAAAACCATCAGTAATTTCAATGGCCAAATTCCACATATGGGCAAGGGCTAACATGGAACTGGAGAAGAGCCTGGAGCTCAGGTACTATGAGGAGCTGCTGAAGAAGTTGGGGGTGTTCAGCCTGGAGAAAAAGAAGCTCGGGAGAAACCTTGTCACTCTCTACAACCACCTGAAAGGAGGCTGTAGCCAGGTGGGAGTTGGTCTCTGCTCCCAGGTTGCACATGACAGAACAAGAAGAAATAATCTCAAGTTGACCCAGTGGAGATTTAGTTTGGGTACTAGGAAAAAGTTTCTCACCAAAACAGTGGGCAAGTCCTGGCACAGGCTGCCCAGGGCAATGGTGAAGGCAGCATCCCCAGAAAGTCTTCAGAACAATGTGTAGATGTAGTGCTCAAGGACACAGTTCAGTGGTGGGCTTGAAAGTACTGGTTTAATGTTTGGACTTGGTGATATTAGGGGTCTTTTCCAATCTAAATTATTCTACGATTCTATGACTTTGCTAGGGAGTTTGTCACAGTTTTGTGGGTCCAACTGCACTGTAGACTGCTAACATTTCATTAGGAGCAGCTCTGCCCTCCTTGCAAAGCTGTTTAAAATTGGTCTGAAAAGGAGTGCCTGGCTCTGATCTCTTGTCCTGCCTCCCACTGAATTTGCTCTAAGCAAGCTGGTAATGACTATCACATAAATTGTGTAGCAAGTACAAGGCAACATGTTTGAGATCACTTTGAGCTTTGGCACAGAGCTGGGTACCTTACAGCCTGTCCTCTGACATCTCTCAAAACTGCAGCCAAGTGTACTAGAGGGTTTGGCTGGGAAGGGAGAGCAGCTTCAGGACAGTAATTGCAGACATGTTTTCGAGGGCCCTAACTATTGGAAAAGTGAGAAACATTGAGAGCAAGGAATAAAAAAGCAATTATGGGACCCTGTGGGCAGTTAAAGGGTCTTTGAGGCCTCATGGAACTTTGGCTGATTTAGAGAATCTCTTAAACTTCTGGGTATTCACCTAAAACATGCTTCTGCTCATATCACTGGAACCACTTTCTGTTCCCTTGTCTAGCTACAAAATGTCATGTTATTTTTGTTGACATAATTATCTAATTGTTGTTTGAATCCTCCTAAAGCCTTTTGCTGTTCAGTTAGCAAGTTACCAGTGAGGCTAATGACATCAAGAAAATTGCTATGAAAAGAGTTGCCTGTACACTATGATGTAGCATGAATATAGATGAATGCAAAGTAAGATGCTACACATAAAATACAAATGAGCAGGGAATGAGATTTAGTTGTTCACCAGAGGTTCAGCGCTTGATGGAGAAACCTCTAAAGGGCTACCAAGCAAAAAAAAGGCTTATGTTCCAACTCTCCAGCTGCTGCTGAGTAGGGACTGCAACCTGTCACAGAGCACTAATTGAACAGGATGCTGCTGGAAGGAAATATGTGTCAGTGCCAGTCCTCCAGTGAAAAGCCATAAGGTAGATTCATGGAGCCACAAACAATGAACTACTTGGATCCAAAATGTAGCCTCAAGTGCAAAAAAAAAAAAAGTCAGGAGAGTAGGCAGCAACAGGAGACTCTCCAGTGGCTGAGGAAAGTAAAAGCTGCTTAAAATGCCCCAAAGATTAAAGTGGCCTCTGCAAGAGAAGAGTCAGAAAGACCACTGAAGGGAATAAACCGTTGTCATGGGAGGCAGTAACTCATTATAATAAAACTTTATTTCACTTTACATCTTTATTGCAAACCAACACCCACACCCCAAGACAGCCAATATTAAGTGGAAAATTGCAGAAGATGGAGGGGAGCAGGCACTGCATTCCTGTCCTATCTATCTCTACAGCAAGCAAGGATGCAGAAAGGACAGGAGCACAGGCACTTCAGGCAACAGTTTTGGAATGTCCATACACCCAAGGTACCCTAAAGTTTCGTGGTATTTTAAATTATTGTCATTATCTAGCTTCTTCCAAACTAGAACCACCACTCGAAGCACTGAGGTCTCCCAAACAACTCACATGAAACATCTGAAAGGACTTTGAGTTCCAAAGACTTTTTTACTAGCCTAGAAAATTTTACATATATAGCTGACAAAGTAATCACAGCTGTTCTGAAATGACAGCAGTAATTTTCAGTGGTGAATCAATGGAATTTGCAATCTTTAATCAGCTTGCTCTAAAAACACTGTTCCACAGACAAAGACTGAAAAACATTTTCATAATTTCTCATGTCCATGTCTCTATTTGGGCATACAGGACAGTCAATTTTGTTCTAACCTGTAATGCAGGGGTACAAGACTATATGGAAGTTTTGAGGCAAGTACATTTCAACAACATCTCAAAAGTTGGTGTAGACAGCTTAGATATGGGTTTTCTGCTTCAAGACTGAAAAGGCTTTGACTGGCTTCCTAACTTTCTGCAACTACTAATATTTTAATTTCATATTTTTTGTATACATTATGAATTAGCTCCTAGGTCATCAGCACCTAGGACTGGGATCAAGAAGCCTGTCTAGATCACTGTTACAAAAAAAACCAAAACCTGTTTTGTTGCCATTTATTTGGTGAGTTACTGCATGTGGTCTGATGAGTTGTTCAGATACATAAAATTTACAAGCTGAGGTTTTTTAGCATTAGCCTCAAATCTCTCTTTATTTGCAGAGAAGATGATATTCTTGTGCATTTTTTCTCAATATCATGATGTCCACTGAGAGAGTTTGATGTTCCTAAAACAGACAAGTTGTGTAATTCAGACAGTTTATTAATACTAAGCATTCCTTCATTAATAAACCTTCTCCCAGACAGATACTAAGAATCTGCAAATCACTAAGGAAATCACTTACTTTCACTAAGGAAGGAGATTTTGTATTTTGCATATTGTTTTGGTTCCCTAAATCTTCCAAAAGTTCCAAAATCAGGTAGGTTCCTGATACCACCTTTTTTGCTGAAGTATTAGGGAGGAGGCCAGGGAAATAATTTCTGTTCCAGTAATGTGAAAAAGTTCTTTGCCGCTGAATTCCTTTTTTAAGAGGTAGTCCTGTTAGCAGCCCTATGTACATCTTACAGAAGAAAATCAACTACAAGCCTAGTTGAAAGGAGATGGCTACAAGGAAAACTTGAAGGGCAAATACAGAAATCTATTTCTGAAAGTTGTTGCATTTTCTGAGCTAGCATCTATTTAAATATGATTGTTGTGTGAGAATACACTGATGTGATTTAAAAATAAAAAGACTGGCAAAATAACAGTGGTTTTCATTATTTCTCCTTCGGGTATTTTTGGTTTGTTAGTAGATTCTGGCTTCATTGTTAGCAGAAAAATGTTGAATAATAAACAAAGCATTTCCTCCTAAATTAAATTAAGTTTTTGAACTATGCAGATATAATGTTCATTCCTCTGCTGAGAACAAAGGGTTAAACAGCATGAAGTATTACCTCTCTGTGAGAGAAGAAGGATTGAATTTCAGAAGGCAAGGTCTTACTGCAGATCCTGACTCAGACATGCTTTTACTGATTCAGCCAGAGCATTCCCATGGAAAGTTCTACATCATAGCCTTGGCAGACTCCTAGGCTTTCTCAGTGCAAGCTGCTATTTTTCCTTTAGCTTACCAAAAATAGCCATGATTTAGTGTGTACTTAGTCTGCTGTTGTTTACAGGCATGAGGGTGTTTTCAGGATTGCCCTGGGCAGTCAGAGACTGTTACAGGTTGGAGACCAATGGGGAAAATAGGAATTTCTTTGCAGGCAGACACATCCACTGCAGAGTCCTGTACTTTGGAGACATCTAAGCATCCATTGCACTGGCCCCATCGTCCATATGTGTGTTCCCAGCTTAGACGACTTTCTGGATAGTTGTGGTCACTTCCAAGGAGCAAATTGCTCTCCTTCCTACAACTCTCATGGTACACTGACTATCAGAGCAGACTTTCTTCAGAGTGAGAAGTCAAATTCTGGCTACAAA
The DNA here is from genome assembly GCA_013398595.1 of Tychaedon coryphoeus. NCBI lineage: Eukaryota > Metazoa > Chordata > Aves > Passeriformes > Muscicapidae > Tychaedon > Tychaedon coryphoeus. The sequence continues at coordinate 427,082 of WBND01000542.1, forward strand.
ATGTTGAGCAAAAAAACCCTCATCTGCTACGTGAAGGGATGAGCATCACAACGACATATCCATATAAATCTGCTGACCTTTTTTCAGGCCCTTTTCCCACAGCCAGGAGGACAGAGCCTCAGCTGCTGTCATAGCTGTCATACATTATAGCTCCTGGGCAAATGGAGATGCCTTTTGCTACATGCACTGTGATATGAAGTGACTGACACACCCCAGTGCAGAGGATTCTTGGGTATGTAGCACAGAAAATTTTGAAAGGAGACCAGCAAGACGCCTAAACCTCGATAATCTTAATGCTCAGCTGCCAACACAGGCATCTCTGGCATGCTTCTTGTCTGGGGGGCACAGAAAACACCAGCATGAGCATCTCGACCACCACAGGACTTCCTAAAGCAAGATATCTAAAAGACAGTGCTCCTGCCAGCATCCAGGCTTGCAATTTTAGACATAACACACAGTTGTTCCTCGACTGTAGAAGGCAGTTGGCAATAAAAATGATCTCTCAACAAGGTTTTCCTGAGACAGCTTACCTAAAACAAATCACAGCAGGAGTTACAGCAGGAGGTTAGCACATATTTTTGCTTGAGCTCACTACCAGACTTTGTTAACTTCCTAACATAACTGCATGCTCTGCCTCCAAGCCCGGGGTGGGTGCAGCAATCATATTTGATAAAACTACAGGACCTAACAAGTTTTGCCTCAGTATATTTTTTCAAGGAAATTATCTTGATATCATCTCAAGGTCCAGAAGACTGGTGAATGGAATAACTGCAAAATGTCACAAGATGTCATAGCTCTCTCTTCTGTGCTACTTGTCTCATTGGTCTTAACCACCCAACCCCTACAACAAATACCTGGAGAGAAAGAAGGACCAAAGTTCCACGGACAAATGGTGTGTCAATATAATGTACCTGCTGCTCACACTTCTCCCCCCACCAGAGAAGAACAGCGACAAGCATTAGCTAAAAGCTCAGCCTGAATCTCAGCTGGAGCATGAGTCCTGCTGTGCTGGCAGTAGGGAGAGTGTCTCAGTCAGACCTCACCTAAGGAGTGCAAAGATTGGTCAAGCAGATCTGTGCCTGGGAAATGGTTTACTTTTGGTTATAGGAAAGGAACTTGAGCATGCTGTCTAGCAGGAAAGTTGAGTGCCCTATTTACTGACTGGAGTTTTCTTAAAATTTCGTTATCTAGAAATAATTAGGAGAAAGCTCATGTTAAGCTAATTTCATCCCAGGTTATTTCCCTATTTTTTTAATACTAATTTACAGAAGACTCACAGAAGGTGTGGGGAGGTTTAAGCCAGACATTAGGAAGAAATTCTTCACAGAAAGGGTGATTAGACATTGGAATGGACTACTCAGGGAAGCAGAGGAGTATCAATGGAAGTGTTTAAGAAAAGATGGGCATGGCACACAGCTCTGTGGTCTGGTTAACACTATGATGATTGGTCATAGGTTGGACTTGATCACAGAGTTCTTTTCCAACCTAATTGATTCTGTGATTCACTTTCCAAGTGGAGCAAAACACATATATCCTCCTGTAATACCATTTATCCCCATGCCCCTCCTGTTGCACACTCTTCTCCTAACAGCATGGTCTCTTAATTAATCATCTAATACCTTCCTATGCTATTTTCCTTTCTTTTTACACGTCCTCTCCTTCCCAGGTTTCATGAACAACATACATGAAACCTGGCAAAAGGCAGGTTTTTTTTTTTTTACTTAATTCAATGCATAGGATGGAAGGTTCTGTATATGCATTTGTCTGTACCTAAACACAGGCACATATGGATCTGCGTGTGCGTACTTTCTTTTCAGAATATTTTTTAAATGTACCTCTAAACGTTGACAATGCAAAACCAACAGCCCTATGCAACTCTGGCAAGTCAGAAAGTGTAGGCTGGTCAGCCAGCACCAACCTTAATAACCAAAAATAACTGCCTGGGTCTGAACAAAGTATTTTCTCATCAGTATGCAGCACCAGGGTGTAGGACGAGCAAAATGAGGAGTGGGAGGATATAAAACAAACAGTAACATGGAAAAATGTCAGCTGTGCTCTGGCCTTCCCTTCTGTTTCTCACAGCCCACTCCAAGCGGTGCAGTTGGGATACAACAGGCTGTGCACAGAGCAGGGGCAGCACGCATACAGCTGAGCACATCTGGTTAGCAGTTGCCTGCTTTTGTGCTGAGAGTCAGCCAACACCATCCACATGTCTAAGCCAGCCCTCTGCCATTGTTACAGAGTGGTTTATGACTTCACTTTTCCTTTGTAAAACATTCATTCCTCTTCCCAACAGCACTGCTGTCACCCTTTCATCTTTGCCTCCCTGTTAAGCGCAGCCTTCATCTACACGTGCATACACAGAGTCAGACTCAGGGTGATTGAGAGGGAATCTTTTGCATAGGAGAATTTGATGCAAGTACCTGGTCTGAAATGTTACACACCTTCCCCTCTTCAGGTTGATCCTGACAAAGCGAACCATATTTATTTAGGTGTGTAATGGTGGTTTACAGGCTGGGTTTGGCATCAAAAGAAGAAAACTGTGACTTCAGTACTTCCAGGTACACAATAAAATGGATATTGATGCTATTTTTCTTTGCAAAAGATGTGGTTACATAAGGAAGTGCAGAAAAGTGAATGAACTCCCTTTGTTAGATTAGCCTCACTCAGGCAGGAGCAGTCCATCTGTCCTCTCCATATTCTCTATCATCCGTGCCATCAAGAAAGTGGCTAGGGACAGTGTCCTGATCTTTGTTTAGTTATATAATATAAATGAGATGTAGGTGAGGAAAAAAGTCATCCCAACAGTAATCACCTGTTGCTGTTATCAATTTAATTATCTCTACTTTCACTTCCAGCTAAGAAACTGAGGCTTCAATGTGTCTGGAAGCCACTGGTTACAGCACAAGGAAGTTCAGATAATGAGAAGAAAATAGCCAAATGGGCAGACAGCTAAGGTGGTCCATGCAGAGCACAGGAAGAAAGATTGGAGAAGAAACTCTTTCTGGGCTCTGAGGGTTACACTAGACAAAGAACAGGGACACAGCCATAAAAATACAGCTGTGCACATGGAAGATGTGACTGGCAATTTTGCTTCAGAAGCAAAATTAACTGTGATTACTTGATGCAACACATCACTCAAACCAATCAAACTGTTATTTTGGGAAATCATAAATTTGTATCCAGAGTCAGTTTTTCAGTCATTAAAAACTTATAAGAATGATTAGGAAATGAACTTAATAAGTAAATCTTATCCTCTTTTTTATTTAATAGCTTAAAATATAAGATGATCTCATCTGGCTCTTGCATGACCCCTGACCACAACACAGGTAATTAATTTTATTCTCATCCTTACTGCTAGCACTGGGCCTAGTCTAATTATTTCTGGCACAAACATAGCTGAAGTCTCCCTTCCACCATCTCTATCTGGATGGGGAGTACTCTATGTATGCCAAAGTGGAACCTCTGTATCTCATCCTTTGCTTGCTTCCCGTAGCAGAGTAATGCCACGGTGATCACAAAGTACGCAAAGAGAAAGAAGAATGAGAAATCCTTACTAATCCTTGTGAAACAATAAAAGAGGTGTAATCTAGAGCAAACATGTGATTTCTCCCTATTACAGGGTGAATTATTTTCATGGCTAGATGTAATAGATGTAAAATTGTTACGTAGACCACTTTCATCAGGCTTTCGCACTTACTTGAAAAGTTGATCCGGCTGGAAAATTTCCTGCTGGAGGGACTTCAGAGGTCAGTTTCGTGGATTTTATTTTGTACTGCATATCTGTAGACTCAGCCTCGGAATCAAATTTTAAGGCACTACCAGGAAAAACAGCATTATTAAGCTATGCAGAAGTAGCCCCGGTCATCACTAAAATATCACTTAAAAGACATTTTGAATGGTGTTCTTAGGTGCATATAATTTCTTTTGACCACACAAGGACATATTTTTCCCACAAGCATATGCCTTTTTTTCTGAGTGAAATATTCCTCTCTTTCCAAGAATTACCCCTGTAAAGATGGAATAGGTCTTTACTGGAAGAAATGCATATTATTCTTTATCTTAAAAACTAACAGATAAGCCATATTGGGTAAAAAAAAAAAAATATTAAATTTAAAAAGCAAACCAACAGTTTTTAAAAGGAAACGATTTCTAATGGAAGTTACTGTAATATGAATGTAGCAGTGAATTCACTTTGCCTTTAAATTTTACTTTTCCTTACTTGGAGACACGGAATTTGAAAAGCTGTTGAAATCTGTACTTCTTAAGCCTTCTTTTCAATAGAATAACTACAAGAAACCCAAGGGATTCAAGTGTCCAACAGGTTAAGAGCAGTTTTATTTAATACATTGTCCTGCTTTGCTGAAAGGGAAGGATGATCTCACCATTGGCTCAAAAAGAGACCTTTTTGATTTTCTTTCAGCTCATCCACACCTCACAGTGCAATTCTCTATTTCTTTCTCTCCATATCTAGGCAAAAAAATAATAAATGCCACTGTGACACATTTTCAGAAAGTGACAACATGGTTTAGAAGCTGTCAGTACCTAATGAAGCATTTCAGCTCTATTTTATAAGCTGTGATTATCATGATCATTTTTACTGATACATATATGGATTTGACATCTGAAGCCTTTAAGCCTTTTAAATAATATGGTCAGCAAAATTGCCAGTATGTAGGTCAATTTAACCATTTCTTTCCAGATTTTCTGGTGGTTTTTTTAATCTTATGGTCTCTCTTATGGGTAAGAGTTGCTGCCTTCCTGTAGGAAACAGGGTAGAGAGGACTTGGAAGATATTCAGCAAACCTAGTTATAAACTCAGGAACATCTTATTACTTACTATATTTCCTGAAGGCAATGCATCATATAAGTATCACTGACAGAAAGGCTCTGACCCAAGAATTAAGGCAGAGACCAGAAGTATTGCTCACACTACTTTCAGGTTATAAAAATAATTGTTTAATTGTGACTCATATATATCTTGAGATGACAGGGGTGATAACAAGCTGCTGCTGAGCTGGTATGGGGAGGGATTGCAGGAGCTGTGTGGGATAACACAGCTATTCAAGGCACACACACCTGGCTTGGGCATGAAGATATAAGCTGCTACAAACCTAGATAATCACAGAATAACTTGAGTTGGAAGGGCTCAAGGCTAGGTTAGGTTATACAGAGATTTGTCCACCAAGGGTGTATTCTTGTAATTGCAGAGTGATGGCTCTAAATTCACTTGGCAGACAATCTACTTGGGTCTGAATGGCACCTTATGTGAGTAACCACAACACTGAGTGAAATGTTTGAACATGTAATTCCCCTAAAGCATTCAGGTGGCTCTGGTGAAGTTCAGTTACCTCAAAAACATTCTCATAGAGATTTGTACTGAGCTGCTTGCACATGACAGCTGTTCAGTTTGACACACAGCATAGGTGGACCACATCAGCAGTGTGTTAATTTTTTCATAACAGAAGTCCCCAAAACCCTGATCCAAAACTCCTTGATCAGCAACAAAATTTTTGTGTTAATCTCAAAAATAAATAAACAAACAAATTATGTCTGATATGTCGAAAGATTTTATTTTACTTAGTAAAATGAAACTAATTGCTCCAGGCTGCAGATCTATAACTAGGCTTACTTTTGAAGCAATTTTGAAAAGTGTTTTTCAGACCAAGAATTTTTTGTGTGTGTTTGTGATATGGTTGGTTGGACTTCAGCTTGGTTCTGCCATCGTGCTGTATTAAGTATAAACTTTTCAGGAAAACAGGTCTGTCTGTTCTTTTTCATTTTGAACTCAAGGTGTTTACCCAAACAGCCAAGCACAAGGACTGCAGATGTTGCACAACATCTGAACCTGAATGCAGCAGGATAAGGGCTGTAAATGATGACCACAAGGTAAGTGCCACAGCATTTGCACACCTGTGCTAGATGTTCCTGCCATGTATGAAATACCTTCCTAGACCCACAGAGTGCTGATGGTAGGTCTTGCACCAGGAGACACCAAATTCAAATGAAAGTTAATGATTCACACTTATTTGTGTCTATTCCTCTGTGTGTGTACACAGATATAATCACACATATAAAAAAACAAATGCCAGCTCCATTTTAACACAAATTTTTAGGTAACTCGGTTTTCTATAAATGCTGGTTTGTGCCTCTTCCTGGAATTCACCTACAGATAGCCAAGAAGTAAAGAATCCTGGAAAACTGTCATAGCAACATTTCAGATTGCTGTTGGGAAGCCTGTGATACATTGGTACCTTGTTTCAAAAGTGACATCCAAAAAATCAAGTTTAACATCCAGCACCTGCTCAGTGCTTTTCTGAATCAGGGCCATTCATTATAACAGTCACTTGCCTGTGATCTTGCTGCATAGCCTATTTTTAACCCATTAAATGCATTCTAAATAAAAACTGACAAAATTGCATTTTCATTGTGAATTGCCTCATGAACCTTCCTAAAATAATATATACTCTCTCCCTTTCACATTAAATGAAATTAATGCTTAGTTTTCATTAAGTGGTGCTAACAGATAAGAGCTCTTTCCCCTTTCCTGTCTTCTTTGTAAACAGATTTTTCCTATAAGAAATCATAACATGAAATTCACTCCTGGAACAACAAGTACAAATCTGTGGCAGATTTCAAGGACCTTGTTTTCATTTTCCAGTTACTGAACAAATGAAATAACCATGAGCGCCCAATGAATCACTACACTAAGTCAGAAGGTCTTTTAAACTATTAACAGTTCATTGCACCACTAAATTTGCAACTACCTACCAGAGTTTACACAGGCAAGCATAGCAGACCAGCTGCTAATTAAGGACTAAACACCCAGCCCAGGCACATGCAGTGGAAGCATTCCCTTTTAGACAAACCAGTGGCCCAGTTCCAAAGGTCGTGCATGGGTCTGTTGTCCAAAGTAGCCACACCTTTTATTTTTGAGTAGAACCAATTGATGAAATCAGAAGTACAGTTCTAGTGCAAAGAGACTGCAGTATTGCTGCTTAAAGTATTGGTTGTACATATTGCGTACTTCCACAAAATCCCCCAAATGTTCTTTTTCCTCTTTTATCATCCCAAAACTGCTGTGACTCTACAGGAGCCCCAGCCAATGGACAAACACTCCCCACAGAGTAGCCTGCATACTGACCCCTGCACAGTGGTACCCTTGTGCCTGAAGCAGAAAGTTGTGGCCATAGCTCTGTTCCTCCAGACAGGCTCTAATACCTTCTCCAAGTGGAGCATTCATCTTCTCCCACTGCCATTTGCACCCAGAAATTCCACCCTGGAATTCTGCGTCCATTCAGGCTCAGCAATCAGGACCTGGCACGCTGCTCTTGCCCATAATCACACAGCTGCTCTGTGTCTCTGTGCTGTTAGACATAAAAGGACCAAAGCACACAGAGGTCAAGGCCCATTGTTATACTTTTTTATTGTTCTGCAAGAAGTTCAGGTTGGTCTACACTTCTGCTCATTATCAGGGCTGGTTGTATGCTTGAAGTGAGCAATTATAATCTCTCTCTGTTTCTGATGGCAGATTCTCTATATTCAAAGTACATCTAGAGAAATATTTTGGCTGTTTTGTTTTTTTTTTTTAACATTTTTATTTCAATATTAACCCCAGTTATAGAGTCATCTCTTCATTCACTTTCCAACTTGCATTTGTAAGGAAGGCAAAGAACAGCTCACTGTTTGCTCATGGTCTGTTTAACATGATGTTCAGCCTGAGAGAGCTGAAATATTCATGAAGGTCTTTGGACAAATTGAAGGGAAGCTGGCTGAAAAGGGCACAAACACTGGAAAACTCATTTGGGTTTTTTCATCCTACAGATCCAGCCACTCTCAGTTTAAAATTAGTGCATGGGTCCTTTTATGCTGCTGGACTCTTGCAGACAGCAACCCTACATACCATGTGTTCCATTTCTCTTTCTGGTCCTCTTTTTCTCTCTCACACAAACCAAAACACAGACAGACACACAGAGACACAGACACAGACACACACACACATACATGCACACAGCGTAACAGCTTGTCAACAGCTTTAGCAAAGTAAAGTACAAATTATAATTAGAAACATGTGACCCTAGAAAAGCAGCACAGAAAGTAAAAGGTCATCTTTTTTCCAAATGACCTAATTAGAAAAGCCCGGAGTGCTGGCTACAATATAATAGTTTTCCACGGCTTTTTAACATAGACTTCCTGTATTTAAACAATGCAATTTATTGCTCATAAAGTAAAAAAAAAAAAAATAAAGGCAGCAAAAAAACCCTGGCGTTTAATGCTGGTGAAACTAGGCTTCACAACACCTGCCTCAAGAAATATCCAGCCTTTTAGATCTATCAACAGAGCACTGTGTATTTGTCATCCCATAATGACCATGAAGAAGCCAGCACCAGGACAGCTGCCAACTCATGAGAGAGCCTGAAGAGACACTCCAGTATCACGTGGGGACACAGGCACAGGTGGCTCCACAACCCCTGCCTGTACCATCCAGCTGGAGCATCCTCACCTTGGCTGAGCCAAAGGCAATGTGCAGAGGAGGGGGAGGGACAATGGAGTGAGAAGGGAAGGAGCTTGAGGCATTAAGAAACGCAGAAAAATGTGGAAAAAGGAAGGTCGGGGTCAGTGTGCAAGCAAAGGAATGGGTGAGTATTTCTTGCCCAGGGTCATGCCAAAAAGATCATCATGGGCTACAGTCAAGGGGTTTTCCCAGTTTAGTTTCACTAACTCACTTCTTATTCCAAATCCTTTTTTTAATAATTTTCTTTGTTCTGGTGAACATGCATGTCATTTATTCCTGCAAAACGATTAATCCTAGCTTGTTCATTGTTTAGAGAAGCTATATTTAGTTTATGGTTTTTCCCCATAAATCAAACCTCTCAGGCTCGTCAGTTTTAAACAGTTTAATTATGGCAGCTATTCCCACGCTGTAGGACTTGCCCCCACCACAGTGGGAGTGCAGGGGGCTGCAAAACCAGCTCAGGACAGCAGTGAGGGGAGGACATGAGCTGGCTCCCACTATGGAAGCAGGATAACCAACTTACTGTGGGTTAAAGCGAGGGACAGAGTTTATGAGAGAAGAAAGAGCAGGAAAAATAGCTTGGGAAGCACTGAGTTAAGACCATACTCTGTATTGTTAAAGGCAGTCTGAGCAGATTTCTGCATCTTCAGCTGAAGAGAAGCCCAAGCTTTCACAGGGAAGAGAGTTTTAAAGCTGTGCAGCCATTGTAAAGGTGGGAAGGGACGTAAGGTTTGAGTTTCCACATCCCTGCGGGCTTAGAATTTTTCTGCTCATAATGGTTTCATTGGGAATCAACGGCATTGCCCATTTCTCAGGCAGTCTTTGTGTCCCATAGGATTGAGCTGGATGAAGCAGCATGGAAAAATAATATATGCTGTGTATGTAATGAGCTGCTTAACCATTTTTTCCAAGAATCCAAAAGCATGTGATCTTCATTGAAAACTGCAGATGCCAAGATTAGAGCTTTACATTCAAACTCTGTTTGAGAGTCTGTAATGAAAAAAAAAAAAAAAGAGAGAGAGAAAAAAAGAAAGGAAGAAAGACGCATTTACTTGGTAAAAAGGCACAGTATTTCCTACATTTTATTGTTCTGAAATGAGCATGTGAATTTTAATCGCCAGTTTATTTTGCTGGTTTGAGAAGAACAAATGTCAGATTCTTTACTGTTAAAGGTAATTTTACTATGAAAGCCACCGAAAATATGGGTTGAAAAATAATATAATCTAACTGTAGTGGAACAGTGATATTGTGTATTAATAATGATTTACCCATGATAATAATTTTAGTGATACTAGGTGTCTCACCCATAAGTAGACTGGGACATTCAGGTATACTTGATGCTTACAATAAACACCCCAGAATGAAAAAGAGAAACACTGGAAAGACACTATATCAAATCTAATACAAGTTATGTGAGCACTTAAGGTTAGAGAGGGACAATTAGCATTTTCCCTATATCACACTTAAAATGTAGACATTATCCTCAAGAGCCTTTTTTAATTTTTTTTCTCTCCATATATGCAAGGGCCCCCAAGACCCACCAAGGCAGATTCAGGCCCCTGCAAAGTATTCACACCTTCATGGGGCTGTATGCTCATCTGGGGAGAATCAGGTCAGTAAGATGTTACTTGGTTTCGAAGAGTGAAAGGTACTAATTTTATATGCCAGTTAATCCATCAGATCACAAGGAGACTGAGGAAATGCTTTTATCTTTAAAATGACAGGCACTAATAATGTTACTAGAATTTCCTTTACATATAACTTTAATACTTTCAGGACATTTAAATGTCTGTACAATGTGAAAGCTTCTGAAATAGGAAAGGCAATGTCCCTTTCATCATTACTAGCATTGCCAGTATGGGTGTGAGAAGATGAAATATGTTCTCAGGAAAAAAAAGTTGGACAACAGAAAGGAGAGGTGTATTATATAGGTACTTGTAGTGACAGCATTGTAGCTGGTTCTGTAAACAGAAAACCAGCTGCAGAGGGGTTGCAGCCACCTTTCCCACTCACAGGTATGATAAGACATGAGTTTCAAAACAACCACTGCTATCCACCTTGCAAACTCTTTGGGAAACTTGCATGATGAGGTCCAGAGCAAGGAGTCTGGAAAGCCTAAGCCACAAGCTCCAAGTTTGATCATGGAAAGAAATGTCTGAGCTGTTTGCTCAGAGCATCATAACCTCTGCAGCCTTCCTTGCCGTTCCTCAGACAAGGCTCTGGAAACCAGTGGCTGCTTAGGGGGAAAAAAAAAAAAAAAAAAAAAAAAAAAGATAGATGAATAAAGGACTCTACTGGGATTGCAGGTCATGTTTTAATAATCTCAGGTTAATAGGATGTCAATCTCCCATCTGCCCCAGGACAAGAAAAAAATGTCAGAAAAGAACTGCTTCTTTTTATGTATAGGATATAAAAGGAAGTTCTGCATTCTGTACTTCTGATATACATTTGCTTGGACCATATCAGGTCATGACAAGAACATGATAAGCACAGTCTGCATTTGTGCTTACTTGAGCCTCTATTCCCTATCAGGGTGCCAACATGCATCTCTGGATGAAGCTGGAGGAAGCATGCCATGATCTGAAACAAAGTTAATCATTCCCTGAACTACTAGCAGAATGTTTTTCTCCCAATGTACCTGAGAAACAGCAGGAAAAGATGTACCTCATGGGCAGAACGTGATGTAGCAATGAGCTACTTGGACACTCTTGCAGGTAATACTGGCCATGTACTGAGCATTTAGCAGCCTGTCATTACTTTTTTGCTCTTCTCTTCCCAGGTTAATGGAGTTCCTGGGAGCAGTTCAGTAATGGGGCTCCACAGGAGGTTAGTGTCCCTGCTTTTTTGTCTTCTCACCTTACTTAATCATCTCTTTACTACAGGACCTATATTAGCTGTCTCAGATAGGAGCTGAATCTCTGCCAATGTATGGCAGAGCTCAGAGGGTGGGGAAGAGAGATCACAGAAACAGCAAACCACACAACTTTTTTGGTTTTGCAGCATGAATTAGTCACTACCTCCCCACACCTGCTTCTCTTTAAAAATCAATGAGAAAAAATGCCCCAGTAAAATGATACAGGTGAACAACCAGATCTATGTACTGAAGTTCATGTAAACTGAACTTCTGCTCTTTATGATACTTTTCATTAGCATCACATTAGTACAGCACACAGAGATTTTTGTGACAGCAACAGGGATTCATTGCCTTTGTTAATTTGAAAGTGTGCATAGAACAGATCTGTAGAAAATCTACAGGATATTCCATTTGGTTTTTATGATTCCAGCTCACTGTAGACTGTACAGTCACAGCTTTCCATTTCTGCTGGAAATACTACAACCTATTTTTTTATTAGCTATAATGTGCAGATATGGAAATGGAAGGTTACCCATTCTCATTTTCAGTCTCCTACTTTCTTTCCCTTTCACACACACACACTTCTAAATTGATCTGAATTCTACATTAATTCTCATCAGAAAACAGATTTAGCTGATCACAGAAAGTTGCTAGTTCCAAAGTGGAAAGGTTTTTGCTTTATTTGGCAATGGGATGCAGTTTTAACAGGTTTGGACCTTCAGAGCTCACATTTCATGAGCTAACTGGCTGACTTGAGTGAGGCAATATTAGCAGAGGAGCAATAGAATATGCACAAACAGCTCTGTAAAATAAATGTATTGTAATATGAATTGTTTTATTCCCTCAGTATCATATTTACAAAGTTTCTTTCTGCACAGACATCCTATGTACAAAATATTTCATTGCTTTCCTCTCAGTCTAATGCTGTGGAGATTTAATTTTCTTCTCAGCAAACTCCAAACCAGAAGAGTGACAGTGTCTTTCATTACTGTCTGATCATTAACACAACCTGCAAGGTTTGCAGGGATATGCAGAAGGCATTAACTTATCTGTCCTGACCTACTAGAACCCCAAAATACTACTTCTGCATCAACATGAAATACGAGTGCCAGCCTCAGTGAGCTAAACCGCAGATTCAGGCTGGACTTGCAAGCATCCCGTTTGTGGCTGGCAAAGAAGGAAATGTTGCAAAGGTTATCTGTGCCTCAAAGGCAACACCAGAGCCAGGAACTTGGTTTCTGAAGCTGCTGCCTGGGGACTGCTGAACATGTATACTGTGACTGCAGGAGGGAAACTCAGAAGTGGGCATGTAAGAAACTGAATTCTCACCAGGGGCTGGTAGGAGAATAATTCAGAAGAAAATCTTCCTTTTCAGATTTTTTTTTCTTTACATAACCAGTTCAAATATCTATATTCTTCAGCTGCTGGGAGATCAAACACAGAGGCAGTTCCTGTATAAAACTGTCACCAGAAGGTGCAGGAGGCTGGGAGGGAACTGAGGGGACCCTGTTAATACACCCACGGGGAAATAAACTGGGAAGCTGTTCCAGAGCACAGTAAGTGTAGCAGTGTAGCAGAGTTAGCTGCTTGCAAATCTGCAGTGGGTTGGGGCAGAGCTCTTGTCCCACGAACAAACCCAGCTCTGATAGAATGTTTAGAGCCCACATTTTGGAGGGCTGTTCCAGGTCCCTCCATTTTCCACAGAGAAGTGAAGAAAAATGCTGGATTCTGTATATGCAGATAGCAGCATGTGTGAAACACAACTTTATGGATGCTGGGCAGCCATCAGGAAATGGTGCCTCCACATATTGCCAAACCTCAGCCCAGCAACGATGAAATACCCTACCGAAACTGACCCCTGAAGCTATCTGGTATGTTGATCTCCAGGATGCTGCTCCTCAGCCTGAAGTAGTTGTGTCCAGAAGGGTAGAGTGTGGCATCAGGAGAGCAGGAGGCCCTAAACTTGACTTTGGTTTTTTAGACCCTTAGAAACACAATAAGTAATTTTTGTGAGCTTTGCATGGGGCAGGCAGCACTGCCTTGCACAGTTGTTGGGGGCTGGTTTTTCTTTTCCTCTTTGCCTGTGGAATTATTTACTAATTCAGAAGGAAGGGATTTGCTTTTTCCATTTCAAGGAAGGGCCTTGTTTTCCCTAGCAGACGCCTGTCTTTTAAACTGAAGCAACAGTAAAGATCAGCAGGACAGTTCTGAAGCTTCTGAAAGTTACAAGTCATAATAACTTATAAGATAAAAGTCATAATAATTAGTAAAACAAGATCTCCCTGCTGTTTTAGCTTCAGACTAAGACTAAGAGGTTGATGTTGCCTTCCTTACCATCTTATGGGTGTCCTGATATCTGGCCTGGGGAGATGTGGGCAAAAACAAAGAAAAATTCTTTAGGCCATAGAGCTGGTGTAGCTGGTGAATCATATTTTCAGTGAATTGTCTGGTGACACTGCCATGCTGCTCAGTGGCTGGCACTGCAAGGACCAGCAACTACCCTAAATCATTGCAATTCATAACAGCAATATTTGCTGTCACACCTGAGATGGGGAGGAGGTCCTGTTTCAGAGCAGCACAGATATATCTATTTTTTATTTATCCAGAAAATAGGTCTTGTCTCAGGAATATGGGGTTGGCCAATACACCAAAGGCTTCCAGTAGCCCACTTGGGGCTGGCACAATCTCCACAGAAAGGACTGCTCAGAGTTCAGCAGCCCCATACACATAGTCAGAAATGACAGTGTTGTGCATATTGCTCTCATTTTGGACATGTGGAACTGAAGTGATCTGCAGAAGTGCTGCTTCCATCACCCCTCCCAGCACTGTCCTTATGGCTTGCTGCTTAGGGTCAGGGAGCACCTGGAGGACTGCTCAGAAGTGTCAAGCATATGCCAGCCTAACTGCTTTTGCAAGCTCAGACCAAGGGTAGGATTTTGCAATAAGCATCTCCTTTGTAAATTCAACCTTGAAATTATTTCTGAGGACTTATTTGCTCATGTTTGAGGTCAGCCTGTGGCCTTTCCTGAGAAACAGAAAAGGTGTACAGGTGCTGAATAAGAATCTCAACTTTTTAAAAAAAAAAATCTTTGAAGTTGTTTCATTAGGGTTATTTGAACCAAACAATGTTTTGCTGAGACAAATGACAGCTTGACTGGAACATGCCAATGAAACACACATGCACAAGTTACAGCTTGCTAATATTAGAGCATTATGTCTCTCTGAATTAGGGTCCTTTACAGGTGAAAAACCTCTTTTGCACCTTTGTATGGCTCGGAAAGAAGCGTTTTCTTCTTTTGGCAAGAGTTTAGGTCTATTGTCTATTCAAAAATCACAGAATTATTTGGGTTGGAAGGGACATTAAAGATCATCTCATTTCCACCTCTCCTGCTGTGGGCAGGAGCGCCTTCCTCTGCACCAGGTTTCTCAGAGCACTATCCAACCTGGCCTTGAACACTTTGAAGGATGAGGCATCCACAATTTACCTGGGCTACCTCTGCCAGTGCCTCACCACACTCACAATAAAGAGTTTCTCCCTAACAGCTGACATAAACCTATCCTTTCTTAGCATGAAGCTATTTCCCCTTGTCTTATCACTCTAGTCAGAATTTGCTCTCCAGCTCTCTTGTAGCCCCTTTAGTCACTTGAAAGTATTCCAAGGTCTCTCTAGAGCCTTCCCTTCTCCCAGTTGAGCAACCTCTTCACAGAAGAGGGGCTTTAATAATGTTTTATGCTAGGGAACTTCAAGATCATCATAATTTATTGGAGGTGGTAATGAATTCCTAATTATCATTAACTGGTTTTTGAAAAAAATCTTTTCTTTTCACTAAGTTTGTTTTTTACTTTCCCTCTGAGGCAGAACTTAATATTTACATGTGGACCAAACCACTCTTAATTTGATTTCTTGTTTGTTTGTTTATTTGTTTTTTCTTTCAGATGGACTCATAACTCATTTTATGGCATTTTTTACAACATTTGCTATACTTTTAAAAACTTCACTAGTCTTTTTAATCACTTGGAAGGTGGTTATTTTTTACTTTAAAGCTAAACAAAATTTTGTTCCAAATCAAACATTTATAGATCAGGATACATCTGTAAAATCTCTTGTATTTGTATCTAGAATTCTGTTCTTGGGATGAGATGCACAGGATGGTTTGACTTTTATGCTGTTCAACGTCTTTAAAACTAATTTTCAAAATTAATTATCTGGCCAGTCATGAATACAATTTTTCAGTTTCTATAGGTAATTGCTATATTTCAATATGAAGTCTCAGGGATCACTTCTGTTTTGTTCAATATGACAGGGCAAAATCCAATTGATTTCCATGGCAGGAGCAGACTAAGAGCAAGTGGCCATTCAATTCTCATAACTGGATAAATCTTTTTTTTTAAAGTGAGGCTTCATTCATCTAAGCTCACTTTATTGGCATGTTTCCAAATTACAAATATCTAGTGCTTCCCTTGAGTTTTGTAAAACTACACCATCATCTCAAACATCTTTACCACTTCTTGTGAAATGCTTAAGCCAGTGTCGTCTTGTGCTGGACACAAGTTGTGCAGATATCAGTTACAATACTAAAACAAATTTTAAATATACATAGATTTTTATTATTCATGGTTTTCTTTCCTCCAAATCCACCCCATCTTACTTATAGCTGAATTTAACTCTCCATGTTCTCCATTAGGATAGCTCAATTTATTACACCAGTGAATTTAAGTGTACAACTTTATCTGAAATATATCCTAGATCAGCTTTACACATAGATACTTGGGATGAAAAATCAAGAGATTTGGGCTTATTTGTTCTTTTCTTTGACAAGACCAACACAGTGAACTTGAAAAGAGGACATCTAATTTGAATTCTTGACTTTACCAATTAATTTTTGGGAATTGTTAAAGTTGGGAATTAATTTCATTTCTCACTGACTCTGCTTCCTATCATTGAAAGCTTTTTCTCTCGTTTTTCTCTCCCATCTATTTAGATCCTTAACACTTCCTTGGCCTCTTGATGTTTCTAATGATCTTAATACTTCCAGAGCCCAATATGATACAAGTAATAACCACAGATTTCATACAATTTCTGCTGTGGCAGCATGAGATGGACTAAGTCTGGTGGATTTATACCAAGGTCACATGGGGCTTTTGGGTAATGAGGTGCTTTGGGAGAAAAAATATAAAAGAAATAGTACTGCTTTATGAATATTTGTCATCACCCAAAGCCTATAAACCCTGAATACCTTAGTTTCTCTGCCTATACAGGAAAAAAAAAAAAAGAAAAAATATGTCTTTCTATTCTAGAAGGACTATCAGTAGTCATCCTCTTAGTTTGATAAGGCTCTCTGTTAATGAGTGTGAGCTCCAAATAAAAAACCAAAACATCAAGAATAGAGTAAAATTTTTCCCATCTTGTGAATTTTGGACTTTGGTTATAAGATCATAGCCTTTTCATCTCTGATCCTTAAATCATAGATTTAAGGCCTGCAGTACTTACTGCAGAAGCCTGTAGTAAGGATTCTCAAAGCTGTTTCATGACTGGAAAATAAAAACCAGAAAAATTCAAATTAGAAAATAAGGAAATACTCTCAGGATTCAGGAAGCACTAAAGGAAGATAAATGGGAGGCAGATTCACATTATTATGTGTGATTTCATAAAGAGGTTTTCTTTTCAAATTCTCTTCCAAAATGTTAGTCTGTATAATGAATTGGACTAACAGTTATGCCATAAATGCAACAACTACTGTAAAATGTGATAAAAATGATGGGTTAACAATCTACATGGAAAAATAGTGACAAGACAAAATAACAGTGATTTGATCTTTTATGTGAATATTCAGTTCGGTCTGTGATGAGAAATAACATTAATGATGAAACGATATAACTGTCAAAAAACCCTTGGAAAGAAACTTAATGAGAAGGGAAATATTATTCAGAACCAATGCTTGTAATCAGTAAATTATTAACAACTTTGATAAAATTGGACAATTAATATGTAGAAGTGTCATAAAAGCATGTAGAGTCTCTAGCATGCAACATGAGCTGTTGCTTAATAATAGAGAACCTGGTTTAGTCTAAAACTTTCATAAACAACATCTTTTTATATTGTCCTTTACATTCAGAAAATTATCCCATTTTTCAAGAGATCTCTTCTTAGGGTGATAATAACAGAGTAGAGAGTTTTTGAAAAGGCTTTTCAGTGATAATCTTCTCAATTTTTAAGGAGTGACTGCACTTCTTATTTGATAGCAGCAATTTTATTTTTAACTGTATGAAAGTTGTCCTTGACTATAATGAGGTATATTAAGGATGTAAATATAACAGGCACATATCTGTAAGGGAGTCTGTGGTGTCATGGAGGGTATGTGCAGGTTATTCAGGACTGCTTCTGCTGTTATGCAGACTGATATTGAACTGGCAGCTGAGACGGTGTCAGACACCTTTGAAAATGTACATAAGTGATAATATACAGGTAATGCATTTTGAAGCAAGGCTGTCTTCACCTTTAAGATCCAGAAACACTAAGTCACATCCTGGACTCACTCTGATGACAGTCCTCACGTCTTGTCACTCCAACTGCAAAGAGTTAGGGGTCCATTAGGCTAGAAAGCCAAAAGCACCCAGCTGTGAGTCTTTGTATGCCTCTGCTTTATGCACCTACCGTAAGGAGACTTCAGAAACTGTCCTAGGGTACTTGCCTCAGGTGAGATTTTGTTTCCATTAGGTAGTGGTGTACATGTTCTTACGTGTTGCAAGAGGGATATTTATAACACTAGAACCCCTGGTGGGAAAATCTATTCCCAAATAGGTGTGTGCAAGAGAGGATGTTTTCCTGCCTGCAAAAGTATCTTGGTTTGCTTTTATAGAAAATTCCTTAGGAATACATAGGGGCTCACCCAAAACCAAGGGTACTTCACAGAACTGGCCCCAACAAAAAATATTAAATGCTATTTTTCCATGGTTTGGCAGGCTGATGGAGTATACAGAATTAACTACAAAAGCGTTTGGAAAGCTCCAGTGACATCTGATACATAGAGTCACCCGAAATGTCTCAAACAGGTAGGATTGCAATAAAATCTGATATTAGCCAGCTACTGAGGAAGACATTCTTTGTCTAGGAAATCCTCCCAGAAATGCAGTCAGCAAGAACTAAATGGTCAGTGAAAAGAAATCAGCAAAGAAGCTACATCATTCTGTTCCCAGAGGTTTGATTCTCTCCAACTTGTTTTTCCTGTTGAGATGAAACCCAGCTAATAAAGTTCTATATAATGTATTCAAATTCCTGTGGTAACAGCGGATGTTTCTTCTTTTTTTTTTTGCGTGACATTTTTTCAAAGTCAGCTTTATATGTATGATTCCTGCTTGCCAAATATCTGCCCAATTTGAAATCTATATCTAGCCTGAAACATTTTGTTTTGTCCTTTGGTTGACCGTCTGCGCCAGTGAAAGACACCCTTGTGAAGAAGTGCCCCTTTGCTCCTGTGGTTACCAATACTGTTCCACAGTTTCCAAGGGTGATGCTATTATATTGCTCCAGCCACTCTGTGCACCCTGTTGAGTAATTTATTGGCCAAGATCCTAACAGTGGAGGGGCCTGTCTAGGATCCTGCTGAATTTTAAAAGGTAGGAATACTGCACTTCATAACAAGCAGCCATTAATGATAACCAACAACATAATTCTTATGGAATTATGCCTTGCATATGCATGAAATTCCTAAGCATAATAAAAAGCAAACCAAATAAGTTAACCTCTTGTGTGCTGTGCTTCCTGGTGCATAATTACAGTATAGTGGAAAGAGCATGACCCTGTAGCT
>WBND01000542.1:447302-461318 GCA_013398595.1 Tychaedon coryphoeus
ATGGTGGTGCAAGTAAACATTTAAAAAATAGGTCTCTTTTACTCTACTTATTTTCAGATTTCAAGGTCAGTAGGAATACCATAGCCTAGCCGTCTACATCTGTGCTGCTGCCTGACCTGAAACATTGCTGTTACATGCGTTTCTGTACAATTTTATATTACATTTCCTTTTTCTGCCCAGAATAGACAAAAAACCCATGCCTCATCCACCTTGAGTATGGTGAATGTCCATCCATTCAATCTGTCTTAAATGAACTTTTTGTCCTTACCAGGCCAAAAAGCAGGCACTACCTAAAACTGAAGTTTACCATCGATTGTACCAGAGAATTACTGACGATTTACAGATTAACAGAAGGGTGATTGTGTTGGAAAGGACCTCAAAGCTCATGCAATTCCAACCCTGCTGCAGGAACATTTGGGCAGGAATGGGCAGGAACATTTCCCACTGGACCAGGCTGTTCAGAGCTCCATCCAGCCTAGGCTTGAACACTTGTAGGGATAGGGCAGCCAAAGCTTCTCTGGGCAATCTGTGCCTGTGCCTCAGCAACATCACAGTGAAGAATTTCTTCCTAATAACCTCCTTTCTATTTGAATGCATTCTCCGTTACCCATGACCTTCTCAAAAGAACCTCTAAATCTCTCTTCAAACCTCTTTTTTTTTTTTTAACTGGAACTGGAAGCTGCTCTAAGGTCTCCCCAGAACTTTGCCTTCTCCTAACTCTCTCAGCCTTTCTTCCTAGCAAAAGTGCTCCAGCCCTCTCAGCACCTTTATGGTCTTCTGTGGACTCCTTGCAGCAGGTGCAACCTTAGGTTCCCTAGACTATATCCTCTGATGACCACAATCATGCTCCAAAGGACACTGAGGTGGTGCTCACCATGTCAGTGCTATCCAGAGTCAGAGCTTAAGACTATGCCAAACCCATGCAATGGTTCTTTATAACAGGGGTATAGCTAAAACTGCTCCACATTCACCTGGGATATCCAAGTGGATATAGGCACTGTGTTAAAGGTAAAAAGACAGAATCTGATCCCTGATGCTCTCCCCTCATGTGGTGCTTTTTGGCTCACATTCCATATAGCCAGAGCTGAGTGAAAAAATCATGTTAAATAATTAACACAACAAAATTTAGCCTCTTTTCCTAATTTGCAAACAAATTTTTTTTTTGAGCAAATTTTTATTCAAATTTATCAAATGCATGCTGCACAGTTGTTTGGTTACTTAACCCCTGAAGACAAATAACTCCATAGGCATATTAGATGACTAAGTTCTGAAAGTTCACATATACTGTTTAATTGTAGGTACTTAACTAGGAGTTTCAGCCTTATTTTCTGTGTGAAGGTTAAGGAACAAACTGTACAACTATCAGTTATTTCCCTTCTTAATATCTGAGACTGGTGCATTACTAATTTATCTAACTCCATAAGGTACAATGTATTTATTTTTCCTAGTCTATGTTTTAGTTTTTGCTTTGAAGAGTGAACCATTCAACAAATTGTAAAATTTTGTTATTGAAGTAAGTAATTTATTGTAAGTGTTCTTATAAATCTAATAGCTTTTTTGCTGCACTGACACAGCCCTTATGGCTGGTACTACACTAGAACTTTTACCATAAATTTATGCTAAAAAATTACCTGCTCACCAAACTGAAAAAATGTTTTTAATAAATTGACCTCCATAACAATACTTCAGTTTCCTTTTTATTTGGAATCCAAGATTTTTCTGAATTATTTTCTTATATTCTATCATTTGTACTTTTACATAGTTACACAAGTTAGATCCATATGTTAGTGACAAGGAAGTCAGTATTGTGAGATTTTCATAATTTTATGTCAAATACATTAATACCCCTAGTTCATGAGAATTTTTAGCTATTGTG
Source organism: Tychaedon coryphoeus (assembly GCA_013398595.1). Taxonomy (NCBI): domain Eukaryota; kingdom Metazoa; phylum Chordata; class Aves; order Passeriformes; family Muscicapidae; genus Tychaedon; species Tychaedon coryphoeus. Next base: position 449,179 of record WBND01000542.1, read on the forward strand.
TGAAGAGGCTTTTAAGTCATACAGCTAACCCTTACCAGATTCGCTTCTTTTATACACAGAAAATAACTGATATTTAGTTTGTTTCCATTATTCAGTGCCAACTGAAACAACAAAAATACTGACCTGGTATTTAGCATCTGAAGTACTCCCAGCATTCCCAGTCCAGTGCAGAAGTTAAATGCCTCTGCTTTTCCACTGTGCAATGCAGAGAATGTGGTGGGAACAGAATAGCACGTCAACTCAGCTGGAAAATATCTCAGATAGACTAAATACTTGTTGAGCAATTTTCTCATGTGAATATGCCTCTGGTTGGTATATGCCAGTCACTAGTCCATGGCATTTGTTTTATCTTCTGTCTCAAGGATTTATTCTCAAGGAAAAACTGCTGTGTAAGGCATCATAATCGTGGAGACAACAAAGCAATGTTAGTTTTAAAAAGAGCTCTATCTTTCATAAGGCTAACAGACTAAGAGTCAAGTTTTAATATTCTCAAGGGGTCCTTTCTTCAGATAAGAATTTTATAACAAAGGAATGTTAAGGCAGGTTCCCTTTCTTCTTCTCTGCTAGACTCACATTCATTATTGCCAACAAGACATCATTTTGCATTTTTAAAAGATGCAGATATCAAATATGATAGTGTTGAATTTAAAATTAATAACAACTATATTATTAAAAAACATGTTTGCCCCAGATGTGCTGATGTCTCAATAGAATCTTTGTGCAGAAAAGGAAATAAGGCACATATAAGTGTTTATCAGCTTTGCAGCTTACAAACCAATGTCCTGAATAAAGACAGCAACATATCCACTGGGTGTTATCTGATCAAAAACATTCCACATGTACAAATCAAAGCTAGGAGGAAAAAGAGCCATATAAAGATGAGAGATGAGAAAGCAGCCGCATTAGGAAAGCTTCTCCTATTTAAACAGTCGGGCTTTAAAAAAGACAAAATGAGAGCTAAGTGAATATCCCTTCAGGGTTCATATTCTCACAAATGGCTCTCTGAATCAGATAAAGATACAAAATGATTCTGTTTTCCAGCATGATGTGGACACTTACCTCTATGGAGAGCATATTTGAAAGCGTATGTGGAGAAAAAAGAGAGCTAAGCCTAAAAAGGCATGCAGGCAGCAATTTAATTCAATTAATATTACAATTAATATTGCAAAATTAAATAATATTGTCTTCATCAAGAGAAAGAGCTCTGTACACTAATGCATAATATTTGTGCCATCCTAATTTACTGCTGACCTACATCGAGTAAAAGCAGCATTTGTGTGTTACTACTCTCGATGTGGCAGTAACACGGTGCAAGAAAATAGGTTTTCTCTCATATGCTCATAAAATTCCCATGGAAAGTTTGCTCAGTTAATGGCACTTTCCTCTCCAAGATGACACTTCTGGAGAGCCTTTCAGTTTTTATTTATTATCTACTTTTGCCTCTGACGATAAAGGTTCAATACATATCTCTATCACTACTGAAACTTAAGAGGCTGGTCATTTATGTATCGCCTTTGATATACCTTCATGCTTAAGGTGTCAATTCCTCATGAAAATTTTCTAGGGGCCAGGCATATGTAACATCACTCTTCCATCTATATTCTTGGGTTTCTAGAGGATATCAGATTATACCATCATTCCCCTGGCAGCATATTTAGATGGCTTGTTAACTCTTTCCAAAAAATATGCATATATTTGATGGGCCTGGTTTTTTACATATTAATTTCTTGAGCTTTACATTTCACAGTTTTATATCTAACCATTTGCTTGCAAATAATTTACAAACAAAAATTGTTATTAAGTTTGTAATAAAATTACTCTTACCACATGACTTTTTAAATTCAGCTCACTTGAAAAGAACTATTCTGTAAAATACAAAACAGCATTAGTGGTGGAAACACTGAGACAGTTTCAACATTTGACTCGCCACAATAATTTTTCAGGAGCTCTTTTTAAGTTAAAAAAACAAAACAAACAAACAAACAAAAAACAAACCAAACAAAATCCATGGCTGAAAAGATGAAGAGGGAAAATCAATAATGTGAGAGTGGAAATCAGTCCTGAGTAATTCTTAGTTAATTCTAAATGTTTCATTTGTATGATATTATTTTCCTATATGCTTTAAAAGAATATAACTTAGTAATCTCTTTATGTGCTTACAGGAGCAGAAATGTCATTGATACAATTAAATTAAATACACTGCAAAGAACAATATTCTTGGATTAGCCACAATACCAAATGCATCCTTGGTCTTAAATGCAATAGGAATTACCTACTTCCTTGGAAAAGCATGAATCACAGAACCATAGGATATTTCAGGTAGGAAAAGACCTTTAAGATAGTTGACCCCAACCCTTAACCCAGCACTGCCAAGACTACTAACCAAGGTCCCCAAGTGCCACAACTACACATCTTTTAAATCCTTCCAGGGATGATGTCTCCACTATTTCCCTGGGCAGCCCGAGAGAGTTTTTTGATAGAAGTCAGTGATTTGGATGGGCTGCAAGGGGCCACAAATCCTTATCAAAGCTCAAAGTGATCTCAAACATGTTGCCTTGTACTTGCTACACACTTTATGTGATAGTCATTACCAGCTTGCTTAGAGCAAATTCAGTGGGAGGCAGGACAAGAGATCAGAGCCAGGCACTCCTTTTCAGACCAAGTGTAAACAGCTTTGCAAGGAGGGCAGAGCTGCTCAAATTAAGTGTTAGCAGTCTACAGTGCAGCTGGACCCACAAAACTGTTTGTGACAAACTCCCTAGCAAAGTCATAGAATCGTAGAATAATTTAGATTGGAAAAGACCCCTAATATCACCAAGTCCAAACATTAAACCAGTACTTTCAAGCCCACCACTGAACTGTGTCCTTGAGCACTACATCTACACATTGTTCTGAAGACTTTCTGGGGATGCTGCCTTCACCATTGCCCTGGGCAGCCTGTGCCAGGACTTGCCCACTGTTTTGGTGAGAAACTTTTTCCTAGTACCCAAACTAAATCTCCACTGGGTCAACTTGAGATTATTTCTTCTTGTTCTGTCATGTGCAACCTGGGAGCAGAGACCAACTCCCACCTGGCTACAGCCTCCTTTCAGGTGGTTGTAGAGAGTGACAAGGTTTCTCCCGAGCTTCTTTTTCTCCAGGCTGAACACGCACAGCTCCCTCAGCTGTTCCTCATCAGGCTTATTCTCCAGACCCCTGCCTAGCTCTGTTGCCCTTCTCTGGACTTGCTCAAGCATATCAATGTCTTTCTTGTCATGAGAGGCCCAACACTGAAACCAGAATTCATGCTGATGGTGGCCTCAACATCTTGCACTGAAAACTGAGGAGAATGAAATGGTTTGAATGCGTGTTGTGCAAGCCAAGGTGTGTCCAAAAATCTCTTAATTTGTAGTCTTCTCTTGGCAATGTAAAAACCATTCTGAAGCACAGCTTGTGTTGTAAGTTGGTATCTCTATTTGACAATAAACCTCCAAACAGTCTATTTCAGAGTGGAATAGTGTGGACAGCCTTACAGGGACAACACCCACATGGGAGCAGGACATCAAAGGTGACCTGTAAGTCCACGGGTCTACCTTCATTTTGCATCTACCTTTGTAGATAGGCACTAGATAATGGCAAGATACTCAATCAAATCACAGTTTTCAGTTCTATATCCTAAACTACAAAGGTGTCTCCTAATATACCAACTTATTGCTATGCCTCTTCTAGCTCCCTATTTTCAAGACATCTAATTTAGGAGTGAGGAAATGAGTGTGGAATTACTCTGAACTTTTCTCTGTATGATGGGGATGACACAAAGAGTCTCCAACTCTTACTTATTTTCAGTGATTTGGGTTTTTTTTAAGAAAAAAAAATAGTAGACTTTACACATCTCAGAATATATTTGTTTTGCATATCGAAGATAGTGGCACTGTAAGTGCAGTTAGTTACATTTATTAGGTTAGATTAATTTTATTTTTTTAGTATAGTACACTTACAGCACACCAGACCAGTTATGATTTTTTCTCCTGATGAAAAGCGGGGAAGGGAAAGGCATCATAAGAGGGAAAAAGAGAGCAAAACTGAACAGTTGTTACAGAGGTCAGCATTCAGTCTGTGACAGGGTAAGGGAAGGAGGCACCAGTTATGGACTTTTATGCTGCTTCACAAATTATTTTGCTTTGTTTGCAGCCCATGAAACTGCAAGTCACCAACCCGTGATCCTTTCGCCCAGAGCCCCAAGGGCCTAGGGGCTCTTATTTTTTTCCAGAGTTTAACTCATGACTGTTCCTCCTTCATCTTGCTCCCGTCTGAAACTAGGGGGGAGTTTTTTTCTAAATAACACTTAAAAGACTGTGTTTTCTAAATTTAACTCTTATTCACCTTTGTTCTCTGATACAGTGTAAAGAATGGGTGCTTTGACACTTAATCTGTAGAGGACTATATCTTCTGACGATACTATCAGGCTGAGGGTCCCTGAGTTTCTGCAATGTAAGGCCTAGTTTTCAACTGTTTATGACCCTGCCAAATACATTTGGATTCATCTTTTCTCTATGAAGTGTGCTCCATTTTATTTTCCTTGCCGGATGTGAGATGAGTTGTCTGTTTGCATCTGGAAATCTTAGTCAGTCCTGTCACCTTTCATAAAAGAACAAAGAAAAGTGTTTTAACAAATGAGAAATATGAAGGAAGTATTATAACTGTTATCCCTTGGCTCACAGAAGCAGCTATTACCTCCTCCTGCAGGTCCTCCCACAGCTGTAACCCCTGCCAACTCTTCTCCAACTTGGCTTGTAGTCAGTGCTGTGATACTCAATTGCTTTGAATCAGTGTTGATGACTGAGATAAGGCAAACAACATGAAATGCTGGATATTAAAGATAGAAGTTCTTTTGGTATGTACTTGCCAAATATTGCTGGTGCACCTGTTTTATATTCAGAGTGGGAAGATCGTCAAAAAGGAAGTGGCTAGCTTTGAAAAAGAAGCAGTGCTTTCAGTTTCTGAAAATAGCCCAGATACAGAACTGGGTAATAAGAATTACTGAGTAAATGTGTGTTTGAAATGCACTTGGGCATTTTTCCTCTCTCATACGCAAATAGTATATGCAATGTTTTCAGAGAATAAATTAATTTTCATGAGCCTAGAGTGCTTTTTATCTATCTCTACCACTGGCAGACCCAAGATACTGCTTGGTGACAGTCAGCAAAGGTTTGCTAAAACCTGTGATGAAATCCATTGCATGAATTCTCCTTTTCCCCCTGATTTTCACTGCAGTTCTCTAGCAGATATAATGGAGAAGACTCAAGATGCTACTGTACACAAGCTAACATTGTCTGGCATACAGATTTTCTAGGTAATATACTAATTTTCTCAGTACTTGACCGGAACACTGGCAGAAACTGCACTGCAGGTGGAGAAATTATAACAGGTCAGAAACTTGTAGGTGCATTAGATAGTAGGGGAAACATTGGTCACTGGTAATAGAAACCTCCATTAGAACATGAAAGTCAGCAATATCCTAGGATGTTAGGGATAAGGAAAAAAGTATTCAGCGTTTGACATATCTGTTCTTCTTTGCTGGCCAAATCCAGTTAGATGGTACACAAAAGTGTCTTATAATGAAGTGAACAAAGATTTTCCTCACCTGCTAGGGTGGTANTGCTAGGGTGGTAACCCTGGTAGCTATGAAAGAAAAAAAAATCTCTTAGAAACCACAGAACACTTGCTAGTACTTTAAAAGATTGTACAAGCCAGGAGAAAAGGTTTTTATGTGGGCTAGTTGAAAGAGAAAAAATAACTTACTAAAAAGTATGGTGTGATGATTTTTTTATTTTTTTACTCTTTTTTTTTCTTTTCAGTTTGACCATGAATCCCTCTGAGCAAAGCAGAATCTTTGCAACCTGTGATTCTTGTTATAGGGGTAATAAAGAGCATGAAACCTGTGGAACTTGTATTAGAAAAGGACTCCCAATTCATTCCATACATATACCTATACTCCAGTGTATAATGGAATTTTATCTGTAGATAAATACAGACATATAAGGTAAATGTGGTGATTCCTCTGCCTTACAAAGCAAAAAAAGAGTTACAAAGACTGATTACTCTGGCAGACAGACTGCCTAGTGATGAGATTTTAAGTCTGGTAAGCAAGCAAGTTCCTGAGCCTCTACACAGCACGTGGGAACCATGTTAGGGAGGGACTGAGAAGCAGAAAGGACAAATCCCCAGAGACAGCACTTGAATCGTTAGAACTGTTGATCAAGCATACCATTCACAGGGTAATGTCAGCACCATGGGACCAGAAGAAGGAAAGCAATGCTGGTGGTACTGCTGCTCTTCCCCTGCAGCTATTGAGCTTTGCTGAGAAGTAAGTCCAGAGAAGATTAACACACTAAAATTTTGAGTCTCTTGTAAAACCTTATGTTTCCCTTTGAGTTAAAATCCTACACAACTTGATATGATAATAAACACTAATTCCACATATGGAATTTTAAAAGAAAGAATCTGCTTTCAAAAATGCAAGCAGCATCTGGACATGCTGTATGCATAAAATTAAACACACAGCTTTGAAAAAAAATACTCAGTTTAGAACAGAGATATGTCTAAAGTTTGGAGCACCAGGTTTTGTTTGGAGCCTCGATTGCACACTGTCCTGGTTTGAAAGACAGGTGTCTGCTAGGGAAGGCAGGGCTCTTCCTTGAAATGGAGAAAGTAAATTCTCTCCCTCTGAATTAGTATGATGTTGAAATTAAGGGGCTCTCAGCAAAGATATGGGGATAGGAATAACAGTTCTTTACTAGTATGGGTAACAAGGCAAACAAAACAACAACTGTGGCATTAACACCAAGCAGAGCAGGAGCCCAGTTCTGTATCAACCCTCCTCCTCCTCAGCCAAGAGCAAACAAGAGAGAACTGCTGCCCCTGCTCTCCTTTTATTTACTTCTAAATCTCGAGGTGTTCCCCTCCCTCCGAGAGAAACTCCCAAAAACCAGAGAGGTTCCCTCTCCCCAGTCTCAAGGACTTAGTCATCAGTGCGTCTTAGCATGTCAATGGGAAAAAATTCCACAGGCAAGGAGGAAAAGAAAAAAAAAAAAAGGAAAAAAAACCCACAAAAAAACCCCAAAAAAACCCCTACAACCTCCAACATGGACTTTACCATCTGAGGATTCCTCTTATGTTCAGGTCTAGGGGCCAAATTTAGGATGAGTTTGCTTTGTAGACACAGATATTTAAATGCTATTCCCTGGCTATGTTCTTATTTCCAAAAGGTAGAGAAATACATTGTAAGACTGGGAACATCAGAAAGCATTCATCACCATGCCTTTGGGATGTGCCTGGCAGTCTGTAGAGAAGGTACCACACACACTGCCACTTTCAATTGCCAGCTCCCAACAACTACTAAAACGAATGAATTGACACTTTTGAAGATCTGTGTGCTTCACCCAGCTCTCAGACTGTACTTCAGCGGAGGGTGTTTTGCTAAAAACTGCTAGAGGTTAAGAGAGCAAGCATGAAATTCTCCCATTGCACCATCCTACAGACCACATTTCCCATTCCTGGAGCTGAGTGTTACCCCAGCTTGGCCCTGAACTCTATCTGCCTGTGTTATGCTAGCAAGACAGCAGGTATTCCTGGAATAAAAAGAAAAAAGCTGGAAACAACTCATCTATGACCTGGAATGAGGTTTAAATGTGGCTTTTTTCTAACATGTACAAGAAACTATAGAATTAATAGATGAGGTTTCTTAATTATATTCGAACTCTTCAAATCTGGGATACTTTCAAGACTTCTGTAGCACTGCTAAGGTGTGAGATCAAATGCAAACTAGGTGTTTGGGGATGGTAATGGTCAGCAGGTAGCATCTCATTTTGGAAATCTCACAGAGAAACAGATTGATGAACCATATAGATCGACCCCTTGATATGGCAAGACTGACCCACATTATCTAAGAATCCAACTCCAAATTTCTCAGATGTCCAATTAAACTGAGTAAACGGGGTCTGAAATGCTCAGATTTTAATGCAAATTCACCTTTCCCCTGTAGACTTTTAACTTTAACATGTTAATTTCATCTGCGTTACTACCTCGGTCCCTCACACATGATTTTTTAAGGCAGTCATTTGAAAAAGAAAAAGTTATTTTTATAGAAATCTGAAACATTAGAAAAGACGAGAGAACTGATTGTTGTAGCTAAAATAGAACCAAAGTAAAATCAAATATTCTCTTACTTAACAAGCACACTGATAAAAAATTACTTGCAAAGGTTTTTAACAAAAAAGACTACAAAAGCCTAAAAAATTTGTTGTCACTTTTGAGAAACACAGTCTCCTCTGAGCCTTGAGTGACTTCCCCTCTGAGTCTTCGAGACTACTGAGCACTGTATATTTTACCAACAGACATGGCTAGCATGGCATATTATCAGGATTAGCTGCTTTTCTTTATGAGAACATCATAGCCCATGTGGATCATGCCCACCTCTTCCTCTGCCATGCCTGTACTTGCCAGTGGTCTGAATGATTCACTGTCTACAATCTGAGTTTGCACAAGTGCTTTCAAAGACATGAAAAAGGGGATCTAGTGAGATTAACGCAGAGGGAACGAGGGACAAGATTTAGTTCATGAGACACGCTGGGAGGCACTTGCAGATTCTTGGGTTTTGTTGTGGTAAACAATCCCTGCTATTGTACAGGAGAATAATCTTTAAAAATTATGGTAGCTACTTAATAGCTACACTAAGTACAATGAAAGAAAAAGTGGAATGGAGAAAGCTGAGCAAGTTTAATCCTCTTGTATCTGTGAGTGGTGGTTAGCATCAAGGTATTATTCCAGAAAAACCCCTCGACTGGGAAGATTTCTTTTACAATTAAGCTTCATTGATGGAGCTACCAGGGTCAGAGGAAGTAGCATGAGAGATGAGATACAAGCATATGTGGCAATCTCCAGGAAACTATTCACATGTGCAAAGCAAAATGTTTCCAAAACTAAGAGCCGTGTGAGCTTGAGAAACAAGTATGTAAGCACAGTTGTTCTGAAAGCTGGGCTGCCTCAGACAGATAGGCACCTCTCAGACCAGAACAGGGACTGGTATGGACACTGGTGGAGGGGAGAACATGGGATACTATCTTTCAGGTTGGAGTCACATCCAGTTGCAAATTTTGGTCAATCTCCAAAATGCAGCAAGGCATTAATAGCTGTAAAATGCATTGATGTTAAACAGTGCATGACAATGATGCATGTAACCGACTTCAACCCCAACACATTCTGAACAGTCTGCAATGCCATGGTCACTTTTCCTGAGCAGGAGTAGTGTTCAAAAGGGATTGAAAATTTAAAATGAAAAAAGCTGCTTTCAAGCAGTCTAAACTCCTAAATTATTATCATGTAAAAGGGCAGTAAGACTCAGTTCACCTGTCAGTCTGCTCTATCGAAGACAAGAGCCTATCTCTGCTCCTCCATGCACTGACTTTAAAAAAGTATTACATGGAGAGAAAAAAAAAGAAAAACGACACCAACAAAAAACACAACATCTTTGCTACAGAGACACTTTTAACAAGTATTCCAGAAAGAGCACCAGCTATCAAAAAGGCTGCCAGGACCAGAAGGAGCCATCAATCGAACAAGTTTACATTTCAAAGTTTTTTGAGAACAGTGAAAATGTCTTTACCCTTCTTGATGGGAAAACTACAGTGCTATAGGAAAGTAGCTGCTTGCTGCTTCTTATCTGAAGCAGGCCTTTAACCCTAGGAATGGTGCTAGAGTGTTAGACACACACACACACACACATACAAACACATACACACACACACACACACATATACACACACATATGTATGTTAAGTAGCGCTCCTGAGAGCTCAGCTCAGAGCTGCTTTGAGACGTGGAGTCAGTCTGCTCTCTTTTCCCTTCATATATGCCATTGTTCAGCTCTAGGGCTTCTCTGAGATAATAGAGATGAACTGGTTAATTTTTTTAAACCCTTTCCTGACAGTATTTACAAGATGGCAGAATGATCTGTCTAATTTTGACATTTATCAGATAATTCAGGCAAGATCCCTCATGTGACATAGCTTCATTCCCTCTAAAACAGCCTGCTGCAAACAAAAGGCCTCACTATATTGTACAGCATCACTGCTCCCAGATGTTTCAAAATTAAACTGCTAAGCCTCCCTGTCCCTGCGAAGCCTGGAAGAGAACAAAAAAAGGTGAAGTGATTCTTAACAAGCTGTACTTTCTGTATCTGTGCTGCTTATTTCTTTGCGCTTGATTTTTTCTGAGTCATTTGAAAATGATTAGGCAGCTCAAATAATTGTTTCCTGGGTATATTAGCAGCACGATAATTGTCATGTTTAAAGCTAAAGTTGGTAAAGACTGCAGCATACTCTGGAATATTCAAACTTCCTATACACAACAGCTCACAGATAAATGTTTTGAAACTTTTATTACTAGTTCCCCTAGTAGTTTTTTTCTTTGTTTCTTTGTCAGGACCCCAGATGGATTCAGTCTGACGCTGTTCTTCATTACACAATGGCACTCCTGAACTCTGGATGGAAAGGTTGCTGTCTTGCCTTTGGCCAGCATTTTGCAGTCACTCCCATGTGATGGCTGTTGCATACTCTCCTCTGGGTGGGAAGGGTGCATGACAGGCCTTTAATCTTCTCTATGTGCAGTAAAGCACAGATACCATCTACAATGACATATCATTTGTATGAGCCTCAGACTGACTTATTGAAATAAATTATACTTGTAATTCACAGTGTGTGGAGGGGGGGAACAGTTACCAGTTACCATGCCAACACTCTTTTTAAATACCATTGGTCCTCAATGAACTCCTTTTGACCCACTGGTCTGAGGCTGCTGCTGTGTGATGTACATAATTCTCTCAACACTGGTCCATTACTTCTGCTCAGGGTTGGGGGTCAAGCCTGTAGTGTAAACTCAAAGAGAATTAGTAGCCCTATCAATAACCAGCTGCAGGATCATAAAAATCCAAGGAAAGATGAATAAAATGTGAAGGAATATGCATGTATATTCTATAGTTTGAGCAGCTGCTGTGGACTATCAACATCATCAGGAGATCTCAGTGCATTAGCATAAATTCAAATGACAAATGCGCAGTGCTATTCAGAGACTCATTAATTTGCAATGGGTGCAGTGCTCATGACATATTAGTGAAAAATTCAAATATCTTTGTAGCGATGTGAGTTTAGTTGCAGGACCTAAGTTGCTAAAATGAAAACGTGTGCAATTTTTTAGTAGTTTATTAAATTATGAAGTGTGATGACTATATGTGTTCATCTTTTTAAGCAGATGAAGTCCAGTGTGCTCCAGCACCAAATTGCATGGTTTGTGTTGAAATCTCCTGTCAGATAAATTCTGAGCTGGAGCTGAAATACTGAGTAGGTGCTGGCTGCTGCAGCATGCAGGCTGAGATCTCCCCCTTCTGGGTGAATGGCATTGCCACTGAGAAAAAAGAAAATTCGGTTCTTTCAGGGAAGAAGTTCTTTGTTATTCCCCTGTCTTGTCTGCCACATTAGCCACTGGTTGTATTTTATGATGTTTAGAAGAGACATGACAGCAGAAATAAAATAATGCTGTATTATTATGTATAAGCATGATGGCTTCCTCTGTCATTCCTTATGTGGAACCATAGCTTTTACAGGCAGGGTAACTTAGACATGTAGTATATGAAAAGTCTTAATATGGAATAACACATCTTAAGCTATGGCTTTGTTCATCTGTAAAAAATGGAGAAAGAAAACATTTACATTTTTATATGGGGAACAACTCGTCCAGAGCACTCTTTCATAACACTGAGATCAAGCTTGCAATTACAGCGTCTGACAACTGAAATACACCACACTGGTGTTATCCTCAGTGCCTTGACTCTGCTGTGTGTGTGCAGCTCTGACATGCTGCTATGTCTTTCCAACCTCAATGAACACCGTGAACTCTACTGCATACTTTTGCTTCCTCTTGGACCTCTAACTATATCTTTTTCTGGCCCTGACTATATGTGTTTTTTGTCCACCTGGCTGTCACATCTAGTGTGGGTTTCTTTTACCAGAAAAAAATATACTCTAAGTTAGTTGCTAGTACTTTTTCTGAGGAATAAAAATCATAGCTTTGAAGTGCAGGAGCCACAATACCTAACTGGTAAAAAA
>WBND01000542.1:467738-480728 GCA_013398595.1 Tychaedon coryphoeus
CCTTGGACAGCAGAAGTGGGCAGTTTTATGTTCAATCACAGATGAGAGAGACAACCAAATCAGTTCCAAGTGAGTGAGGTTAGAAGGGGCAATTTTTAGTTTTTAGAAGGAATTCTAGTGTCATGGTTAATTTTTATCTGCTATCTCATCCATTCTTTTTGTTTGAGTCTGCACAAAGACTGTAAAACTGTATTTCATGGTCTGACAGCAACTACTCACTTAAGACTGTACTTGATAAACAAATGCAGAAGGTGATGAAGATGAATTTTTTACAAAGCTTATCTTTTAAATTTTTAAGGAGGCAATGCCTAACTGCCAGGTTTTCTCAAAAAAAACCCAAAAAACTCACTAGTTCACCAAGCCTAGTTAAGTCATTTAGACATCTTAAATTAGTCTTCATTTATATTTTTTTTATTTCATTCATTTAAACTGAGATACTTTACTTCAGAAAAACGGACAGCAGAGAGATACAAAGCTTCCTGACTCTCTGTTATATAATGGAGTGCATAAGTGTTTGGAGCTGCAAAACTGTGTAAAGGGATCTGATTATACAAATACATTAAACATCTCTTAAAATCTTCTGAAATTATATTACCCACACAACTAAAGGAAAAAAAGGATCTTCTTGTTTGAGCACCCATGGTCCATTCTATTTGTAAAAAACATGTTTCTCAAAAAGAGAAAATAGAAAAAGATAATGATATAAGTCTAAATCCAGGTAACAATGCTGGACTTCTAGATGTCTCATGAGATATATCCCAGGGACATTTGACATTTGTCCTCTAACCTTACCCCAGCTTTCACGCAGTTGTCTGTTTCCCCTGAGCCAGACAGATCTAAGCTGTCAATTGAAAGACAATGTAAGTTTACTTAGATGTCATGTAATGCTGTTATCCATGTGGAAATGTCCTAGTTTGCTCTAAAGGCTGTGGCACTCAGTAAAAATCTTCTCTCATGGGAAGCTTAGGCTTGACAAACGCCTGAGGAGTAGACATAGTCAGCCATCTCTTTGTGATGCAAAATGACATAATCTTTGGCTTTTTCAAGTAGTATTACACTTTTATTTTCTCCAAGTAAAGAACCAAATTCCAGGTTTGAAAACAGTTCAGGCTCTATAAATCTGCTATTGAATAAAGATGCCTTGCTAAATCCCAGGAACTGAAGAAATGCAATAGCTGAAACACTTGCTTAAAAATTTTAATAAATTCAAGAATGTTTAAACGCCAATTTTTTTTCAATGTTTGTCATACTTTGTACCATATTGCTGCAGCACTAGGTAATTGATAACTTAGACCATCCTCTCTAAAGTCACCCTGACTATACACTGGAAGCACCAAACACAGGTTGATATTTCACTGTAATAAGTCAGAACTTTATGTTATTTAACCTGGAACAAGGCATCCTTATATTAATTTTTTTTTATTGTAAATAGGGCCAAAAATCCATTAAAACTCTTATGCTTCCTAAAACCCAACATCCAAAACATATGGAAAAAATTGCCACTAGGTATTGAAAGTTGTTGCCTTTGTCACACTGTGTATCTAAATTCCCAAGGATGATTGATTTAATGAGGTTTGCACATTAAAAATCTTTTTCTTTGTAACAATAGAGGAAATCATAAGAAAGATTAATGCCCTCTGCGTGGTGCCATGGAATTAAAATGTCTTTCAAATGTCTTCACTCCAGGAGCACTTTGCTATGCAGGCCCGTACTTAGCAAAGATTTTCTCAGTGTAAATAATTTATTAGTCATGGCTGATGATGTTGGTGTGCTATAACCTAGATAACTGGAATATGCCTGTGTTAAGACAAACTAGGCACTTCAGAAAGCTTTGAAGAACTGTTCATTTTTCTGGCTGATATAATGGATTCCATGTCAGAAACACATGAGGCTACCCAAAGGTATGACATTCAGTCTTGACATATTTTTCCATTGCAGTGGTGATATCTGACACAAAGCAGAGTAATGTGCTCAGACTGTACTGTCTTAGAGAGTTTACCTCAAAGGTAAAGGGACACAGACCAGGTTGAACATGCACCTCTTTCTTTAGGGGAAGAACTTGAATCAGGGAGGAAATAAAAAAGACTAAAAAAGAACAGCATACTGGCTGTTTAGCTTTACACCTTCCTCAAGAAATGTATAGCTGCTATCATATTCATTCTCTCTGGAAAAACAAAAATATCAATTCAGTATTTCTTTCAAGGAAAGTGCATCGTACAGAAATATGCCTTAAATGCACGTATATTCGAAAAATCACAGCTCTACTTTGAAATCAGGGTATGAATGTATTTACAATGTGAAAAATGAAAGAAATATTTAATCACATAAGCATAGAAAACTTCAGGTTGCAAAAAATCTCTGCAGTTCATAAGATCCAATCTTGCACTGAAAGTAGGGCCACATCAAGTCAATGTATCTATCCAATGATCTTCCAGCACTCTGCTGGGTAAAATATCCAGTGTTTGAATATTTTCACTGTGAAGAATATTTTTAATATCCAGGCAGAATTCTATTTCTGGAAACTTATTTGTGTTGCATCATGTCTTGACACCATGCATCCTTGTGAAGCAAAGATAACTTATTCTCCATCAGCACCTTTGAGGTCTTGGAAGGTTGTGATTAGAACTCCCCAGGCCACCTTCTCTTTTGAGTGAACAAATCCAGTTCCTCACAGGTCTTCATAAATCAGTTTCTACAATGGTTTCATCACTGTAGTGGTTTTTGCTGGGTTTGCCAGTCTTACTTTCTCAGACCAAAGGGACTGAAACTGCTTTCCAAAGTTCAGCCTAAGAAATGCCAAGTTGAGTGAGATACTCACATCCCTAATTTTCTGACTGTAGCCCAGTTGAAGGACCCAAAAAAAAAAGACAGTTAGACTTCACTTCAAAGTTGCACTTGTCCCCAGCCTGCTACCCACCCTGTCAGGCCCTTGCATTTTTGATAGAGACAAGGAAAGGAAGCTGATACCATACATGATGTGACCTTGGCCTTGGGGTTACAGTCTTCTGAGGTCTATTATAGGGGTTTTTTCTTGCTCCTTGTCCTAGTTTGAAGGGCAGGCGTCTGCCAATAAAGGCAAAAGCTTCTCTTTGAAATGGAGAATGTAAACCCCCTTTCTCCAAATTATTATTATAATTTTGAAATCAAGGGGCTTTCAGGCAAAGGTATGGGAATTAGGAATAACAGTTCTTTACTAGGAAAATTAAAATAGAAATACAGTATTACGATGAACAATCCCAACCCTGACAGAGTCAGAATACAACCTGACACCCCATCAATCAGGGTGTTGGCAGCAGTCCCATTAAATGGTGGCTGCATCCTCCTGCAGTGGCAGATGTGGCTCAGCTGAAGCAGTGCTCCTGTAGAAGGGTGCAGTTTTCCTCTGAAGGTCCAGGGATGATGTGGAAAGGTCTGGTGTTCCTCTGGAATCCACTGGAAAGATGGATAACTTGCTGTCCAAAATCTCCATTTTTTATCCAGGCAGGAAAGGCTTGGCTCCTCCCCCTATCTGGAGCATCTCCCAATGGGATGATGCAATTTTATCAGTCATGCAATGGGACTCAATGGGCTAGCAGCAGATGATATCTTCCTGGAGGGAGAATGGGTTGTGGAAAAGATAAAGATGATTGTCCCACCTAGTCTTAAAGATGGCCCATTAGCAGATACTGTGTGCCACGGAGATAAGGAATCACTGCCCCAGCCAGCTTCAACAGATGGTGATAGAATACACATTTCTGGCCACATCAACCCAACACACTGCTGCAGACCCAAACAGCAGGTCAAGAGGAACCACCCTACCAACATAAATTCAGTCCATGTTTCATCCACGGAAAAGAAAAACTAACTTCCCCAAGGACTTCATGCACAATTACAGTAAGAATGAAAGTGAGAGAATAAATATAGCCTTGATAAAAGACAGAGAGAATGGTGGAAATATAGACTTGAGATCAATAAATAGACAAAATGAAATGTCAGAGGAAGATTTCAAGCTAAATACTATTGAGAAGTGAAATATCAGAAAATCACCTTAAAAATTAGAGGTGTCTTGTCAACAACAAATATAATTCTTCAGAAAATACATGAAAATTCAGTGCACTCTGCCATCTGCTATAATTACTAAAACTCATTAAATGTTTCTTGTTTAGCAATATGGCATGAGTTCCATCGAGGCACTTTCCCATTTTCCTTCATATTCTACAAACATGTAGTAATAGACAGTGCCTGTCATGACAATAAAGATAGAAGAAAACATGGAAAAGAATCACAGAGACAAATGATTAAGTTGTTTAAATAATTTAAGTGATTTTGAATTCTTTCACATTTAATAACATTACCCTTAGTGACTAGCACACAGACAAATGGGAAGCTTGTTTAAGACAGATATTTAGCAAATGTATTCTGAGTCATCATCCAGAGCCTTCAACAAAGACCATGCACCATGAAACATACTGGCCATAGGACAAGGCTTTAGCATTACTACCATGTCCTTGAGATCTTTTCTGATCTTTTCTTAATTCCATTTCAGACAGATTTCTTTAAACAAAGAAGACACTTCTAAAGTAAAAAAAAGGACAGCTGCTTTGAGTGATGGGATGTACAGACACTTCCTTTCCCACATATTTTGTTATTTCTCACTACAAAAAATCCTTAAAATAATGGTTGCTGTTTTCAGGATCGTCATTAAAGTAGATATAATATTATGTTCTTATAATTAAAAATGCTTTAAAGAATGCAATGAAAACAAGACATGAACCCATAATTTTGCACATTCAATTACTCTTAGTTGGGAAATGTTAATTATAAATATATTTAAAAAGTAAAAACATTGAAGATTGTTGATATCAACAAAGACAATAAGATGTTTTGCAGATGCAAATAGGAAGAACTAATTTTTTTGTTGTCTTGTTTTCTGATCACTAGTGCAGAAATATATGAAAGGCTAAAACCAGGAACTATTTTGTTTGCAAAAATAACCAACCTTGTGGCTTTTCTACCAGCTTCCTCACAAAACCCATACAATATGAAAAACACTGGATCATCTGCCTTGTTTACCTGGGAGCAGAAAGAGAAAAGAAAAAGAGGATCAGGAACTGCTTGCGCATCTATCATTGCCCCTTGGTGCAAGTGAAATAAATGCTCTCTGGCGAGTATGGTTGTCCAAGAAGGAGAGAAAAATTTTAGGAGAAAAACAGAGAATGTGGAGGCAGGAGACTGGTAGCCCAGTGGAAGATGAGAGTGGGGAGGAGAGGGAAGAAGAATATAAGGATGGGAGAAGAGTGGGGATAAGATGGGAAAAAAATGAGATGTTAGCTATGACTAATATTCCATATGCCATCACACAGCACAGATGTGCAGAAGGAGGTGGATTTGGTCTCTGGGCTCTGTTGCAGGGGACCAACAGAGCCAGAGACCATCATGCCAGAACTCTACTAACATGGTAAATCAGTAGATAATCCCAATCCAAATTTCTTCTGCCATGGCCACAAAATTTATGGATTGGTTCCACAGATGGTCCTCTAATTTTAATTAAATCAAATACAAGCAGTTGACACTGCTTCCAGAGTCAGCACAGTGACAAAGACAGTTCTGGGCACCACCAAATTTCATTCACCCTGAGCCAGCCATGAAAACTGTCTGACATAGCCTGTGTAAAAGCTGACTCCACCTTTACCAGCCTTGAAGAAGGGCTTGGAGGCAATTACCCAGAAAAAAAACCAGCCTGATACCCATGTGCATGACTGGAGTGGGGTGAGTGAGAGGCAGTAAAGAGCTCTAGAGCAGCCAAAGCTCAGGATCAGAAATCACAGAAATCACAGAAATGGGATGAGATTTTTTTGGTACCCACGTCAGCAACAAAATGTTTGACAAGCCCTATCTTGAAAATCAATTTAAGGAATGTGAGCTTTTTTCCCTCAGAGATACAAATCATAATTTTGATGATACACCAAGCAATGAAGAATATCTGGGATCTATTGCTTCAAAAATGCCCCCCAGCAGGTACAAAGAACAGTTCTCTTTTAATTCCTAACAGAGGTGAAAGGAAATTTTGCTCATGATTCATTAGATGATTTTTCAGAAGTTCTTTCTATCACTGAAATAGTCTCTATTCTCCTGGACATCTTTAACCTCTCCTCCAACTGGAGGCACTCCCACCCTTGTAAAGCACTCATGGTCATGAAACCATATTATTAACCTCATTTTAAAAAATGCATCATTTTCTTCATTTTCCATTGTATAGAAACACCTCAAAATATTCCACTGTATATTTTTAACCATTCACTCAGTTCATATTCAACTGAGTTTCACAAAAGTTCTTAAGATGATTGGTAGAGCTCATTCTTTCCGGACACAATTCCTCAGTACCTTACAGTACTTGTAAGCTCTTCTTCCTTTACTGGTACTTCAAACCGTTGGAAAAGGATGTAATGCATTTTATCTTTGGTTGTTTTTTTGTTTTTGTTTTTGTCTTTGTTTTTGTTTTGGGTTTTTTTGTTGTTTTGGGGGGTTTTTTGTTTGTTTGTTTTTTGTTGGTTTTTTTTGGTTTTGGAGGGGGAGGATTTGGTTTTTTGATGGTGTTTGCTTGTTTGTTGGTTTGTTGGGGAGAGCTGGGTTGATTTTTTTTGACATGTTAACTACATCTTTTGGTATTTCCCACAAAAAAGCAGGCTCTTCTGTTTTACAAAATTACACTTTCAGTAACTTCTTTTATGCCTATCATATCTGCAATATCAGAGCTCTGAGTTGTGCACTTAGTAGTCTGACAAGTTCTTTTTTTCTTTTTCTGTCTGCTTGTTTCACCAATTCCCCTTTTTTCTCACAGTGTTTTGTTCTAAATAGGAGATAGTGATACCCCTAAAAATGGTAAATTGGCTCAGCAACATCAGACTATTTACAAATTTCTTTGTGTTTGTCTCCTCTCTGTCTTATCAATGTAAATCTGTGTCATATGCAATTTTAATTTTTATGTAGTAGGTTCTCAAGTGACGGCTCTGCTGTTAGCAGCTGCTGTCATGTGTTAAAAAAAGTTCTTTCCAGATGAAGTACTTCCAAACCAAGTCATGTTAGAATAATGCAACCCTTTTTATTGCACACCTTTGTGGTGGCAACCACAGAGAAAAGCTCTTACTGTTTTCTTCATATTTTTTCAATATATCCAGATGGGTTTGGCACTGGTGGAACTGGTTATTTTGTACCTTTCAGTCAGGGAAGCAGTAACCTTGCCTTTTTCTACTAGTTTTTTTTTTCCCATCTTTGTTTCCAATGCCACACAAGTAGAGCTCCCAGGCATGCATCCAGTACATGATAAACAACATGCAACACACAGTCTGCTCATTTGTTCTGACATTTTTGGAGAGGAAAGTGCCTCTCATCCTATCATTTCCAGACCAGAAGCCAAGAAGCTGGCTGTGATTTCAACAGGTGGTGCAATATTTGGTCCAGACCTGAAATGAACTTGCATGAGCTGGGTTTGGCCAGGATATCTTGAAAAATGAGGACAGAGCTGCAAAGGACATGCTACAAATGTTGTGCCATTGAATACAGCAGGGAAGACAAGGCCCAGCACTCTCAATATTGGGCCTGTTGGAGAAAGGGAAATGCTTGTCCATTTTGTTGTTAAATTTAACTCCCTGGCTTGAGGTAGGAGAGCCACGAGAGGCTGTGCAGAGCACAACAGCACCAGAGCAGCTGCAGATGCAGCAGAGGGTCTCTGTTGGCTGTGGGCACAGTGGAGCAGCTGTGCTGGCTGGGAAATCTGCTCCAAGATGTGTCTGAGCCCTTGTGCCCAGCTGTGGAGTGTACTGTGAACTGAGAGGTCTCACCCTGTGGCACCACAAGCTGGGGAAGCACAGCTGGGCATGGGCACAGCACCGCTGCTGCCACCTTGCCTGGTGTCACACCTGGAACCCTGCAATTTACAGGGAAGATGTCTTAGCAGCTAACATTGCTTGAGGTGGAACTGTATAACCCAGTTGCTCACCACACTGGGAGGAGGTCCTCACCCTAAGGTCCCTGTTGATGCTGCTACTACTCAGAAACCCAAACTTCAGAAAGAATTTGAATGTTGGATTTATGCGGTGGCAAATAGATCTATGCCTTCTCACAAATGTACTGTTTAACTTCAGCTACTGATCTTTATCTCTTTATGACCAAAATAATAACCAATGTAGAAGCAGGGTTCCCTGCTCAACATTTCAATACCTTTAAGGTTGTAATAGTATTTTGATTCAGCACAGCTAATGTGTCATACGGAATAGATAGAAAAATTGTTCCATATGTAGCCCCAAGAAAGCACTAACAAGACAGCTGTACCCATTCTGTCTCAACACGAGATATTGTCACGTCCCTACTAAGTATTTTGTGACAGTGATTGTATCCAGCATCCTGATAAGCAAATATTTGTGGAACTAACACAAATCTCTCACATAGATCTTCATGATAATAAATGATATTTACCTTTTTCAGCACTGTTGCATACTTGTCATTTCATCTGTGATGTATTTAACTAGAGATCAATTAATCCAACCATGACACTAAACAGCTAAATAAACCATCACTCAGTGTGTTACAAATCTCTTGTTATCTCCTGCTTGCTCAAAGTCATAAATTTTCCTTTGTGTTAAAGCTTTTGTGTTCAGAAATGTTTCTTCTGAAGATGGATTTTAAAGGCTACCAAAGTCTATACATTTCCACCAACACCTGCAATATGATGTTGATGGAAATGTATACCAAAAATATAGAGGCAGAAAGAGAACAACTCTTCAGTCTGACTGGTAAACATAGAAGAAAGACCAAACACTGGATCATCTAAATCCTGAATTTTCACTTGAGGTCACCATCCAATTTTCACCATTTTAAGTTTCCACCAAAAGAATACATGTTCATCAAGTCATCCCAAAAGGCACAAATCCTCTAAGCTCCCAAATTCCTCCATTTGCTTTCTTTTTCTGCTTAAACACTTGTTCTTAACCTGGAGTGAATCTGGGAGGGTTGATAGAGATGCTTTTCCTGTAGTTAACTAATAAGTTCACATTCTCTTATCCCTCTAGCTACTCAGTTAAGTCCTAAAAAACATGAAGGTAGAAAGAAGAGGAAAGTGTGGTCCAAATTTCTCTGTTCTTGGCTTCATAACAAGGCCCAGATTTCTGCTATATAGAAGAAAACCTGATGCCACATACAGAAATAATGCCAAGTTAGCTGAAATTTCAGCAGAAGTAATAGTAAGTAGCGACAATATTTCCAAGGAAGCAAACTCAAACTTACCTAGCTGGTTTGGAGATAAGTCTCCCTATTATGTCGCCTGTAAGATACTCCACTAGAGGTAGATTACTGGAAAGATCCAAGTGTAGATAGCTAAATCTATTTCAAAATGTCCTGTGGTAAAGGCCAGGTTTGTAGGAGAGATGCACATAGAATAATAAAATTGTTTGGTTTGGAAATTAACCTGAAAATGATCTAATTCCAACCCTACTTCCATGGACACTAGGGACATCTTCCACTTCATCAGGTTGCTCAAAGCCCCATCCAGACTGACCCTGAACATTTCTAGGAATGGAAAATTCTCAGGACAATCTGTGCTAGTGTCTCATCACCTGAACAACAAGAATTGCTCTTCTGTAGCCCATTTAAGCACTCAAAGAAGCTCTAAATTATCCCCAGAGAGCTCTGTCTTCTCTGCAAGCTGCCTGTGCTACTGCTCTCTTTCCAGCAGCTGCATAACTTGTCCGCTTAAATCCTGCAGGCCAGGCTCCTTATTCTTCCTTTTCTCCACTCTGGAGCATCTTCAAGGAGTGTGAATACAAAATATGAAAAATTAAATTAGTCAAGAACTAGGATTTAAGCATGTAAATGTAAATTTCACCATCTCTGAGGTCAGGTCTGCCTAATGATGGGCTTTCTGCACACTTTATTCAGTGCCCTACACTCCTCCTTGATTGCATGAGCTACTTTTAGGCAAGTTCATCTGATGCTTGTGTGCATTTCTGCCATGTCTTCTGCACAGCACCAGCTGAGTCTGCAGGCCAATGGGGTAATAGTAAGTAGGGATCTACCTACTATTTGCTCTGCATTTTTATTCACTTGCTACTGATCCTTTAACAATTACTTCTAGGCCACTGGAAAACAAAGTATGCATTAATGTTCCTCTATGCTAAAATAAAAGGAAATGTGTCTCACAGTTTAACATGCTGTCAGTTTCATTTGAAAACATGTAATTTGAATTTATTATAATTAATTTTTTTTTTAAGAGCATAGCCTTTGGCTGATGTTCATGATGATCTGCACAGATTATGGAAGAATTTACACAATTTTCATTGAAGAGTGTCCCTGTACAGAAGCCAGTGAGAAATGTTATGCAGCTTCATTGTGTTAAACAGAGAAATCTAGCCTTGTGGCATGCAAGCAGAGGACATAATTGGTTTTTTTACATGGGAAGACAAGGAGAAGACCAGACAGCTTCCTGTGATTTGTATGTAACCTCTGTAGCATGATCTTATTACAGTGTCTGAGTCCTCACAGAATTAGATATATTCTTGCAAAACATTTTTCAGTCTAGTTTTGGCCTCAGGATTTATAGAGGTGAATCCCCAAACAGTTCCTAGCTGTACAGAGGTCCCTGCAGGTTCAGTCCACAACAGAGGACTGTGCTGGGATTGGCTGGCAGCAGCACAAGAGTCTGGCAAAGTTTAACCAAGCTCAGCCGTAAGGGCAGACCTAACTGCTTTTAGCTGTGGTCTTAATAGGGGAGATGTAACATTTTAGGATAAGAAAGCTACTTTTTAGTGGATATTTTCAGCTTCTTCAGTGGTTATCAAAAGGGATGGGTCAGTTGCTCTGGTTAGAAGAAATAACACTCTGGAAACTCAGTGAGGTTTGACAGAGTAGCTACCTTTTTGTGAGGTGTGACAGAATAGCTACATTTTTATGAGCTTTTTTGGGTTTTTTTTTTTATTTTGATTTAGCAGGTGAAACGTTATGGCTCATTTGAAAGCAGAAATTTTAAAAGTATCTAAGAATAGTTGTTTCCAACCAGAAGCAGTTGCTTCTAGAAATCTCCTGAGATCTGGGTGGAAAATTTTCAGTTCAGAGACGTTCATTTTCACTAGACCTTCAGTGTCTGAGTGGTGACTGCGAAACGAGTATCTGACCAGGGTTTGCATAAGTGCAGTGAAAGGGTCAATGGTCTCTGCAAATAGGCACCTGTACAGTCTGGCACTAAATCTGCAAGCATAGAAAATTGGTCATGGTTTCTAAAAGTAGAAATTATCTTTACAACACCACTACAGCTTCCCCACTACACCCCTTGCCAAAAAAGGACAATCAAGCCTCAGAAAGTCAAGAAATCCTTCTGGGTGTATCACCATGGCCTCCTGGTGAAAATCACACAAAAGGTGGTGGGCAAAGAAGGTCTCTCCCCTGGGAAGCTCACTGGCCTTCATATTTATTTAAAAGGGGGAAAACACTAACTTGGTGACTTTTTCAGACTGGTTTCAAAATTAAATCATTATAATAAACTCAAAATTATATTTGTTTTTCTATTTTTCAGGGAAAAAAGCAACATGGCTGATTTACTACCATATAAGAGGGTTGGGTCCATAGCTTGGCTTCTGTTGCCCATCAGGTACCCAAATTTAATACTGAATGCCCTGAATGGAAAAGGACTGAGCCTGGAACAGGAGAGATCATTGTGGAAACCACCTCCTGATATTTTGCAGGGTTTGTTATGATATAAGAGATGCCTCCGCCTGCATTAAGTTGCAAACAAGACCACGCACAGAAATCAATAATATGGATTTTTGTATAACAGTAAATGTGAAATAGAGAAACAGAAAGAAACAGGAGAAAAGTAGGGGCACAGGGGAGTGAGAGAGGGTGATTAGGTAGAAAGTTATCACCATCTGTGGATTCCCATAGCATCCCACTGGTCCTTTTCACCTTCCATAGTCTTTGGAGGTGGGGGTCCTGGAATAGTTCTTCTGGAGGAACCACATTTATACAGCCGAGTCCCAGGTATCCATGGGGTGAAAAAACCATTCCCACAGCTTGGGCCGGCATCTGTGTAACAGTTGCTTCCTTTCTCACAGTTTGCCACCATGTGAATTTTTGTCCTGATAAGTCTTAAGTTCCCACAGTCTGTACAGTAAAATTTTGTCCAGTGTGCTAATTCTGAATGTTCCCCTTCGTTAGAACAGGAATCAAGCCTTCCTTTTTTATCATCTGTGCTTGTCACAAGTTCTTGCTGTGGTGGTTTATCCTATGGGGACTTCTTTCTTTAACAGTGTTTTGGGATATGCAGCTGCCTTCTATGTCCTCACTGAGCTCACAGTCCTTGGGGAGCTTATCTGTGCTTTCCATGCTGGCACCTCTGTCAAGGCAAATTTCAGGAAGGTTTTTCCATTTCTCAGTTTTCCCAATGATCCTTTGTGAGTAGGGAGAATGTTTAATTTTTTTTTTGTTTTTTTTAATGCTTCCAGTATAAAACTATAGCTACCCTTATGCAACCAATGCACCCAGTCACCAGTAAAACAGAAGGAAAGCTGGCAATTCCCTCCTCTCAACCCACTGACTGCAATGACATTAAGGAAAATATCAACACTTCAGTTTTCCATATTAAGAAACATATATTAATTCTGCTTTGTTTCCTCTTCTCTTTTAATCGAAATGAATTGTAGAGCCTCACATTACCAAAACATTTCATCTTTTTCTGTAAGGAGAAAAACCCAGCAGGGTCCTTCTCCTACCTCCTTTTTTGGAAGCCAAGAGACAGGGCAAGCCAAGGAAACTGGTACATGTCTGAAAGGTATTTTAAGGCTAGAGGACCTGTCAGCCAGTAATGCAACTGGCATTAAACATAGCCACTGATACAATAATTTATAGAAAAATCCCAGATTGTGTAATCCTCCAAAAGCTTTCTTTGAAAGGAAAGCGAAGGACATTTAGTGAAAGCTTCCACCCTTTTCAAGGGTGGGTACCTCAGGGCAGGGTCCAAACTAT
>WBND01000542.1:485637-503172 GCA_013398595.1 Tychaedon coryphoeus
AAAAAAAAGAAAAACAAAAAAAAAAAAAAACCTGACATTTATAGCTTGAGACTACAATGATAGTGAGCCAGTGCTCCAAAATCTGCTCCACTCACAGGTGAGCTGTCTTGGGTTATGCAGTGCCACGACTGCAGGGCACTCTCCCCTTCACAAGGGCTGAATCACTTCTTTTATACCACATTTTCAGACACTAAAAGTTCTGTGTACTTGTGCATTACAGCCACAGCCTTACCAAACACAGTAACTTGCACTCATATTCAGAGGAGTCACAGATGGGCTCTCCACATCTTGTGAAGGCACTTGTCAGCAAAGACTTCAGGGTAGCCTCAGGTATTAAGCACACACATTCCTCCTGTTTACCCAGGCCTATATGTTCCCAGGAATGGGACTGTGACTAAATCCTTCTAAAAAGGACCTCGAAGGATGAGCAGAGCTGGTGGCACTGGAAGGCTGCATGGAAAAGGATGTGCTACTGTTGAATGACTCCTTCAACAGAGCCTAGCCTTAGGTTAGCAACAAGCAAGTTAAAGACTTCCTTCATTTGAAAGTCTAGTTTTACCAGTCTTTATTTCAATGTTTAGTAGCTTGAGGAGAAACCAGGCATTTCAATGAACTCCCTTTTGTGTGGAAAACAGAAGGGAGGAAGACAGGAAAACACATTACAGGGTGGAGAAGCTTGGAGACAAGGCAGCAGAAATTTTATAGTCCTCACCACCACAACCCTGGGTTGATGTGGTGACTTGATGTTGCATTATGCAACCATTCCCTCAGATGTACTACTGCATTCATTTTTGGGCCCTTGAATGCAGCTAGACTTGCTGACCTCAGACTGAGCTTTTAGATAGGATAAACAAGTTGCTGTGCCAGTGTATATATGAAGTCTGGAATTTGAAAAGTCATTAAGACAATAAACATGATGCTGAGTTTACAGATTCACTTTTTCAAGAAAAATCACACTTTAGTCAATATAAAGAAAGCTCTCTTTTCAGTCAAAAATGTGGAGCTGTATATAAACATACAGTTGTACAACTGCTGTGCCTATTTTGTATTTAGATTAAATAGCAAGTTAGTAGATCCTGGTAGATTTTCTGGATTCCTTTCACTGAATTCCCACCATTTACATTCATTTGTCTTTTCTAAATTAGGATTTTAAAATGCAAATATAGCAAAATATGCAAATCTATCATGCACTCCTAGATCAAACTCAGAGGAAGGATTCCAGTTAGAATTCAAAAAGTTTGCTTCTAATGAGCAGAAAAAACAGGTGTTCATGAGAGAAAAAAAAAATAAATTTCATGTAATTCTACAGTTTATTAAATGGTAGTTTTTTCAAACTGCAGACATCAGAAACAGTTTACAAAATGAAAATAAAAGTAAGAATTAGTAGTAATTATATTTTTGTTTGTAGTAGTTGGTTTTGTTTTTTTTTAATTGTACACTCTGGCCTTAGTAAACAGTGTTGTTGACCTCGCAAGTTTGGATTTAGGGTGTATTGCTTATTTACGCAAAGATTTTGTAAGCTATACGAACAAACAAACAAATACATAATGAAATTAATATTCCACATGAGTTTGAGACCACTCTTTTGGCACTAACTCAGTTTTAGACAAAGAAAATGCATTTTAATCAATTTCAGAATACACAAGTTTCTTTCAGTCCCTCCTTAGTTTATTAATTATAGTATCATTACCCTTCCATATAAATACTTATTTCCAAAGCTAAAGAGAAGAACAGACTCAGGAGCAGACACCAGATTCTTGGTTTCTTTAAAGCATGCAGTTTACAGGCCGCAATCAAATTATATTAGCAGCACATTTAGGTTATTTTGATTTTTAGATCTGGTAAAGAAAATAAAAAGTAATGTTTTGATGATAGCAAATGAAATCTGCTATAAATACCTACCCACTGCACATGTTTAGGTGCACTGACCATTTTTCGGTCAGAAACAATAAGAAATTAAATGCTATAAGCTTGTGCTAAATTACAAGGTCGTAACTATTATTATCATTGGGGCATTATAGCTCATATATTCTATCTCTTATTGATCACAGATCTCCATAGCAGCCTAAAACCAGTAATTTCCTACTAGATTACACATATTGTTCTTTCCTTTTTCCAAGAACAAAATCTGAATTAACATCTTTCTTTGCACTGAAGCCTGTATTCTAACAGAGACCAGGCTGATGCACTCAGTGCTGCACCATGAACTCACTGTCAGACATTTGCAGAAGGTTCCTATGGAAGGCCCCTAAAACTACCATGATACAAGAATTGGGAGCCTCTATACCCAGTCCAGTACTCACTGGGGCTGTAACAGGAGATGCAACAGCTCCACTGCCTTCCATGGACCTTAAGAAAAAGCAAGGCTACAGGTATCACTTTAATACAGCTGAGCCTTTAATTAGCACAATGCAAGGTTTCAACAGACAAATATCTTGTAGGTACAAAGACTTCATAATTTCAGATCAGATCCCTTTTGTCTCTGATGCCTCTGTGGCCAAAATAACCCAAAACAAATGCTACCCTAACAAAAGATGTAGAAGAGGTGTAAATTTGCACTTTATGTGACTTAATCCACCCTAGAAAGTTCGGTGAGCACTGAGACACCAGACTTTAAACACCACCTCTCCAGCTGCTGCAGTGCAACTTTCTGGGGCAGGTCTCTGGATAGATCAAGCACATGAGGACTAGAGAACTTATACACATTTAATTTCCACTCAATTTACAAAATATTTGCCATTCCCCACAATTCTGACATGTATTATGTGTCATCTCACTGAAGCAGAGGGAAATGCCTGGGAAATGCCTGCTCTCCACCCTGTACTGGGAATTATGAGGTGTGGTGGATTCACAAAGACTAGCGCAGAAAGGCCAACATCAGACTCAGCTCTGCATGACATATTAATATCAATCGGGGAGAAGTTGATGCAGATTTATCCTTCAGCTTTATGACAACAACACAAAATTTTCTGCAGTTTGCTCTTATCCTCTTTTTAAACTCACATGAATAATAAAGTAAAATAAAAATATCTTGAAGTTTGCCACAGGTAGTATATCAAGATTCCAACACAGGATGAGTGTAATAATTGCAAAAGCAACTATGTGATTTAGGAAATGAAAGTCACTTTCGAGGGATGTGCAGGTACTTATTTTCCAACAGCAGTAGAGGAATTTAAAAGCCCATGAGGTTCAAGGGCCAAGACCTTGGTGACTGAGATGGCCATTCCTGTGTTTCATTGTGGAAATGAAGGTCCAAATCCATTACTTACTCAGATGTGACCTGAGTATTTAATCTCAGTGCTCTGCACAATGTCCATTGAACTGAACCAAATAGGCCCTTTCCCGGAAATACTTTTTTGAATGGTCACAAAGCACAGGTGTTTATCAGTCTTTGATGTAAGAGAAGAAAATTTTACTTCAGTAAATACTAATTCAAAAATACATTTTCACTCAATTAAGCATATTTAAATACAAAATCCTTGTTAAAAACAAAAGAAATGTTACTGCATCACATTCCCATCACAACAGGGAAAGAATTTAAAATAATAAATATATGGAATAGCAAAGATAATGCTTTGCATCCTTTCTGATACTGATAGCATTAGAAACAGTATTAAAATGACTTCACTCTAGGCATGCAGGAATAACATATCATTTTTACTTCACGTCTATGAAACATGCTGCCTCAGTTTTTTAGAATTTGGGTGCCAAATTCATCTTGACAGAAGGCAATACAACAATGAGAAGAAAACACCCCTCCTCTTCTGCCTCCCATCCAGACAGGGGCATAGGAGGAGAAGACAAAGTGTAACACCACCAGGTGGAGTAACCACTGATGATGCAGAGAAATGCTGCATGTAGAAATTTCCAGACCATTTTATTGATGCTTTTTATAAATCTGCTCCTCACTAACCTACCTAAGCAAGGTAAGGGCTGTGACGATGTTAGTAAAAAGATGGGGGAGGATCAGAGACAAGACAAGCCGTGAGGTCCTTGCAGGAGCAAAAAGGGATGCTGAGGAGAGGCACAGGTCATGAGTTAAGGGACAAGGCAGCCACAGATCCTCTCTACTGATATTGCAAGGAGCCTTTGTAAGAGCAGGGCACCGAGTTGCAAAGCACAGAGTAAAGCAGGGTGAGTGCTTGAGGCAGGAAAAAATTAGGATATGTACTATCTGGCTGTCAGAACAAAAAAAAGGACACATTTTCCCTTCCATTTAGAAATAAAACCAAATAAAATCACCAGCATATCTTTGAATAAGTACATATTTTCTCAGTAAATTCTGCACACCAGAAGCAACCAAATATTTGTTTTCTGTCTATTTTTATATACCTGCAAAGCGACACAACACAAACACAAGCCTTCAAAACATGCAAAATAATTCTTATCCGTGCTGCACAGAAGTTGCATCTTAGTTAGCAAATTTTGCATAAATGGGTGGAAAAGGCCCGTAGATTTTTATGGTGTGCATGCACAGCAAGGAAGAAAAAAGATTCAGGTATAAAAATTCCACCTGACATTTGATCATGCTGGTTTTACTTAAAACTTCACAGCTCACTTTTTAGTTGTAACAATGGGTCCCCCTTGTGGGTAAAACCATAATTGACGAATTTTGTCCTTAATTTCTCTGAACACAGCTAAGTATCAAATGTGGTTACCAAGTGGAAGTTGCTGCTTTTAGGAAAGTTAACATGAAAATATATGGTTAACTTTTGTGCAACTTTTTAAAGACATAAAGCACAGCCACAACAATATATATTCCTACTGAACTGTCTCATTAAGCAATCCAGCAACATCTTGAACATCTATGTTTTAAAACAATAGTAATATAAATAAATCTTTCTGTGAATATTGCCCTGGGTAGGGCATAAACAATTTGTCAAACAAAAAAAACAGTGTGAGAAAGAAAAATGAGTCCTGCTAACACTTTTTCAAGTCATGAAATTCAGTGTTTTACTGAGAAATTAATTAGCTGCCGCTAGCACTGCAACTGCTTTCATACATGTAGCAGCCATTGTAAACTAGCATAATTAATTCGCTCACACAGCTCCAGACATCAGCACCTATTTTATTAACTGAAGAGGTCTCCATTAGGATAGTGGGATTATGGTTTGCTCTTTCAGAAGTACTGGGGACATAGCTAACTTCCAGTGGGGGCTGAATAACTGAACTATTGCCTTTTTAAACGTCTTTTCACTAACCAGAAGAGCACAAATTGACTGTTTGGGGGGCTCGTTTAGTCCTATCACAACCGGGTTAAAATAGATCTATTTATTTTAAGAATTTTCACAGCTCCCTTTTCAATTGTAACTGCTCTCTAATATAGTTCTTTCTTTTCCTACATTTTCACTTACAGTTGAGAGGTCACTGTGCTGCAATCTCTCTGACTCCAGCAGAGGGGTGGGAAGAGTGCCTGCCAACACCTGGGAGAGAAGGAAGAGGCTACAGAACTTAATGTAAATTACTGCAAGCTTTTGCTAACACAAATTGTCAAAATCCATTTCATGCCAATAAAGCACGCTTTATCATCAGTCACAATTCAAGATCACTTAAGATCCAAAATCATAACTAATAAAAAAACCCCCAAACCCAAACAAAGAAACCCCAAACCAACCAACCAGCCAACAAAACAAACACAAAACCTCCCAAAAACAAAACCAAAAAAACCCTCTTAAAAATCAAACAAAGTAAGATCCTTTCAGAAGTTCATTTCATTAAATTATAATTAAAATAAAACATTTATAAGTAGAGTTTGCAATTTAGAAAAATTATCCAGATGCTATAACATCGTTTCCAGTAAATATTTTAAATAATCTTATTTAGAAAAGTAGCCCCTTCCTGCTAGGCCCATTCCTTATCCCTTTAAGTGGAATATTTTAAAGGAATTATTCCTTTAAATTTATTTCTTCCTTTGAAACTCATTTAAGTACTCTTTTATAAGTGGTTTTTAAAACAGTAAAGGCTAAAAAGTGGAAAATACAACCTCCACCACCAATACATTCATATGTAATTTCAAAAAGACCTACATATGGAAATTTCCCATTTATGTATTCTGAGAGCAATCACTTCTGTCTACTGGTAATTGCCAATGTGTTCAGTTTGCTTAGCAACAGTTTTACAGTAGATGTGCCATTTGTGCAATCATAAAAGTAAGACACTTGCACATTCTTTAGAAGTACATGATGCTTCTGCTGATTTTCTGTGAATATGTGTAACATCTTAGAGTCTGAATGGATTTGTCGAGACATTTCCCTTGGTGTACCTTAGGGGAGCACCAAAAAAACTGACCTCTTTTTATCTCTGCAGAATCATTTTTCTTTCTTTTCTTTATTTAAAAATGGGAACATTCTAAGCATCCCTGTAGAATTACAGCTGTGGTAACTACAGAAAATGAGTTATACAAAAGTTTTCTAGAACTAGTTGATATCTTCTACAACCTATTGACTTAATGGAAAGGTCAAAGAAAATGTAGATCTTGCTTTAATCAGGTTCCTTGTGCACCAAGGCAGGTTGCAGTCACAGCCATTTACTGCTTAATAGCAGCACCCAGCTAAAACAAAACAAATAAAGCGTTGCTTATATGAATGTGTCTTGGGGATGCTTTATCATCACATCCCATTTTTGCAGATGATCTGTTTAGCTGATCTGTTTAGTTTTGTGCCCAGGGGCGGCTGCTGTGTTGATGCCAAAACAATCCCTTTTCAGCTAGAGAATCCAGGACAGCCATTACCCAAAAAGCAGAAACAAATGTGGAAGGGAAGGGGGCAAGTCAGGGGGCTGATACTTTATAGCCTGGGAGTGTGGTTGGACAATTCATCCAAATATGTCAATGAACCAAAACTTATAAAAGTGTAAAACTCGTGACAGGGATCCATCTTGGATTTGATTTGGGTGCAGCCCCGGCCAAATCTTGTTCATTTAACACTAATGCACTTTTGAAAGTCTGGAAATAAGGAACACGTTCAACAGCACACCTATTACATATGTAGTGATGACTGCTGAACCTTGGCACTATTCTACAAGAGAGATGATAAAACACGCCACCAAATTACTCTCTTCCTCTATGATATCAGGCAAAGTATAAAAACAAAAAACTGGGAATCTGTACCCTATGATACATCAAGAGAACTACAAAGAAAGTACCAAGATAGGTGTGAGCCCCACAAAACACACAGAATTGAATGTAGCATCAATGCTCGGGCTGAGCTGACAATTTTGAGTTCAGAGATTAGACCTTACCGAGCTCTGGTCTCTCATCTGTCACAACGATTGTCAGGTGGTGAATAGCAAGAAAGGTCAACAGGAATTGCAGCAACCTCAGTACAAAAACCAGCAAGATCATCAGTCAGCGGCACAGAACAAGCATCATTTTAAAATGCATAAGTCTCCAGAAAATGAAATTAAGAAAAAAAGTAAAACCAAACATTGAAACGGTATCACCATCCTGATTGTTTCTTTCTTCTTTTCCTTTTTTTGTTCCTTTTTTCCTTCTTCTGTGTCACTCCCACAGTCTGAGCAACTTACAAAATCTCCCTCCAGGTCACTGGCCTGTGTTTATGGAGCATTATGTTATTGTTACCTGGCCCCTAAAAAATACTGCCAAGATCTGTTGGGGAAAATGAAAAACATGAACTCCACAAATATGAATGCTCAGATTCTGAGAATATAGAAGCCATAGATGTGATGGAAATGAAAGCCACTTTCGAAATACCAACCATAGTTACTAATTAATCACAAAACAATGGGATAGCCAGCTTGGGCTACTCCCTCAGTGATTAAACAATGCCTTCTGCCTCAGGGTGGGCACGAGGTTTTGACTCATCCCTCCCAGGGTACAAATGGTAGTTTTTAGAGTTTGAAATGTAACATGCTATGCTAATATCATGGTTCCTATAGGCTCCATGCAAATGTTATAGAATTTGTATTTTGTAGTTCATTGGTTCACGGGAATTAGAATATTCATGATAGAAAAAGGTTTAAAGCGTTGTAAAACAGAAAATCGCTCTCTTACTTCTCTCTTACTCCTCCCTCTTCCCTCTGCTCTCCTCTCTTCCCTACTCCTTTACTTCTCTCCTGGCTCCTGCTCCCCCCTCCCTTGCCTTTTCTCTCGCTGGCCCCTTCTCTCTCTCCCTCCTCGCTGCCCTCTCTTGCACCTTCCTTCCCTCCTCTCCTCTCTCTCCCACCCCTCACTTTCACACACCCCCACTCTCTTTCTGTCCTGCTCTGGGCTGCGGCTGGCAACCCTCAGCAGGACTCTCTGTTTCTAACCCTCACAACAAATGCAACAGTAACTTTTAGCTAATACAGGTTTAGTAAGTATTGTTCCTGCTCGTGGTTTATTTGATACAAAGACTCCACGTGTACTCACAAAGATCAAATAAAGTTTACCAAGCATATTGCAAAAGCTTCTTCTGAAAATACATCTTATTGGAAGAGTTACACATAGTGTGTTTTTTCACCTATCAAAAAATAAGTATGAACCATCTAGACATGGTACCATCCCCATAAAGGCCACTGCAGCATGTTAGAAAACTTGGCACATTGAAAGGTAGGATTTTTGAGGAAAAAGTTTTTTGAAGACTACTAACAGACCATTCCAGTTCTTTATCACTTTATTGTCTGCAGAAACTAAAGGTGTCCCTGAAATAGTTTACAGAAAAAATTAAAAGCAAAGTCAGAAGCTACTGAAATGGACAATTCTCGTACTGATCCTAGAAAATACTTGTTAAGAGCCTTCCACAGGCTCAGTCCCAAACACTGAATCTTTTCCCCTAAACATTCACTTCCCAAACAGATCTTCTAAGATTGCAAAATACTGGTTAGGTGTTGTAGGGTTTCTTGCAGGTTTTTAAATGGATTTTTAAAATATGTTTGATATTTCATGAGGTGTAGTTTTGCTGTTACGATTCCAAGGCATACTACTCAGGAAGTTTGCTATGGTCATTGTCTCCACAACTACTAGAACTGTGGATACTGGAGAGAGAATTGCTGGCTTACATCTGGAGTTTTTTAAGCATGTTTTGAAATCAGTTTATCATCATGCATAGTTGCAAATAATTTGTTATCATACTGGGTAACAGTTAGTAAATTGCATCTTTAAAGATGCATATGCTTGCTCATTTTATGTTGCAGTTCATGTAAAAGAGCAGAAGTAAAAGCTTCTAAATGAAAAAGGAAGAAAAAAAAAATCTCTGAATCATTATCCCTTCTAGTTCAGTTCAGATTGAACTATAATAATAACACTTTGAAGTAGTAGTAAAGAACGTTTTATTAAAATGGAATTTTTTCAAAACTTACGTATCAAAACTAAGGCCACAACTAATGCTAACACAAAGTCAAGGACCTCAAAAGGCTCTTATAATATGGTACAATTTAGGAATCTGAGACAATGCTATTTTACAAAGTTACTCCAACATTCTGAAATGCAGCATTAATTACTTGTTCTAAAATATTACATCAATTATTCTAGTGATAATATGTAATGATGCAAAGTACTGAATTATCAGTGCATGTAACCCATTTTTATTTTGGTCCTGTCACAAGTAACTTTCTGCATCACTCCAGCTACTGAAATAAATGAAAGTACAAAACGTTGTAATGGAAGCTGCCAACAGCTCCTCTCTTTTGTGGTGAGTTAATTTCTTTTCTTCTAATGCTAAATATCTCCAGTCATAATAGCAATAAATTCTTCTTGATTGACTGTAAAAAAAAAAAAAGAGAAAAAAGGCAAAAAAATGAAAATCATTAGAGAAACAGCAAACAACAATAAACCATAAAATAAAATAATGCATATCTGTACTTTACTTAAAGGCTTCTCTGTTAGAATTTGTTGCATCTGATCCATTACTCTAAGTGTTAAGTGTACAAGTTTGCTTCTAGAACAGGAGTTGTGCACAGGTTTTTTAGGTAACATGAAGTCAGAATGCAAGCTTTATTATGTGGAATACTAAAGTCAGAATCTAGCTCACTTACAATCACTTATATTACTTCTAATTATGGAAGTAAGAATATTCTAAGAGTGAAACATGATAGAAAAGAAAAAACCCTGAGAAACATGTAACACAGCCATGCAAAATGGCATTATTTTAAAGGTCTATAAAAATGTTAAGAATGGTATCTAAATTCTATTAAGTACTTCTCAAGCAACAATACTTCAGCTAATTATGACTGAATCCAGTTTTATTCTTAAAATTGTAATTCAAACATTTTCGTCCAATCTACCATCACAGATCAAACAATGCTATTCCAATAGCATTCCCAATCTGTAACACATGCCAAATACAAATACAAAATAAATTTTAAGATCATTTAGCAATTATTCTATAAATTAGCTAGATTTAAAATAGACATTTGATGAACCTTTCCCCATCTGAATTTTCATTATTCTTCATTAATAATTAACAGAAATTTTACACAAATGCACTTGAAAAAATTAAGTCAAAATAATACATTAATTAGCATTCATCAATTATTTTGCTTCAGTTATACCTGAGGTACTGACTCATATGTTAAAACACAGGCACCATAGAAGCGTGGCTAGAGTTAACCAGTGAACATGTTT
Organism: Tychaedon coryphoeus; assembly: GCA_013398595.1. Classification (NCBI taxonomy): domain Eukaryota; kingdom Metazoa; phylum Chordata; class Aves; order Passeriformes; family Muscicapidae; genus Tychaedon; species Tychaedon coryphoeus. The sequence goes on from WBND01000542.1 coordinate 496,199, forward strand.
ACTCTGCAACTAATTACTGTAGTGGGGAATGATTAGACTAAGTCGGTGGTATGGAAAAGACAAGACACATACCAGCCTTGACAATTACCCACCCCAGCCAACAAACCCAAGCTATTCCCAAACGAAGCACTGCAAAGAAAGAACTACATTCACAACTAGAAGAAAATTAAAGAAATTCAACTATGTTAAAGAATTAAAAAAAAAAAAAATAAAAAAAACAAAATATGTCCTGCTGTGATGCATGTAAAAAAAACAGGAAACAAGCAGATTTAGTCTAGTTTAAGGCCCTATGCTCTGAGACACCAGCCCATCATATAACTACATCTAGTTCTAAGACACAAAAATACCGTCTCTGTATGACTTCAAAAGCACTTCCACAGCTTTATCACAGTAACAGTACAGTAACAGCACAAATTCAAACATCGTCTCAAAAATATTCTCTGGTTTACAACATACCTGAAACCATTCTGCAAAGCGGAAACACAATACTATAATGACAAACAGATTTTGGAACATTCAAAGAGACTTCAAAAAGCAGTGTAGTTACAATTCCCAGTAACCCAAGTAATCCCAGCTAATCCTTCAGATGCAGGATCTGTTCACAAGTTAAGCACCATGAAAGCAGACGCTTTTTCATGGCATCAGATTCCCCTAAACTACATAACATGGATAACCATAAAAGAAAAAACTAGAATCACAGCTAATACAAAGATAACATTGACTTAAGAATCTTGAGAGTTTAAGGCGCACATTTTTTCAGTGATGGGTTTGGGTACTTCTCTTAATTCTGTGCCAAATTCCAAGACATGAGATAGTGCTTCCTACAGTTGCATCAACAGATGATCACAACTGCATGAACTGACACCATGGAGTTTCTAAAGTTGGTAGTGTTCAAAACCAGAAGCAATTATTAAACCCAGGAATACAAAAATAAGATTATTTACATATTTAAGGGAAACAAAAATATGTCAAATATACTTCCTTTTACAGAAATCTGTGTATAGCCTACTAGTAGAGGTTTTGTTGAGAACATAAGGCTTCGTGTAACCCGAGTACCATATAAGATACCTTATTTCACCGTGAGCAAAACAATCTCTCCAATGTAATAAAGGTGTTAAACCAAAAGTGGTATTATTCCTGTATTTGACATATCAAAAAAATGCTAAAAATTAACAGTTTCAGATTTTTTTTTGAGGGCAGGAAAAGGAGGAGAATTAGATGACAGCAAGATTTTGCCATATGACCCAGGTGTTTGAAGACAAATTAAATGGGTGATTCACAAGATAATCTACTTTCTCAGAATCAATCTTTTAAAAAGTTAGGAACAGCCTCAGTTTTCTCTAAAGAACAAAAATTACACAGAACCTTAAGGATAAACAGTAGCAGACACAAACATTATGCTGTCAATCTTCCATATTCAATCTTCTGCTTGATTGCTCTAACAAAGACAATGAATGGATGACTGAATAAGAGGAAACAGAGCCACTTAGTCTTAGCTGATCAATTTGATTTTAAAAAATGTAGCACCAACACAAAGTAATTATGACTCAATAACCCTCCTGAAAGAAGCTATGTTCCATTCATAGTACCCAAACAGCAATGTGACAAAAGAACATTGATCCACTATTCTGACATCTCATTTGGCAGCTCTAAATCAACACATGACAAAACATACTTGCACAAAGAATTCTACATTCACTAACATCTACAGCTATGACTTCCAAAAAGTAATACCTATGTCACATAGCATAGAAGACTATCTATCAAAAGGCTGACAACACAATTTCTTCCACTAGTACATGTGAGTTTTGAGTTCAGCAGATGCTCACAAGCATAAATATCATTGTCACAGGAAAAACTGATGACCTGCTAGTGAAATCTTAGATATGAGTCACCACCTTGTAAGAATGGTGTCTGATGGACTGATACACTCTTTAGGAACAAGGTCTTAAATGAGTGATCCTTGAAATCCAGGTATTAAGGTTTCTGATGTAAAAATAAAGTTGTTTTAAAGATAATGAAAAACTCTTTCAAGTTTCAGTGTTCACAGTGATTTAACATTTATAGTATCAAACTTGATTTGCTGATTCATTCTTAATCTACCTAGTAAATCCCTTCTGCAGCCTACTCTGTATGGACCTTGTCAGTTGCACAACCATTTTTCACACTATGCTTTTCAGCACTCCAAGGCTCAGAAGTATGTTAAAGAGCCATCCAAGCTCATCCTACATAGACCCAGGTTACTTCCAGCACAATTCATTAGCTTAATGCTCCATATCAAACTCTGAAATCACAATAACGACATATCACCACTTAAGATATATTGAGTAAGTGATCAAAAGACTTTCTCTCAGCACTGTAATACTTTTACTGATTTGTAAGGAAATAAAAATGTAATGTAGGTACCCAGAGTCTCTTAGTTCTACCTTCAACTACACTTTCACTTGTCTTTTAATAGACACTGGTTGAATAAGAGTTGGTGGTCAATCAACTCAATTCTTAGATTCCAGATTAGTAGCTGTCAAAAGCAATTGTCTGCATTATTTGTAAGCTAAATTATGTTTGAAATAAAAAAGTCATCTATAAGAAAATTAAAGAGGACATTTTGACAAAAAAATAACACCTAAAAAGGAAACAAAATTAAGAACAAGATTACCCGGTGCTTTATTTGCCAACACGTACTTTCTCCATCTCCATCCTTATCAAATTCTTCAATCATAGCCCGTAGTTCTTCATCAGACATATTTTCACCCAATTCTCTAGCAACACGGCGCAGGTTTCTCAGACTTATTTTACCAGAGTCATCATCGTCAAACAATTTGAATGCCTTGAGTATTTCTTCTTGTGGGTCTCTGTCCAATATCCAGTCTGTTACTGCAGGAAGGATACGTAAGTTAGACTAAAAAGTTCTGGATGGCAAACTCAGAATGACCTTTGCCAACTAAGACAATATGAAGAACACATGTCTGATTTCACCTGTTCTTACATTTCTACAGAACTTAATGTGTATATTTGTTTGGCTGTTGTCTGACCTCTCTTTCTCACCTTTGTTTTCCCAAGCTGAGTTGTCCTCTTTGGGAAATAACTGTTGCAGTGGAAAGTTGTGTGGCAGTTCAGACACAGCCACACTTTCCACATATATTCCAACAGGAATTAAAAGTATACATGGGATGCCTCTCTTTCAAAATTCCAAATTTTCAGAAATAACCACCATCAACTCTTTCAGATGAAGGTGTGAAATTTTTTTACTTTATATGTTTACATCAGGATAGAATTTTGAGCTGGGGAGAACACTGAAACAGTAAATGAAGAAAAACATCCACATGGAACCTCTCTTTTAAATATAAAACCACACTAACGCTAAAAGCCCCCATAACCAACTAACCAACCACATCCCACCCCCCCAAACCTGAAAACGACTAAGCATAGCGGTTATGAAAAGGATGCTGCTATGAATGACAAGATGTTTATCCTGAAAGGATTCTTCAGCCTTTATTATTCTTTTCAAGACAACCATTTGTGAGCTTCCACAACAGAAAATAAAACTTGCCTCGTGAAATATTTTTTCTAGTAATTACTTCACACCAACCAACAACAATGTATCCCCACATCTTTGCGCCTGCTAGTCTTGTTTTATCAAGCCATTAAAATCACACCAACACTGCTTGCACATAAAAAATCACTTACCATTTGCTACTAACTGCAGATGGAATGTCTGCTTTGGCTCAGCAAACTTGAGAGGGAAGAATTTTTCATGCTCATATAAAGCAACTAAAGCAACCAAGTTTACATCGTTTGAAAAATTGTACTTTTTGTGGCAAAAAGACAACTGAAAAATCATAAAATGTCTCTAAATACAAAACTATAGAAGACAAAATATAGTTGCATCTTTTAATATTTCATTGAACATTAAATTAAGAGAAATGGATGCGTCAAGAATCACTTAGCTATATTCAGCAGCTCTTCACAGTTAATGTCTCGATAACCTATTTTATCTAACTCCCCGATCTTTCTGTTAGAGGTGATATCATACTTAATTCTGTTTCATGGTCATATGGCACCATAGCAGCACACTACCTCAACTCAAGTTTTTCAACAGGTCCAATCCCCTCCCAAGTATATACTGTGCTTTCTAACATGAATTTTCCTGGCTTCTTGCAGCACTTAATGACCGTTGATACTGATAGCCAGGACAGAACAAGGAAACAATGAACAGTACTGGACATCACGAATTAAAAAAAGTAATTGCATGATTACTACAGTATGTTCATTTTATATAATACCAAAGCACAATAATGTAATTTTAAGACTAGTATAACTACCAAATCAGTACACTCATTTTCTTTCTAATGCTTCGACGTAGGCTTTATAAATCAGAAAAGAACCAAAAATAATTTTCTCTAACCCGGAATATAACTACAAAAATATTACCTGTCATTAACAGGACATTTTGTCCAGTACTAAACTGTTAAACAATTAATTGCTGCCATATTTCAATCACTAATTCTTTTGACATATTAAGATGATTGCTATTTGTAGCCAAGAGCAAGCAGTGGGGGTTTGGGCATTTTGTTTAAAAAAATCTAAAGAAATGTAATACTTTGAAGAAATGGACTATCATGAACATATTGAACTATACATAATGGACATAAGAATTTAAACCCACACAGATTACTTTTTGGTAAACATATATTTTATGAAAAAAAAAAAAAAAAAAAAAACTAAAATCTTCAAAGAAACATCAGGTCTAAAAATTCTGCAGATCACTATATACTCAAAGTACATAAAATTCTACAATACACAAATTACAGATGAAAGACACAACTAATTCTACCAGGTTCACCAACAGTTGAAAATTCTTGTAGAACAATATTTAAAATCTACTTCAATTTCTCTCATCTGTTTTATATATAACATCTGTAGTCTAATTGTCTGTATATGCACTCCTTCCAATGAAATTCAATGCCAAATACCTTTTCCACAGCAGGAAGAAGAAACTTACAGCAATCCATGAACAAGCCAAGAACACCTACACTTTAAACTAGCATTTATTCCTCTGTGTAAGCTTGAAAGAGATTTGTATAACCTACTTTTTTTCATACTGTAGCTATCATTCTCTCTATATATCATATTAAGAATTCAGAACACAAATATTTATCTTCCTTCACTACTGACCTATATTAAGCAAAATATGAAATTAAATCTCTCACTTCTATTTCTTAATAAATAATTGAAGAAGTCTACGAAGTACAGTTTTGAAATTGTACTCACTATTATAGGCTAAGTATCTCTAGAGGTAGAAGCACAACCAAACACATACCAACTTCATTAAAATCTTCAAAGGTAATCTTGCCTGTTGATTCTCGATCATAATCTTTAAGTATTTTCAGGACATCAGCTTTTTTCACATCAAAACCCAAGGCTCTCATTGCCACCTTTTGGAATAAAATGGAAGTGCAACCACAGATAAGGATCAAAATAAAGATTTATCAGATTTTCCTTTTAATTTCAGTAATTACCTTCTTGCCCAAGAGAGAAAGAGCATATCAATGGTTTAGCAACAATAAAAAATAAAATAAATAAAAGGAAAAGAGCTTGGGGATATTAAAACCATTTAGAACTACTATTAGGAAATGAAACATCTAGTTACAGTAAGAAAAAAAAGCCTTTTGCATTTTCAGGGATTTTATAGACTGGACCAGATGCACCTTAGGACTAGTACATTTATTCCTCATTTTCAAAATAATTTCAAAAACTTATCTTTTTAAGACAAAACTGAAAATGATTCTGCAAATTAGTCTTCATTTTTCAGACAAGCGTGTATGTCCATGGATTTACAAGTCCTACAAGACTTTTAACTGCTTTTCCAGTCAGCCACAGAAGCCAACCTACATTTTGCTTTCCCATTAGCATAGGAGTCCACATTTAGTTTCTCATTTCACCTTAGATGGCAATTTCTGAGCACACACTACCCTGACTTCCTTTGAACTGATGAACATTGACTAACCACACATGGAAAACCATTGAATTAGTTATTAAAAAAGTGATGCTATATGCTGATTCTGTAGACAAGGAAATAAATAGTTTTTTCTCTATGTATTTCTGCTCTTTCACGGGATTAGCTTCAGAGTGACAATATTTAATTAGACAGCTAAGAAAAAGTTTTTCAAGTAATCATGACAGCTGGGAATTCAAAGCATAACATAACCAGAAAAAGCATAACCATAACCAAGAGAGTTGCCAGCCCAACCCTAGTTGCAGTGGCTTCCAGCAAAGATAAAATATGTGAACTCTGAAATAAAGAGAAGGGAACTGTTCTACCTAACACACTCCTGAAACAGCACATTAAGTCAAAATAAGACTTTTTTCTCCTTTGTGTTACTTGGTAGAGACAGAATATAGAGAGCCAATATACTCGATTAGGTATTCTTTCAAAAAAAAAAAAAATCTCACCATATATGTGACTGAAACACTAGCCTCTCCAAAGCTACTTTTTGTTCTTGATGCCTCATAGAGAATAAAAATGCATAAAAGATCTTAAGGTGAGTTTAGTGAACCTCATTTACTACTCTGTAGACTTTGAGGTGGGAGGCCTTATTCAGAAAGACATCCTAAACTCCATTTGCTAACAGTTATCATTAGGAACATCCTTCTTTGGGAAGGGCAACTATCGAGCTTCCCACATGAAGAGCAAAAAACACACCTTATTTCTACAAATCATAGGCTTTCCTTTGAGAAATACAGGTAAGCTCTGGCTTGTTGTCAACAGTTTTACAAATCTGATTTACATCTTTTACCTACACATCTGAAACCAACATCAAACTTTAGGTTATACAATGTCTTTAAAAATAATCAAACAGTTTATCAAGAGTTTTTTCCACTTTGTCATCTGTCCAAGCTTATCCCTGGTGGGCAATTATACCAGGGTTATTTAGAATGCTACAGCAATTCTGTTACTGCATTAAGGATATAAA
>WBND01000542.1:515240-534101 GCA_013398595.1 Tychaedon coryphoeus
TTTTTTTGTTGTCATAATTTTGCCAGGTAAGCAGTGGTGGTCCGTGGTATCACTGGACGACGTGAAGTCTCTAGGCAATTTGTCCCATAGATAACCATCTGGTCTTGGTAGATAAGGAAATGACAGAAGTCAGGAAGTCTGGTCTGGCAATTGATTACACAAAGGCGGGAAACCTGATTTTGCAGAATCTACTGGGCTGTGTGAAAACCTTGTTTTGCAAACTGTTAGTAAAACAGAATGATTTAATCATATATTTTCCATTCTTTAGTGTCATGCTTAATTTCAGACCTAAGTATTCTGGTTTATACAAACCAATACTATTATGATTAACACGAATCTTTTATCAATTATCACATATGAAATAATTAAATCGATTGTTTTTGTCACTCTCGTGAGCCTGAAAGCCACCTGTGGTCAGCATGGGACCAAAAAGATGTGTAAAAGTGGGTTAAAGTCTCTTGAAATATGAAGATTGAGGTGAGGATAAGTGATTTATTGAAGTTTTTATCAGAAGCAGAGCTGGATTAGAAGCCAAATCTTCATCTTACTCTGTGGGAACTAAGATTTTCTTTTGCTTACACATAACTAAGAATTAATTGCTTTGCTATCATTTGGTAACAATAAATGCAGGAGTTAATACTTGACATCCAGTCATGGATCATTATACTATTAAAATTCAAGATTCCTGGTCAAAAAAACTAAGTTAGTGGGAAAGAAGAAAAGTGTAGCAGAAAGACTTATATGTTTGTTTACCATACTGTGAGAGTATTGTAAATCTAGAACTCACTGATGATTATTACTGTGAGAAGTAGTTTTTTTAACTCATAACTTTTTGTCTAGTTTTATTAGCTGCTGAGTGCTTATTCTGAGTGTTAAAAATGGCAAGTGCTGTTAGAGCTTTATAAAAGTGTTTAAAAAACCTAAAATGGCTAAACACTGGATGATCTTTTCCTTCCTATCTTGTGGTGATTTTGAATAATGGGAGCTGACTTTAACTCTAAAATGTAAGGTTTCATTTCCACACAAAACCAATCAGAATATTTTCTGGCTAAGTATTCATGATGTTGATAATGTACAGGTGTATAATCCAATCCCCTCAAGATTTTTTTGGTACATTCTGTTCATGGTGTAACAGTGAATTCTAGATGTTTTTGAAACTGTATGCAATTTCTTTTTAAATTAGGATTTGAATGTGACACACCTTACTGTCCAATTTTTTGTGCACTGAAATATATTAAATGGACCAGCACTGTGCAGTGTAAGCAGTGAACACATTGCCAGCCAGATGTTGTGACTCACAAAACACAAGAGTATTTTCCCTGATCTGCAGCTGGAGCCCAGGTGGTGTAACTGGGTAAAACTGGTTATGAGGCAAGAACAGGTCCGATCCTTATTTCTAGATCCCTTTATGATGACAGAAGGATTTGGAATTACTCTTTTATCATATATCCTCTTTCATCTTCTGGGTAAACAAGTTCCAGTGTCTTTGGATTTCTATCTCACTAGAGGCTTGCTATGGTCTGGATCTTTGTCAGGTTTGGTTTGCTATTTCTGTTAGAGGCACAAAAAAGGAAACTGGTGTGTCTGAGAGCCAGCCGGGGTTATGTCCAATGTACCAGCTGTTTTATGAGACAATGTTATCTCTCTTTTCCGACTTTAGCTCATGTAATCATTCTTATTGTTCACCTTAGTATTATGTTAGTTCCTGAAGCCTTCTTTCTGAAATGGTGAGATTTCTCTCTGTTGCTGAGTGTATTCCTTAGTAGAACTGTCAGCTTTAAAAACTACCAGAACTGGCAGTTGCAGGGAAACCAGGTAGACAACCACTTTAGAGTCAAATAATGCTTCAAATGTTCTCATCACCTCTCTAAGGGTAATTTGGTAAGCTGAGGTATCTTTTTACTTCATCTTTAATTGTACAAAAATGCCAGATCTGAGGGGTGGGTTATAATTACATCAGTGGTGGTCTGTAATTTAGAAAGTTTGTTTTCATCTCAGTTGTAATGTGCAGTTGTCTCTGGGACTGCATTCTGTGGCAAAAGTGGTCCAGATTTAGAATACTGTAGAATAGATTATTTTTAACTGATATTTTCTGTTACCTGGTTTACAAAACATCTTGTAAAACTAAGAGGGTGCTACAGGGTGGGTTGTAAGCAGGAACTTCATAGATTCGCTGCTATGAGAGTGAATTGATTGTTATAAAACCTCAGAACAGTATCTGTGAGCCAAATGGTCCTTTGAAGTATGAGAAGGGAAACGCTTTATTTAGTTAGGAGGTATCTGTCTATATTTCTTTCATTATTCAGATGGCAAATGAAAACTGTATCTCATTCTACTTGGAAATTTTGATGTGTTAATGTGCCATATAGCATAGATTTGCATCATTCAACACTCATTTTGGGAGCATAGCAGGCATATCCTATAGAAAGTTCTTTATTAACCTCACTATGTAAGTTATGAACAATTAATATTTTTCCTGTAGGTATATCTGCCAAGACTGGGTGACTGACACCTTGGCAGTGGTTTGGAATTAGCTCATTAATTGTGAGTGGCAAGAGTCAATGTATTTTTTTACTGATAGCATCAGCAATTAATTTTTCACTAAAGAGTCTTGGTCTGAAATCAAAACTACTAGTTTCTTTTCCTCTCTTTGCTGATAGTTTCATCTATGAATGTAACTAGTTTACATCTACAAATACCCCTTGAGATACTTTATTTTAATTGTAGATCCTCTTCTGTTTGCCTTCATAATAACTAAGTTTAAGATTTAGCTTCATTTATGATGTCTTCTTTTTCCTTGGTGAGTATACACCTGAAGGATGGGATGCCATACACAGAGACCTTCACAGACTGAAGAAGTGGGTGCACGGGAATCTAATGTGGTTTAATAGAGTGAGTTCAAGGTGCTGCACCTGGGTTGGGCCATTGTCAGCAGGTTGAGGGAGAAATTTTTCCCCTTTTTCCCTGGTTGGACCCCACCTGCTGTTCTGCATAAGCCCTGGGGTGCTCAGGAAGGACAGGAAGGACATGGACCTGTTGGAGTAAGACCAGAGGAGGCCACTCTGTTGATCAGAGGGATGGAGAACCTCTTCTATGAGGAGAGACTTAGAGAATTGGGACTATTCAGCCTGGAAAAGAGAAGGCTTCATGCTGACCTAATTGCCGCCTTCCAGTATCTGAAGGGAACTTACAGGAAAGATGGGGCAACAGCATGCAGGGACAGGACAAGGGAGAATGGGTTCAAACTGAGAGTAGGTTTCGATTAGATATTAGAAAGAAATTCTTTACTGTGAGAGTGTTGAGGCACTGGCATAGGTGGCTCAGGGAAGTTGTGGATGCCCCATTTCTGGAGGTTCAACGCCAGGTTGGGTGGGGCTTTGAGTAACCTGATCTAGTGGAAGGTGTCCCTGCCGATGGCATTGGGGTAAGAACGAGACGATGTTTAAGATCCCTCCCAACTCAAACACTTCTGTGATTCTATGAGTCTGTGATTATGTGCTAGAAGTCTTTGACTCTAAAGGTCAAAGGCTATCTTCGTTACTATTTTTTGTAAAATATCTGTAAATATTATCCCTACTCAGGTCAATAGTGCAATCAGATTCAGTAATTTTGCATGAAGTGGATTTTGCCGTTGCATGTGGTAATTTGGCAAGAGAAAATGAGACTGATTTAAAAATACTAAAGTTTTGGCATTAGATACTGTATGTAAAAGGTTATTCAGTATAACTGGATGTACTTACACTGTATGACTACTGTATTATTTACAGTGCATTTCTCAATTTAGTTCTTCTGCCTGGAAGGAGGTTAAACAAATTAAAGTGTTTAGCTGCTGTTTTGGATAGGATGCAAGGCTTCCCCATTGCAGAAGTACTGAAAGTCTTGGGACATGATGATCAGACACAGCCTTTTGAGATTGGACACTATGATTAACAAAGTGATGTTAAATGTTACTCACTGGTTTTGTAATAAAGGTTTGGTTGTGAAACCCCTGAAAAGTAGACAGTTAGTGTTATATTTGATGTTTCAACCTAGTCTCTGAATAAATCTATATTTACTAATTTCATGCCTTTCAAGGATATTTTGATATATCAAGGAATTTTGGAGTATTGGGAGTTTTTTTTTGTTTTGGGGTGTTTTTAGGTTGTCTGTTTGTTTGTTTTGTTCTGTTTTGTTTGTCTGGTTTTTTTGTTCTGTTTTGTTTTGTTTTGTTTTGTTTTTACTTTTTTGTGCTGTAAGTTTAGGTACCGGTAAATATCAAGGACTGTGTCTGGATTGCCTTTTAACTAGGGGAACTGAATAACACTTTCTCTATGGCAATTGAAAGATAGCCAAGAATACAAGGACATTGAAAAGAGGCAGGAAACATGGACACCAGATCAAAGGCTAATTTCCTTTGAACCTGTGAAATGTTCCTATCTTTTAAGTGTTTGTTTTATTCTTCCGATCCTGTATGTTAAGGAATATTGTACTTGGCATGATTTCAGGTCAAGGTGAGTATTGTTTTGTCAAAAAAAAAAAAAAAAAGAAGAAAGAATCTGTTTTTATTTATTTACTCACTCAGTTCTAAGAACTGATTTGCAGCACAAATGCAAACTTTAGCTTTCACTCCTGCTCTCTTTTTTCCTTACTCACTGCACAGATAACAATTTTGAACTAACATTGATGTTACCAAAAATAACCCAGCCTGATGTCTGTTGTGGGCATCTGTGCTCACTATTGAAAACTTAATTACATAATAATTAAGTAAGTTGAAGACACCATGGGCCACTGGAATGGCTGAACTTTGTCTCCTTGGGATAGAAGCCTATTGCCATTATGTGGGTAAAATGGCAATCCTCACTCATGTTCCTCAACTTAAATTACAGCTAGAATTCCCTAGAACTGTTGTACTAAAACATTTAGGCATGCCTGTAAATAGGATCAAGCACAAAAGGGGTCTCTTCCTTCCCCTGTGGCAGGGGAGGGATTACTGCTGTAAATCATAATTTTTCTATATTAAAGCTACTTTTTGTACAGATTGGAGAAGACTAACAAGGGAGATGAAACCAAAGAAGGCAAACAAACTAAGTATATTATATATTTGAAGAAGCAAGTATTACATAGTAGCTGAGAGACAGAAGATGTACTGGAGGTAGTTATAGGAATAAAAATGCTAGAAATGTTAATTAATGATCTAAGTTACTAAGGCTTTTGACAGACTAATTTTTCTAAATATTTTATTATTCTGCCTGCCTTTTGTGATTTTTGCTTTGCTTCTGTAAGATATTTTTAACTTACTGGAACAGACTTAACTTCCTTTCTTCTGCCTTTCGTGTTGATACACCATATTAACATACAAGATACATAACAGTGAAAAATTAAAAAAAAAATCCACAAACTTTTTTTGTTTTGAAAACCTGTATCTTTAGTCAGCATTCAGCCTTCTGTTCAATAGTAACTGGCTGTTCAGGTTTCCTTTGTATTTTGGGTTTCTCAATTATCTTGTTAATGATTTTGTTGACTTTTGCATTTTTAAGCCTTTTCTTTGTAATTTAATGTGGGTTACTTTCTATTTTCCCTGATTCTACTTTTTTTTATTTTCAGCTTTTGTCTGCAGAATTGTGAATCAGATCCTTCAAAAGCAGTTGGAATGGGTAGTGCTGGTTCTTAAAGGAGAACAGATTTTTCTTACACAGCATCATTTGTTTTTAAAAATGTTTTCTAGTATGCATGACTTATTTTAAGTTCTCTGTAGAAATTTGCGGCTTCCTGTGAGAAGAAACTTTTGGCTTCCTGTGATTAGCTGTCTGTTTATACATAACTGTTTGTTTTCTTCCAGGTCTTTCATGTGTCATTTTTTCAGTTCACAGATAAAATAGAAAAAGGAATGGGAATGTGCATAGTCATAGAGACTGGCTCAGCTGGAATCTTTTTTCCTTTTTAGACCATCATTGAGAAGCATAGTGCTGAAGGTAGCCTGTAAGATTCAACTGAAAATGAAATATTTATTTGCAAAATCTCCAAAGCTGGGACCACAATATACCTGGTGTTTTATTCCAAAAGAAGAAACTGGGAGCTTTTATAAGCCTATGCACAAGAGTTTTCACCCGAGATCCAATGAAATAATAAATTAATATTTCTTGTTAAAATAATGTCATGATTATCATAAAAAGACAGTCACTGCTCACTGGGGGAATTTTTCTTTCTCTAGTACCAGTTTCTCTACTTAAAAGTACATTCCTCTACATGTTATGATGGCAAAGATCAGCTGACCATCAGAATTTGATTTGATTAAAAAATACGTTCTCTGTAAAAGCAAAAACCATGTGAGAGTAGGGTTTTTTGTGGACTCCTGATAATACATTTAGCGTTTTTTTTTGTGGAATCCTGATGATACAGAGTTATACATGAGGCAGGAAGTTTGTACATAGCTGAACAATGATCCATTAGAGCTCCTGGTACATGTCTTTGTTATATTTGAGGACAGATAACTTTGGTGACACTTTAACCATGGTGGAACAAAGGTGAACAGATTAACAGAATTTGCACAGAAATTCAAACCAGGTTCCTTCTGTTCTCCCTTTTTAGCTCGCAGGAGTGATTTTGGGATTAGTACAGTTCCATGCACAGGGGGAGCTTTACTTTTACACATCTCCCCTTCCTCTTTCTGTTTTTTCTGTTTTAACTGAAGACCTGACCACCTGCCTTCTCACTGACAAAACTTTGGGTAGAATTTCACATCTCTTCCACACTGACTCTGGGCTGTGAAATGCAATATCCTAGATACCAGCAGTGCTGACTGAAAAAAAGAAACATAAGTAAGATAAATAAAACTATCATTTGGGTTCAGTTGACATTGTAGGCCAGCCACACGCATAGGTGTATAGCACCCAAATGTATGCATTTTAGCCCAAGTACTGGAAGACCAGGTATTTGGAAATTAAATTAGATTAGATTATATTCCATTGCACCGCTAAGGTACATAATGTAGGGAGCTATTTTGCTTGAAGTTCTAGCAATGGGTCAGTGTCTCTTAATTTTATAAGAGCCAAAGATGCCCAGCTTTTAGAGACAAATCTCACATGTCTCTTTGTTCTATATGCATTATCTCTGAAAGCCTGCAGGAGTTTGTGCAGGGATCATAATTCTGAATTGTGCTTTCTGCTTGTGCTCCTAAAATGCCTACTTCATTCTGGATGCATTTGCTTTGATTCAGGTTTTTGCAGAGCAGCTTGACTCTCCTGAGCTCTGTGCAGTGCTTTAGTCATATAATCATTTCCTAGGAAAAACACTGGAATAAACTCAGTATTATTTATGACAAATGCCTTTGATAAAATATAGGTGTTTTCTCAGCAATTCCCGGTGTTCTGCTTCCTTGAGTATTTGGGGAACTTTGGTTTTCGGTGTTGCCATTCAAATAACTCTTACCTGGGTATATGGAATGCTATTTTTGATCTTTGCCCCACTATGCAGTTAATCAGGGAGTAATTTAATAAAGATTATTAAGATTATTATTAATAAAGATTATTCATGAATCAAGGGACTAAGTAGAAATACATAACATAGATTTGTTAGATGAGAGCCAACTGTAGTGCAAAAGCCATGCAGGTGTAGTAATCATGCCTTCTGCTAGAGCTGATGAACTTTTGCTTTTTTTCTTATATCTGCTTGTCTGAAGCACCCATCATTGATGTCTTGTGTAAATAAGTAAAAATCAGGTTTTACCTTATAAGAAGTGAGATTTTGTTCTAGTTTCTTAGCATATTTTAAGTATATATGTGACTAGTATTTTCTGAAGCTGAATGTCGTACTTTAGCCCAGCCTTTGGTCAACTACTTGTTCAAACTGAATTTCAGACTGGCCTCTTACATAAATTACACATTTACATCTCTGTGAATGATATAGCTCAAAGTCTAAGGTCATTTTAATACACACACTATGGGATTTCCGTGGCATACTCAGGATGTATTCACTCTTAAGAACAAGTAAAACAAAAGAACTTGTCTTTTTCACATAAAAAAAATAACAGTGATGTATTTTATTTCACCAGGTGCAAGAAAAAAAAAAAGGCAAAAAACTCTGAGCCTAAAAGTAATCTGGATGTGACTTAAAATATTGAGGCAAAATGTGCATACTATTTTTAAATTTTACAACAGAAACTGAAGGAAAATGAAACCTAGTATATTTATTAGTTATGAATTGAATAATCAGCACAGACTTTTTCTGGTCTTGTCGTTACTCTGACAGACAACTGTTCTGCAGTGTGGTAGTAGGGGAGCAAGGGTTAGGGTAAGGAGAGAGTCTGGCTGTGGAGAAACAACTTTGCTCTTTGCTCTTGTTTGTACCTGAACACAACAGCCAATTGCTCTTCACTGGGCCTAATGTGAACAACAGAGCTACTGCTGGAGCTAACAGAAAGAGGAACTGGTGCCAGTGCTTTTAAATATGTTGCTGTTTCATCAATCTACTGATGTTTGAACTTAAAACAATTTAGTAAGTTGAGAAGGAAGAAACATACAGAAACTTAGGAAGTGACCTCTGTTTTGTAGACAATTACTTACTTATGTGTGGCATGTGGGAACCTTAAAGGTGAAACAGCTTGGCATTTTTTCTCCTGGTGACCCACCAATTGTTTGAAGCAGTTATATTATTACATACAGTATGTGGTATTGCTTTATCAAGTATGACATGGCCTTCTGTCACTGTTCAAACACTGGATGGTAAAGGGAAATCATTATCTCAGTTTATTACACAGGACATGATTTTTTATGGCTGAGGCTTGATCAAGTAAATCCTTGTGCTTCACATCATATTGGTTTAAATACTGACACACAACATTTGCACAGCATTGTTATGCTAACTGTCTTGCTGTTAACCGCATTTTAACTCTTTAGTAGTATGGAGGATATGCTGCTGCTGTAACATGGCATTAGCTTGTTAAGGTAATTGCCTTGTGACAGGAGCTAGAAAAGAAGGATGAGGAAGAAAAATCTGAAGATGAGAAAGACAAAAGACAAAGAAGGTGAGGATGATGAAGAAGCAGAACAGAGGAATATGATGAAGAAGAGCGTGAAGAGGTATAATATTAGTTTTCCAACTTCACAGTTATAGCCCAGTCATTGATAGTGTGTTGGTTGGCAGGGAAACGTCCCTAGCTCCCAATAAGGCAGAGTTGTTGTGGGAGAAATTATTACATTCATGATCATTGTGGCACTACATTGTATTGTAAATTTAAGTGAGTGTTCTAGACCTGTTATTCACAAAGAGCTCTGAAAAAAAGGTCTTGTACACAAGAGTGTGTTCTGACAAAATCAATATACACAAGTACTCATTTTCATCATGAGAACAGTGATGTCTGTTGTTTCATACATATCAAGACTTCATTAACAGGATTTTCCTTTTTCTTTCCCAAGAAACTATTATTGCTTTAAAGTGTAGGTGCTCAAGTGCAATTTAAATCATGTTTCTCCTATAAATTGTCCTTTCTACACATAAATTTTTCTCATTGGTTTAGGAAAATGACTACATTTCTTCCTACTTTGGAGATGCCTTTGGTGCTGTCAGTGATGACAATGTGGTTGAAGCAACATAGTAGCTGTTGTTTCTATGTGATTAACTGCTCAAGCCTTATACAAGTTAAAGCTGAATTCTGGAGGTAGACTGAGTATCAACAGACAATGCTTTAGCTCTGTTTTAAGCAGACTCTCCAAAAAGGCATTGGAGTTTAATTGTACTATGCTGTAAAGTATAGGAAATAATTTGTTTTGTTCTTTTGCCAAGTGTTTTCCAGACAGACATGCCTTTTTAAGGTCCTCTGGAATGCCTACTAATAGTGTAAGCTTTATGCCATTGTGTTTCCTTTGCACAGAAAAAAAGATGCATACATTTTTCTTGAAATTGTGTCTAAGCATTTGCACTAGTGCCCTGGTTTGAAAGACAGGTGTCTGCTACGAAGACTTTGAAATGGAGAGTGTAAATTCCCCTCCCTCCAAATTATAATAATTTTGGAATTAAGTGGCTCTCAGGCAAGGATATGGGGATAGGAATAACTGTCCTTTACTAATGTATCTAACAAGACATACAAAAAACCCACAATAGCTCTGAAATTAACAGCAAACAGAACAGTAACCCAGTTGCAGTCCCTTTCGGCCGCAGACGCCCTTTCTCTGCGCTCAGTCCCGGGGTGGGGGCAGGTCCCGGGAGGGCTGGGGCGATGCCAGCAGCATCCCAGGTGGGAGAGGGATGGAGGAGAGACTTTTCCGCTCACGGCGGTGGTTACGGTGCTCAGCAGGGAGCCTGGAGGTGGCAGGCTGAGCGGCAGCGTGTGGGGTCCCACAGCCGAGGGAAGGCAGCTCCCAGTGTCACTGTAGCAGGGACGAGGTTTTCCAGCCACCGTCCTCCTCCGAGCCAAACGAGCGAGAGAGCGAGCAGCTGCCCACACCACCTTTACCTGCCTCCTGAGTCCCGCAGTGTTCTCCCTCTTCCCCTCCCCCCCCTTCCCCATGAGAGAAACTTCCAAAGGAAAAAAAAAAGGGATAGGGAGTCTCTCCCCTCCCCCTGTCACTAGCCATCCCGGCTAGGGTGTAGCCAATAGATTTCTTAGCATGACAATAAAGAAAATTCCAGAAAGAAAAAACAGAAAAAAAAACAACCCCCAACAACTAGTTAATTCTATGCCTCAACAGCAAAATCTTGAAAGAAATAATGAAATTCTTCATGACCACTGTAAAAAAAGACACATAGCCTTTATGGACATAGGGTGCTTGTTGGCAGCTGATTTTCCTGAAGAACTTTATGAAACTTCTGAGTTCAGGGAACTGAAAATAGTTGACAGCTATGCATTTTAACATAAACTGACTTGGACGGACCTTAGTAATATAGACAAACACCATGACAGTAATTTGAAGAACCACCAGTTAGAAGAACACATTGCCTTTGGTATTTATGTGTCATTTTTTAAGGATAATTTGGCTTAGAAAGAATATATGGCAGAATTTAAGAAATTATGGAATCCTAGTTTATACCAATGCAGCCATTAGTGATGAAAATTTGAGTGCTTTGCCTGTTTCTCTGCCTGTTAGGGCAGTATTTTCTTACCTCGGAGCTGTTAAGTGAGCTGGTAGAGGATAGCTATCTATGTAATTGTTGACATACTTGTTTACTTTCCTGCAGAACAAACTGAACAGAAACAAATAACAAATAAATGAGAAATAAACCCCAAAATATAGAAAAGGAATGTGGTGAAGTATTTCAATGCATGATGTTTTAATTAGAAATATAAAGAGAATGCCAAGAAAAAGCAAAAGCGGAATGTTTGGAAACATCCTTTTTATTTGAGAACCAACAGCTGCAGTGTTGAAAACCTATTACTGAGATTGGATGCTTGAAGAACACTGTGACAGCACATTTGCTGTATCTTACTGCCTTTTGATAGTAAAAAATACTATTTTTTATTGTTACTACATTACTTATCAGGGTTTTGGGGCTTTTTTTGTTGGCTGGTTTTGAGGTTTTATTTACTTAAAAAAAGTATTTCACCCCACTGGTGACTGGAAAAGATTCTGCATTACTCTGTAAACTTCTGCATGCAGCAAGAATTCCGTCCTTAAGGCGTAATTTTGAAATGTTCTGATACAATGCCTATTTCTAAAGGAAATGAAACTAAAATGCTACACAGGTCACACCTCAGAGGTATACCACTTCTGTTTGGAAGTGCTGCTGACTACAACGTGTAACAAACATTCAGCTGCATCGCACAGATGTATTCTGCCAGTTAATTTCTTTTGTAACGTCACACACATCAGCAGTTGTTTCTTGAATGGATGAGCCCGTTTTTTGTGCATGAAATACAAAACACAGACAGAAGATGTGAATGAATTAAGTATGCTGAAAATTAAATTCGCTTGCCATGACTATAACTGCTTCTCCTAGCTGTTCTTCCCGTGCGAGGTGAATGGTGAGACTCCTCGCCCCCTACAAAAGGAATGCAAATAGATGGCATTTGTCAAAGCTGGAACTATAAAATTAACACTAGAAAAGAATTACTGTATGAGTAACAATTTGTTGAGAAGTTGTGGCTTGCCTGAACAAGTACAATATCTTACTCTGTGGCAGACAGTAATTCTTGAGGACCAATTACTTTCTCCATTCATCATTCTGCTAATGGGCAACTGACTTCCTACTGCCCTGCGGAGAAATACTACTCTGGTAAAAATCAGATCTTTCTGAGTCCTTTATGAAGTAAACTATAGTGACTTCTATCCTCCAAAAGGAATTGCAAAGTCTTAGGCTGGACCCTCCAGGACTAGTTTAGCTATGGCAAATGAGGCCATCTATTAGGAACAAGTTCTGCAAGTATACAGATCAGTGCCAAAGCACTTCTGAAAAGCAGTGAGATTATGCTCTTCCAGAGGCGTAATTCTTGCACCTCTTTTTAGAAGCTGATTTTCTGATTGCTTAGAATTTATTGCAAGATCATAATGCCAGTAAAACTTACGACTGTTCTTTGGATTTCAGCAAACTTCAAATTTGGACAGGCGTATATTCAAATCCTAATTTATAGCACAGAACAATAATATTGCTTTCAGTGTCATCTCACCTCTTAAAAATTTCACTGACTCCTCCCTTAGTTGTTCATACCTATTTCTGAGAAGTAATGAGTTCTCTGAAATTTATGCAGAAAAGTTCAAATTTTACAAGGCATGAACAGAACAAACCATAAAGGCTGAAGTTACGGTATGCTAGATATGAATGCTATATGCAGCTACTGCCAACAAAATATTTGCTGGCCAAGGATTTTTATTGTAGATCATACATAAAAATTTGCCTAAACAAATACAAGTAGTGGCCTGCTGTAATAAAACATGCAAACTACTTAGAACTAAAATGATATCAGATGTACCATTTTCACTGCAGTCTAAAATAAAATCTTTATTTTACATATATTACTTGTATTCTTCCAAAAGCAGAGGAGCAGAAGCATTTAAAATAAGACTTACATCCCCACTCGGAAGTATTTCACAAAGTTGTATTTTCAGCCCTTAAAAAAGTTACAAAGACTATTTGTGAGAACTTACTCTGAAGTATACTAGACTTCAAACACTTCATTTTATATCATCCAACAGTGTAATATGCACTTAAGTTTAAAACCCATTTGCTGAACAACATGTTGTAATTAATCCAAAAGGTGATTTCAAGTATTTCATTTTGTAGGGGTTTTGGCTCTTTTTTGTTTGCTTTTGGGATTTCTTTTGTTTACTTGTCTTTTGGTTTGTTTGTTTAAGAAGTCAGTTTCTAAAGTACTAACTTCACAGATTTAAACTTGAATCAGATTTAAGTTCCTCACAGAGCAGTTACCCTGTTTATTCAGGGCCAGCATGTAATGATGAATTACCAGTTGTGTTGTACTTTGGAAAAAAGCTGTAAAGATGCCCACATTCTGCAGAAAGTCAAGTCAGTTGGTGGCTGTAGATTATGAGGATCAGGAGTCCTACAGTCTTGAAGAGAGCTCTACTGTATCTTCTGATTAAGTTAACTCTAATTAAAAATGCACTGTATGAAATATGCTACGTAATACACACGTAAAAACAAGCCAGGCTCTTGTTAGAATGGAATATGGTCCAATGAAACAGCTGTCCCTTTGTGTTTTTCCAAAGACTGCTTATCCTAAGGTAAATCAAGGTGCATCACCCTTAACTCAGTGCCAATAAGCCACAGGTTTTCAACACTGTAAAAGTCTGGGACACACTAGAGGACTCTTCAGCTCCACACCATGGACCTCTGTATCCACGCACTAACAGGTCAGAGGCCTTCCTGACCTAGTCAAACCACAACCAGAGTTAATTTCGTTTCTGCACCACAGCAACTTAGTAAGCACCAGTTCACGTACGTGCTGTAAATTAGGCTTACGCCGCATCATCACAATAGCCAATTTCATGTTCTTTGATGAATCCGTAAGAAATGGGAGGATAAAGTGTTACACCTGGTTGACTTTCAGCAACAGAATGATGGGAGAAGCAGCAAAGCAATAAAAAGGCTTGCAGCAAAAAAATTATGTATTATATACCAAGTTTCATCCTACATAGAAAACATTTGTTTTTATGTACCAAAGCTATCTTGTCTGAGTGAGTCACCTTTCAAAATTTTAACTGCAAGAGCTGTTATCGCTTTAGCCACCATAAATTATTTTGTGAAGCATTTTTTCATATAGCATTAGAACTGCAACCTCAGTGTTTTTACTCTTCTTACCGGCATATTCTCTTATTGAAAAGAACTACTATTTGAAAAGATCTTTGAAAACAAGTGTTACACAAACCATCAAGTTCATGATGTTTGTAACTCCTTTTCTAGAGAGTATGAGTAGGCTCACTATCTCCACAGATACTCATTTAATCAAAAGTTTCAACAGTCATAGATCATAGTTCAGGTAACTGACTATGTACTAACTGTACACCTGTACACCATTTCCCTTCAAGCTTTGCCCTGCGTCAATTTCAACATAATACAAGTTAGCCAATTCTAGTTCATATACTTGGTATGCCAGTGAATACTATCTGCCCCAAGAATAGACGGTGCCTGAGACTTGACTCTCAGAATCTGACATAGCATTTTGGAATACCTCAGTAGTTAAAACACATTCACTTTACCTGCTTTTTTATATTGTATATACTTAGTCAAGTCACCCATAGAAAAGGTTAAAATAGTAGTTTAAAGGACTGTTTCTCCACTTCTCTCTTTCTAAGTTCTAACCAAGTTTGTTATCTCAGGTTTTGGTAATAAATACTATTTTAAACAGGGAATGGAATTCTTGCCCCACATAGCAGATATAACAAAAAAATTATAGGCACCATCTCAGTTTTTATTTAAAAATATTCTGGGTACACAAGTACCTCCTTTCTATATGAAAATTCTAGAGGTATAGAGGTTTTATTTATGTTTTTTATATGTTTTGGTTTTTATCTTGCAGCATGTTCAGATGGGGAAGAAAAAGAGGGGAAAACCAAGGTTGATCATGAAACTCCAAAAGAAACATTCAAGAGCAGAGGGGTTAATGAATACACTAATACATAAAGAATAAGTCTGAAGCTGAAAGTTGTCTATTCTGCTGCAATTTGCTAGCACGCATTAAATATAATTTGAAGTTTTCTAGGACATTTCAGGAAAAAGTTAAGTGCTTGAGGTTCATAGGCACAAGACCAATTCTAATATGCTGAGTACCCACATGACTGCTGTCTGAAAAATCAGTTGGTCCTGAACTGAGATTAACTGGAGGGGGGAAAAAATAAATCTATCAGCAGAAAGTAACGACTACTGGGGCAGTTACAGCAAGGTGCCACACTTCTGCACTTCTTTCATTCTACACACAGGTGACCAGATGAGAAGGTAGTCCAGTCAGTTTTCAGCAGGATACCAAGGAAGAATATGAAGTTTCAGGAAGACTCCTAACTGGACTTTGTTGAGGCACAGAGTCACACAGAGAAAACAATTACCCTAGTGCCTACACCGAAAAGTATTAAAGAATGGGTTGACCACAGGCACAAGATTTCAAGATTCCAGTTAAGTATTTGCTACTGCCTCTGTCATAGTTGTAAAAAGAACTTCATAGAGGCAATTAATAATGGAATGATTGAGTCTTAAAAAAATCTTACTCTATAAGAAAGATAAAATTATGAGAACACTACTTTAACTTACAACTGCAAACCTGATATTAAAATGTCAAGTCTACTATGAATTCTATAAATACTTTCAGATGTTTAAAAGTTAGCTATCCCCATATGCCCATTTCTGGGCTGTAAAACACACTCACAGTGAGACTCCTTTTGTGTTAGTTTGAAATACATTTTTTCACCTCATCATTAATTAAAGAACATGCCTATCAAAATAGAAAAAAGTGCAAACCTTCGGAGATGACTTCATGCCTTAATTTACACCCCAATCTTGCAAACTGCCTGTCTCAGGCATATTCAAAGATTATGTGATCCCCAGAAATATCCTTGTAGTGGAATACTGCCCATAAAGGCAAGTCACACATCAGTACACTTTTCTCTGTGGTCCAAATGCATTCTGCATTCTGTGGATTCCCCTTTACCTAAGTTTACGTTATGTATCTACAAATAACAATTGTCTAGGGTCTTCCACTATTAATGCTGAAGGTCTCCTTGATTATCAACTTTCATAATATTTGTTGGATTTATTCCATTTTCTGTTTCTTTGTGATGTGATACTGCTGTGACAAACAAATGGGAAGATTCCATTGGAAAATGGTGACTGACATCTGCTTTCACTAGAACTTCATAATACAGGAGATAAAAAACTGGAGTTACTATGCCAATAATCAACATAATCACTACTGCCGTCCACCATCCTATACCCCAGTCTGCTCCATAGTAAGGATCCTTGCATTTTTTAGTTTTACCATCAGTTTCAAAACACATCTGTTGGGATGCTAAAGCAGAAACAACTTCATTCAGATTCTCTCTCTTTGTATCATTACACTTCACTATTTCTTCTATATCTCGATCAACTTCTTTCAGGAAATTGCCAGCAGTCTCATTAGCAGAGAATTTATCACAAAGAGATGTTTCCTGTACTTCTGGGGAACACAGAGCAGGCCTTAGAGCTGGTCTTCCTTTTGGAGATTTGTGGGTTTCAGTCAACACACTGAACTTTTTCACTGGAATTTTGATAGACCTCAGGGCAAAAAAATCCTGATCGTTGATAAGATTGTTAACTCTCTTGATATCTGCAACCTAAAAATGAAAAAAAAAAACAGCTGAAACATCATACTTCATTGAACCAAAACTGTCTTAATAGTACTACAACCTTAAGAAATACGAGTCTTTTGTAAGGAAACAAAGTTGAGACCTTTGTTTTTGCCCTACCCGAGTCAGCTCTCCTTTTCCATATTCTTGCTCAAAATGAGTATCATTTTGCTCAAATTAAGTTCAGATTTTAAGTTAAGGTCTAAGGCAAGGCCTTTGGTTTTTATCACCATTATATTTTTTTTCAACTGATACCCATACGCACAGAATGAAGTCAGAAGAGGTCAAAGACCAAATCTGAACAACTTTACAGCAAGAAGGAAATTAATTATGATTCAAACCCCCTCTTACTTCAGATAGGAAGGCTGAAAGTCACTTCACATAGATATAGTTACTTATATGTATGTTAGCTATCAGTTCAGTCAGCAACTATATTAATTAGACTTCCCCTCACTTTAAGTAGTCAAATTATGTAAATTTCTCTTAATTTCTAATTCAGTGAAAAACTTCTGAGTTAGGAGTTATTAGAAAATATGACTTTGCAATTATCCTAGCCACAGGTGTGTTATTTTGCTGCTCCTGGGGGCTAAGGCAGAAAACAAGTGTAATTTATAAGCTGCCACTACTACCTTAAACTGCCATAAACTACCTTATCCAAGTCAGCTCTCCCCTTTCCCTACCCTTGCTCAAAATGAATCTCATTTTGTTTGCAGTAAGTTCAGATTTTAAGTCGAATGAGTGAAATGTTGCAGGGATTTAAGTACCCTGGTATAATCACTGACTTCATTTTCAGATGGTAACTGGCTCACTATAGAAGGTACAACCACAAACTTCACCGTAGTGACGTACCTCCAAATCAGTGCTTTTCTGCAACACCTGCAAAGCACAGGAACTGTGCCCATTTGAAGATGCACTGTACCCAAGCTCACACAAACCTTTTCAATGTGAAGAAGTTCTTCAGTTCCTATGGCAGTGTATTTGTTACGTGTATGATGCTGAATAAATTGGATAAATTTTTGGGATAAAATAATTGGATAAAAGACTGCCAAATCAACCACAATGCAACTTATACTTTCTGCCTCAATTCCTGGGACTGCTCTTCCACATTCTCTTGAATTTGCAAGAAAGAGCACAATTTAGTTATCCTTCCTTTCTTAGTGAGGCCTTACCTCATTAATCTGCCCAAAATATGCAATACCAGTAAGTTCTGAAGCCAAGACTTGGCTAATGAGGCTAAGGTCTGTCATGATTAGGAAATAGTTATGTCAAGATTTTAATACCTAGAGCCACAACAGGAGGCCCCCAATTCCATTTCTGCCTGAAGAATTAGATGACAGCACATTATGTACATACAGATTTTGAACTTGACTTCATGGCACCTGTGCACTTAGCAGTCACATCAACACACACAGATGATTTCCTGTTAAAACTGGAAACATCAACCAAGCCCAATGTCATTGCCTTAATAGTACTGGCAGCCAAAATTACTGGGTAGGCAGATATTTACCAGACTAACATAAGAACTGAGCTAGAAGTAGGTGAGCACGATGAACGGTGCACGGGGGTGGAAAGTACAGCATGCTCATGCTTTAAATACTAGGGCAATTTAGCAGAATTCAAAAGAAAACTATGGAGCGTTTTTTTCCCCCTGCTTTGATGGGCTCCACACAAACCCTTTAGACAGCTCACAACACCTCGTCCCCTAGCTCGTCAGCAAGGTTGGCACTAGTTGTGCCGACCTGTAACTGGAGCACAGCTTTGAGAGTAACATGAGTGTCAAAACCAAAACTGTGCACTTATTCCTCACACTTTCACCAGTTTTAAGGGGAAAAGCCCACGGAACCGGAACCCCGCGCTGCAACACGAACACTCTGACGTCGTTTTCCAGGCGCTGCCTCAGCGAGCACCGGGCCGGGCCCGGGCCCGGGCACTCACCGAACAGCAGAACTGCAGCGCGATCGCGTTCAGCGTGTCCCCTTCCCGGATGTCCTTCGTCAGCAGGACGATATCATCCAGCCTGTCCCGCGACGCGCCCCGCCGGACCTTCTCCCTGCCCCGCGGCCGCAGTTCCGACACCTCCCCCTCCTCCTCGGGCCCCTCGCTCTCCGCGCTCACGAAGGGG
>WBND01000542.1:536071-546271 GCA_013398595.1 Tychaedon coryphoeus
AAGTTTCTTAGAAGTCTGTACACTTTCTAACCATTTAATATGCTCCTAAGGTATTTTCTTGATGCTTGGACCCACATAGCATTTTCCTTGCTAAGTGTTTCAGGTGTAATTAACTGTGAGCATTGTGATTTCTCCTAGACAGGCAATTTATTCTTTCATAGCATCTTCCCAATCAAAGCCTGCTCAGAAATAAGCTTTCTAATTTTATCATGGGTCAGAAGCACAGCTTGTGCTGATTAACACAGCTGCACTGAAAGCTTAGATACAGCCTCACACAGAAGCCACTATCCAACAAAGACTAGCTTGAATTCTCAGATTGCACGTCAAATGTGCGAACATATTTGTAGGAGTCTCAGCATGATTATGTATCTTTCTGGAGATGCCAAATGTGAATAGAATGAACCTTTCACAGCTGTATTTCTGGAAAAAGCAGTCTTGAAGATGACAGAATTGAATTAATTTCCCATAAACACAAAGTTTTCCTGTGGGATTTCAAATTGAAAGAAATTAATTTTAACTTAGTGATTTAGGAATTCTTCTAAGAGGTGTCGTGCCATATCTAGCAAGGAATATTTGCAGCACCAAGCAGTCCTGTTTTGTTTTTTAAAAGGAAGCTTTCAGTAATAGAAGTGAAGTAACTGCAGTTGTCTGTAGCTGGGAAACTGATGACTCAGACCCTATTCATGCTTTTGAAAGACTGTTTTATGAGACTCATCAGAGCTGTGGGTGGATCTGTAGAGGAGTTTGAAGTCAGACTACGTATTCAAGGATGCCTGCAGTGGTGTCTAATGATTGTCCCATCACACACCACTAATGGAATATCCTTTTGGAGATCTTTTTTTAATCTTTGACGCGTGAGGCTACAGCAAAGATCACAAAAAGGGAATTTCACCTATTTTTTTATGTACAGGGATGTACCATCAGGTCAAAAAAGAACTGCTGAAGCAGCACTCTGCCTTAGAAGGGAAAAGCAAGTATTAGAGTTTGCTTTGACCCTGCTGCACCCCTGTGTGTAACCATTTGTAACTGGTGACATTTTCCCATCAATAACAAAAGGGTATATTCCAAACTTGATGAACAAGACTGGAGCTGCGTAGCTCCCATGAATGCTAATAGGAATACAGCCTTTCTCTATTCCCATGTAAGTTACTTTGCATATCCTGATAGTGCATTCTCAATGAGCAACAGGGTCAGTGTTAATCACACCATGGCATTCCAACAGCATCTGCATGGATCTGTACCACATTCCTCTCGGTCATGTTATTTCTTGTGTGGCCTGATCAGAGCTAGGATGTTAAGTATATACATAGAAATTTTAGGAAGGTCTTAAAATTATTAGAAAATATTTGTAAGGAGGGTGTAGAGGGGCTGATATAACTTGTTAGTAATTTTTTATTAAAATCCCAAACATGTTCTTTCCATCTCTAAGCTGCCCCATGTGATATGCCACCATTGTTTTTGTAAGTCATGCTATGATTTGATACCACCAAATTTACATACACATTTACATTTACATGGCTAGTGTCAAGGTGTCTAAATGTATATTTTAATTGCTTGGATGACATGATAAATTATGACTCATTAAGAGATTCACACAGAAATACATATACAGCCCTTGTCTGTCTCTGCTTCCCTGCTTCCCTGCCTGGTAATTGGGAATGGTAGTAAAATTGTGGGAAATAGTAATGTCAGGGTAGCTCTGCAGCTCCAGTAAAGACCAAAGGAAGTTATTAAGATATGAGTGTGAGATGCAGTAAGAATTCTTAAGATCTCTATAAAAGTATGCAAGAAGCAAATAATGCTAAATCTATATACACTACATAGTCTGTTTTCCAGTGGAAATACTTGCATGTATACATTTAGCTATAATCATAAAATCATTTAGGTTGGAAAAGACCTTTATATTACTGAGTCCGATCATTAATCCTCAAAACTACCATAAATCCTTTTTAGTTAGCAAGGGTCTAACAACAAAAATGGATTAAAAATGACCACAGAATTTAACTTTTCAATTTATTATTGTTATGATTTAAATGACAGTAAATGAAAAAATATAATTGGATTGAGCCTGTAATATTTTACATATTTACTGTTGTCCTTTGGTTACTTGACAGAAATTAGTAACTTTTAAAATTAACTGTATTAATTTAGTGTGTACTTGACAGGAATCAATAAGTTTTTAAATTAACTGTATTAATCTAATGTGTATCCATAATAAAAACATGCTATGTGCCTTCCACAATGCAGCCAGTAGGGTGTACTGGTTGTTTGATATTTTATTTTCAAATAACTATAAATAACTGCATATTTGCTTCTGATTTACTGCTTAAGTACCCCCTGAATAAGAAAATCTATCAGGGAGCCCTTTCAGTTATGGTAAAAAGTATGGGAAAATGCAGTATAGTTTCTTGAAAATTTCTTTCAAATTGTTTGCAGATGGATTTTGTTATTAGATGCAACGCCTATCTATTGATGAATAACTGTTTTGATAATGTAAGATTGGAATTATTTTTGGGGTGGGTTTGGAGTTTTGGGGTTTTTTTTTGTTTTTTTTTTTTTTTTATTTTGGTTGCTTGTGATTTTTTCTTGGGGTTTTTTGGTTGTTTGGTTTTTGGCTTTTGTTTGCTTTAAAGATTATCATAGATTCTTTCCAGTTTTCACTGGATGTCTCTAGTAAATTCAATCAATAGCTGTTGCTATTTCATATGTTTTCCCTGAGTAAAGTAAGGAAACCTTTCAGTATTTATCTTGTTTTTGTTGTGAGGGAATATCTGCACTATTCTCAACTCCTTATCTCATTTGTTTTTAATTAATTAAGCATTCAGAATTTGTTGACTTCTGTTTTCTTCTTTCTCTAGGTCTCAGTTTTGGGGAATTTGATTTATTTAGATCCTCTGTGGGTTTCAGCATTATTTTTAAAATGCAGACGCCAGTATTCATGCAATTTCAAATATCCACCCATTTAGTGTCATGTACAAAAGTAATTCCACCACCTCAGCTACTTGTCACTAATCTGCTGCTGATGCATCTGAAGATGACACGTGCTTTTTTTTTCTTTCCAAGTCACGGAATCACATTGGACACTTATGGTGAGCTGCTTCTCTTCTTGAGTTTCTTCTGATGAAAATTGTTCAGAAGACTTTTATTTTAGCTTTGAAGGTATTTAGCAGTGTTAATATGACTTGTTTTAATGGAACCAGCTTACCAGGTGAGCTCTATTACTGTAATACTCTAATTCCTTTTCCACTAATATTGATATCAGAAACATTCAGTTATGAATTTTGTATTTACAGGGAGAGAGTGTTGAGAAGATCTGTTTTTAACTTATGTTGAACTATGTGATACAAATATTTTCATGTCTTCATAATGAAATTTTGTGATAGTGACAAAAGATTTTTGTGTTTTCACATCTTCCCCTCTTGCAAGTTGTTTTTGATGGTCAGTGTGATTTGTCCTAAAGGCCACACCAGGTAGGAATTACAGAAGTGGGAGAGCTCTGATGATTGCAGTTGGCTTACAAAGGGTATAAAATGCTGCTGGATCCTGGGCCAGTGGGGCAAGCCTGAGGCTGCAGGCAGCTTCTGTGTGGATCTCCCACCAGCAGGGATGCCTGCAGGGTACATCCAGCCTGAAGGAAGGGAATACTAGCTTTTGGATGGCTGAGTAAAAGCAGTAAGACCTGGTCATATATGGAGATAAAATTCTCAAGTAACTCCATAGGTGCTTTGTTGTTTGTAATTGTGCGTTCTGTAAGGCCAAACACTGTAAACCTGTATGTTTCTGAGCTTGCTGATATTATAACCCTTTAAACCTGCTTATATTATACACCATATTGACAAAGGTTACATCTTAATTGATACAGACTTTCCTCACTTGCAGTTTCTACAGTGGATGTATTCTGTATTGCTACATTGTTACCTCCAGCTACAGCTGAGAAAAGCTTTCTCTGGCAAACTGTCCTTTGATGTCATTCCACTCAGTGGGAAAGTGCCCTCATACTGGCCTCGTTACCCCTGCAATCCTGTCAGCTCTGCAGCTGCTCTTCCACGCCTCTCCTGTTTTTACCATGTGAACAGAGGCCTATATGCAAGGAAAAGAGTTCTCTGAAATATCCTTGCATTACTTTCATCCTTTGTTTTAAGCTGCTTCTGGCTGGAATAGTGGTATATGCCGAGCAGCTTTTTATCAAAGGGAGAGGGAATAGTAGAAGGGAGTGGGAGCAGGACTAGGGAGGCTATCTCGGGGTAAAGAGTCTGATTCAGAGTCAGAAAAGTCTTTGATATAGAAACAGGTGTGACATCCACAGGCTGCTATATTGACAATATTTGAACTCCGTGTTCAATGTGCCTTCAGTTTTCATGTATAAGCATATGTGAGTGTAAATGAAACTATACTCTCTGCTCCTGATATTAGTAATAAGTAATAATATTGTAGTTGTAAACTTCTTCCTATGCTTGCTTTCAAATTTTCAATATAAAATTGATTACAACAAAAATATATAGGTATTTGTAATCTCAAATACTTATCTGTATATAGCTTAAGAAATGATTGTTTTCCATGCAAAACATGTTTGTTTCAATTTTGCCTCAGTCATTTTTAGATAAGTACGAAATACGAAAATATGTGTAAAATAAATCATCCCATTCACCTTTTTTAAGCACTTAAAATATGATTACAAATATTCAGCTTATGACGTAAATACAAGAATGATCCAGTAGAAACAGGCTATTTGAAGGGAGCATTTTCATGAATTTTAAAATAGATTTCTCCCACCCTTGTTTTCTTCCAACTTTTGTCTTTCCATTTGATTCAGCTTCTATACGGGACAGTAGAGCACATCAGAAACCTTTTAAGTTCTTTCAGAGAGTATCAGGCATGTGAATGCAAATGCATTACTAGTAGTCTTCATCAGGAGAGACAGTAACATAGCCCACATGCCATCAGTAAAGTGTTTACAAGGTACTAATATGCCTACTGTGACACGCTGTATTTAATGGGAAGTAACAAAGAGTTTGTTTTATTAGTTTTCCTCCTCCCTCAAGTCATAAATCTTAAAAGCTTCAATATTGATTCAATGAATGGTTAAATCGTTCTGGGGAGGCTCTGACAAGTGGACAAATGCTTCCATGGTTACGTAGAGCTATGCAGTATGGTTACTGAGCTTTGCTGGTTTCCTCCCTCTGCCACTGAAGTAAAATAACAAGCCACAGGGAAGCACCACACATGGTGAGCATAAACTGGAAACAACTCGAAAAGATCAAGTTAGCTGATCTTATACAGATTTT
Source organism: Tychaedon coryphoeus (assembly GCA_013398595.1). Lineage (NCBI taxonomy): Eukaryota > Metazoa > Chordata > Aves > Passeriformes > Muscicapidae > Tychaedon > Tychaedon coryphoeus. The sequence continues at coordinate 541,357 of WBND01000542.1, forward strand.
GAACAATATGGGGTTTATTATTTTATACTCAATGCCCTAAACATGCATTTCAGTAGTTTCTCCTTCTTATATTGCTTTCCCATGGAATGTTTTTGTTTCTCATCTGAACAACTTCTCTTTTGATTTGGAATGTCATAAATTAAAAGCCATATGAAAGTGTGTTTCATAATACTGTTACATGAGTTATGTTTTCTGTAGGAATATTTATATATTAAATGCTGTGCCTGCATCAGTGTGGGCCTCTGCAATACCTAGCTAACAAATAACAGATAATGTGTAGAACTTTTATATGCAGTTGCTTTGGGATGCTTTGCAGTATAAACATAATTAAGTGGGTTTATTTTCGATCTGCTTGTATTTGAGGTACTCAAATTTCAGGTGTCATAGGGAATAAATTGTTATAAATGCATAACATTTTACAAAACCAGTACAAAACAATGACATACAGTTATTTCATAAGAAATAACATTACAAATGTTGCAGATCAAACATTATATTAATAGAAATCCTGCACGTTTTAAAAGTACAAAGTGTAAATGAAACTATAAGCAGATGTATTGACAATAGTTACATTTTTTTCCCTTGGAGACCAACTCCAAAATAAGCATGTTATCCACTGTATTAGTTTAGCACCGTTTAGTTGTTTTCTCCTCTATGTGTTTGACAGTCCTCAGAAGCACCATCTCAGCATCAGAATGCTAAATTGTTTCAGCGCTTCTTTGTGGAGGCAAGGATAAATGCCAGGATTCCACACAGCCAGGAAAATAAATTCATAAACGTGGAAGATAGTTACTTCTGAGACAAAAATCCTAGTCTGAAAGCTTTCCATTGAAAGTTTGTATTTGTTGTAGGTACTTAATTTCACAGTTACTCAAGTAATTTGTGTTTGATCTTGAGGGGGGAAAGTAATCAATTAGTGAGAAGACATTTCAATGTTTCACTTAAAAAGAAAATAGTCAGTTTGTAAGTTGAAAAACACAGGAGATTTTGTGTTTCCAAGTAGTTCTTTTCCTTGTTTGAAAGAAAGCAAACAGAATGCCTAATTGTGAGTTGGGAAAGCAAGTTAAGTTGTATGCAGCATCTGGAATCCTCTTGCTTTTATCTTTAAATAATTTTCGAGGACTTTGAAATTAAGAGCAAACGAGATGCAAGAGATAATTGTATCTTCAGAAAAATATGCTTTTGATAACCATTCTATTTGAATTTACAGTCTAGTGCTTGACATGCTCAGAAGTTGTGTGTTTTGATGGATATTTTATGAGAAAACTACTTACTTGCTGGATAGATTGTACATTGTCAGTGACATGCTGCAAATGGAGAGCTGAACAACTTGAAGAAACAAGACTGCACATTCATTTAGCAACAGTAACTGCATAAGAGGAGCGGGCGGCTCTTGACAAATTCTTATCTTTCTGTTTCTCCATGTGACGCACAAACCAGCGAGCATACACTGGGGTCTGCAATGAGCTATGTAACATTGTAAGACCAAACGAACCCTTCATAGATGACATTCTTCTTGCATCATTAAAGTGATACAAAATGACCTAAATTGTCTCAAAATAGCATGATAAAGCTTGATCACCAAATTTAAGATGCACTAAGTTGAAACAAAGCAGTTATTTTCTTATTAATTTTTAGTACAGTTTAATGTATTTAAATTAACATTTTTAAAAAGCCATGTCACTTTTTGTGGAAGTCTTGTCAAATAAGAGTTCATGAATCAAAAAGTTATGAATAGTGTTTTTTGCTGTAATGTATGTTAAAATATAGCAGCCTTTAATGAGGAGATGCTAGGAACCATTTACTTTTTCCTAATAATAGGAATAATTCAATTTTTTTATTTTAAAAGGTCTTTTAAAGTGTTAACGTCACGGTGCTTTATCTGCATTTTAGCTAGGAGCTGTACCATAAAAAGGTTAACCTTTACAAAAGCGATCATAGGAAGCATAAACTAACTAATGTTTGTCTGTTGAAAAAGAGCGCAATGTACTTGGAAGTTCTCATTTTTCAGTTTCTTAAATCCTGGATATTTCTAAAAAATAGAAGATCAAAATCTGATTTTACCTACATATATCTGCACATGAACTAGTCTGGCATAAACTGCTCAGTCAGAAGCATAATACTCAAATTTGTCATTCAGTCTTCTCAGTTTATTGGCATTGTCTGCATTTGTCTATTTTTTTTTTCCTCTTTCCTGCATGTGTTTGTTTATGCATCAGGAACCTATGCAGTAAAATCAAGATTATGATATTAAAGCACTCCCAGCCCAATAAAAGGTAAAGTTCAGGAAAAAGAGCAGTTCAAGTGCCTGGCATCAGGTGACACGTAGAAGTGATTGTGCATTTCTCTGGCATGGGGTGGCTGGATTGGAATATCCAGAGAAAGAGCAGGTAGAACAACCAAAAAGTGATCAGAAACCTCATTTCACGTCTTGAAGAAGAGACAAACCAACCATGATCCTAAGCTGCTATGGGACAGCGGGTCAGAAGCCTGTTGGTATAGACTTGTCCGGCTGAGAGATGAACACATCTCACCTTTTTGGTGTAAGTCTTAGTCAGTTCTGCCCTGTTTTGAAGCCTGACTTAGCATAGTTCCCTGAAGGTTATGCTACTAAAGTAAAGTTCTATAATTCTGGGCTGCTGTTTCTTTCAATACTGCCAGTTTGATGTGTTCTCCAGTGTGAATCCACTAATTAATAAAAGAGAAAAGGGAACGTTCCCTAGATGTCAGCAAAACAAACAAATATCTGTACAGAATCACAATTCAAGCTACACCTGCACATGCACAGGGTATCATGTTAGTGTCTGTGGCCATCTCTGGCATGGTTTGTCTTACAAAAACGCCCAGCACTATGGAATATCATTCAAAGAAAATCCACTTTAGAAAAAACAAGGAACAGCTGACTTCCAGGACCAAGTGAATTCCTTGCAGGAAAATATTCTATATCTAGTGATTGCTCTGTGAAGAAAGGAGCAGTTTTAGTATATCTGGTGGATGTTACATATTTTTGAAGTGTATCATATTGGAGAAATTGATTTATAAATAAGAGGTAAAAATAACTTGTCTGTTAAAATTAAGCATTGATCAATGAAAGAGCTATACACATGCTTCTTGTTCCTCATTCTGAGTAGTTGGGCCTGCTTCAGCTAAAGCACTATGAAAGGTGACACATAGACCTATATACCTATGCAGGACAAAAATTTCAAATTTTTTTGATCTCTTTCTTTGGTATCTGCATCCAAAAGATGCTTAGCCCAGAATTCTGAAGTTTGGATGTTGCAAGTGAAAACAAAAGTGAATTTTAGTTGCATTTATGAATAAAAATTTTAATCTAGCATTTATTTTTGGTTTCTGATATTTGTAGATTAAGATTTCAGTACCTCCTGCTGGAAACTAAATGGCACCAATATAACACAAAAATTTTCCCTAATAGAAACAAAAATGTAAAGAAGAGAAAATAGACATGCCTGAGAAGCTTTTGCTGGATGTTTTTTCTCCTTACTTCTGTAAGTCATATGTTCTTTCTCAGGGATTTGTTTCTTCTTCTAGCTCCCTCTTCTGTGGTCTTTTCTTTCAGATGATGCCAATGAAGGGAAAAGGCAAAGTTTCAAAACAAACAAACAAACTGGCATCCATTGTTTCTGATGCTTTCAGTATTGGTTTACTTGCAGCAGAGTGATTTTTTGCTTACAGAGGTTTAATGATTTCAAAACAAAAGATATCCAAACAAACAAAGAAGTGAGGGGTGTACTTAATACATCTTATTTACTGCTTTTGTTGAAAAGAGAAGCTAAGGCTGACCTGTAGGCATAGTTCTGTGCAATGCCAGATCTGTTGTAGGTCCAATACCAGTCCGGATTGTTTCTGACATTTGTAAGGGTTGGGAGTGCAGTGTGGGCTGCACACTGAGTTGTTAAAAGTGTGTGTGGAGCGTCTGATGTCAATCACCACCAGCCTTCCAGCTGTTTGAGGACCATCCCTGACAAAATCCTGTGGGAGCTATCTCACTCTCAAATGTAAAAAAAGGAAGCACAGACCTCTGGAGTGGTATGATGCAAATAAAATAAAGTAATCAGGAAATCCTCAGGGTTTCAGAGAAAACATGGAGCACCTTGTGTTGAGTCGGAGAGCACAGCAAAAGGTACAGTCATTTTGGATTTGAATGCAGTTTTATGGAAAGAGCCCATGAGAATAACCATTTGAATTACTGAACCCAAGTCTGATTCTCACTCTTCCTTAGTTTTCTAGCTCAATAATTAGCACCATTTAATGTGCTCAAGCTTTCTGTAATTGAGAGTTAATGACTGCTAAGGCAGCCCCTCTGATAGCTGGTGGGAGGCGAGCTTTGTACAGCAACTGGATGAAAAGAGGAAAACATAAAGTAAGTTATATAAACTGAAACAACATTGTAGAATGAAAGATAAACCAAATCTTATACCTCTAGTATCCTTTTGGCCACTTCATCCAGAAAGGAAAAGCAATTTGGTATCTAGATTTTGAAGCTGAAAAATAATAAAAGTATGGCATTGAAAAACATGTTACTTATCTCTCATGCTTATACATTAAGTTCTGCCTGGTGCAAAAATCTGCACTAGTAATATTGGCCTTTGAAGGGATGGTTCTTGCTCCAGTTTTTTGGTCTTTTTGCCAGATAAACTGGTGCTGGTACATGAGGATTATGCATAATAAAGTACTGATCAAAAATATGTTCAGATATAAACAAAGGTGAATTAGTGCAAGGAGATTAAACATATAAAACAGATTATCAAACAGAACATCTTTTGCATGCACAGCATAATTGTTTAGAAGAAAAATATACACTTGATGGTTTTTTTAAAAGAGAATTTTTATAATGTTTGGACAATCATCCCAATATTTTGTCCACTCTTAAGAACTGGAATTTTTTCTGCTTAAT
>WBND01000542.1:547136-577336 GCA_013398595.1 Tychaedon coryphoeus
GTCTCAACTACAACAATGCAGTGGCAATGGCTGGGCTTTGAAAAAATTTCTCTTCCATCCCACCCCCTTTTATCTCCACAGCAGTGGGAAGGCAGCAGCAGTCAGGAGAGGGAGGAGAGTGCTGGACGCTGCGCAGAACAGAAGGAGGAGTAGGAGACGGGAATGCATAATGCGTGAGTGACAGAGGGTGTGCAGGCGGCTGTCGGATTCCAGAAGACGCGGATGTACCTGTCCCAGGGTCCAGGTACGTTTGTTTTTCCTCTCTCTGTGGCAGTAGTTGCGTTGGAAGCAAGCTGTATCGGCTGCAGGGATGTTCCCTGTCCGGCCCTGCGCTTTACAGGCGGCACCTGTTGCGGCAGGGATGGGGTTTAGCAGCGGCAGCCTGCCTGTCGCTCATCCATGAGGGGCTGCTGGAGGGTGACTGCTAAGGTTTCTATTGTTCCAGCAGCTTTTCTTTCTGCTCTGCAAAGCTGGGCAGGTGGAAACAATAGTCTTTCCAATGGAAAATCCTCTTCTCAGGGGATGCTATCAGGATACAGCTCAGTCTGAAGCCGACGCTTTTTGACTCTCAAAAGGGAACGTAACATTGGCAGTTTAAATTAGGGAGACTAGAAGGGCAGGAGCTGCCTATGCACTGTGTATTTTAAAGGAGAGTGAGTTGAAAGTAAGAATAAATTTTTCGAATAATTGTCTAATAAGGAATTAGTTTTAAACATTAGTAATTACAATATGGCGTGTGATTACAATTAGAAATACTGCTTTTGCTTCTTGCTTTTGATATGTTGATTCTATATAAGACGTTGCATAATTCACTCTTGCTAACCCAGATAAAGTTAAGATCAAATGTGTATGGAACTGCTTGCCAAAAATCAGTCTTTTTTTTTTCATGAGTCTGTGATTGCTTTACAGTGCAGATGTGAAATAACATGTGATTTAAAAAAATCTTATTTATTATATAGAAGCCAAAAGTGTTTCATTTTTTTCTTTCTTGATAGTACTTTATACACATTTTCTAGAATAGTTAAGTACTAAGTATTTTGGGATTCTGCCATGAGGGCAGTTTAATAACTGAAGGTAGAATGTGATATATTTAGTTTATCTGTCCCTTAAGCCTTGAAAAAGCTTCTCCTACTAAACAGATTTCAGGGTTTCCATGGGGAAAGACTGAAAAGAGCCAGATTCCTGAGGAAATCAAATGATTTGTGGCATAATAGGCTTAGAATTGAAATGGGCAAATATTTGGTAGTATAAGAGCTACCATATTTCAAGGATATACAATTTATAATTTGTAATTGTTACTGGTATTTATGTTTTTGTTGATTTTTAGAGCATAGTTTTGTTCTTTATCAACTTTCTAATGCACTTTTGTGTTTTAATAGCTTTAGATGAAGAAATCAATGATGTTAACTAAATTTACATCTGAGCAAATTAATTTACACTGATAATGGGAGCGTGTGCTTATTAGATTATGCATATTGTAAGTGTGATCTGTGTTCTGGACACAGGAAAATCGATGGGAAAAAACGGTATCTGTTTTTGTGAAGACTAGTGCTGGACAGTTTATTTGTGCTGTCAGCATTTTTAAGATTGAAAAACAGTGCTGGATGAGTTTCAAATTATTGGTGCTAGTGAATGAGATCGATCACCATGCATTCAAATCTACTGTGCAATTCTTTCCTGAGAAATTGTGAGTTTTATTTGAAAGAGATTTTCAGAATTGGGTCTAAATCATAGCCTGTATTAAAATCTCTACTACCCATGGGATTTTGTTAAGGTTATTATCTTCAAGGAGTTTTTTATTTCCTTTGGAATTCCATTAAAAAAACAGAGTACTTAAATCTACACATGCTTAAATGTATATTTTAATTAGCATGTAAATATGATGACTGAAATTAAAGTATTGGAAAAGCTATGAAAGCCTATTCCTTTAGCTGTGTAACACTAAAGAATACCACTACAGAGATGTGTGAGGATGTCAGGGGAATCATTGGACTGCAATGATTTATAGCAATTTATGAGGAAAATATTGGTGACCTATAAATCATCTTTGATATTGTTACACAGCTACCATGTTGTTCAGTATTGTGACATGGTAACAATGAGGGCATTTTTAATAAGCATGGATTTTTAAGTGGTTTTTTATGTCTACAAGCTTAACAGAACTTTAATTTTAGAATGTTGTATTGAAAAATTGAAAAAATATATTCTGGCATCACACTTTGAAGAAACGAAATTTAAAATTTGTCTCAGCTACATCTGAAGTGTTTTAGTCCAAGGTGTTTTTGAAAGCATTGAAACGGTAAAATTTATGTATGACTCTTGTTATTATTTGAGATAGGGTATCTGATGCAGTTTAGCTAAATTTTATTTGTGAATAATCTCAACTTCTTCCAGGATGTACTTGGTATTGGGTCAATTTAGTTGTTCACTAAGAAAAAGACAGGTAGTCAAGAGTAAATAAAAAGAATATGCTGAAATTACTTGCTCATGGACTATTAGGCCTACACCTTCTAAAACTATGATGACATATACAATTATTTTTACATGTGTAATCCTCCTGATTATCTGTACTCATTTGTAGAAATTGTGCTTGCATTTCAGCTCTACAAGACTAGCCAATTATGGTATAGCCAATTTTGTATATTATATATATGATATAATGCAATCTAATATACATGTGAATATAACAGTTGTTTTCCTCTCCAGAAATAAGCATACATAGTGTCTAAATGCTTCTCTCCATATGTGTTAAGAGTCAGGTGCTATATAGTATCTCCATCATCAAACTGAATTTTACAAAGCCACTGCTGTCAGTTGTAGGCATTGTCATAGTTCCACAAATTCAAGAATTATGTCTGTTTAATAGGAGCTATAGTGCTATTTCTTAAGAAAAACAAAAAGATTGATGGGGAAAGCAATATTATCTGCCATTTGTCTTACTCCAGGTGGACCCACTGTAAAGTATTTTAATTCAGGAAGAAAGCTACTAAATCACAAATTATTTCACAAATTTCTGCAAACTCTCACTTGCTTAAGTCACCTTTTCAGTGAATAATCTCACTGGGAAATCTTTGTTTAAATTAATGCTTCCAAGATTTAGCTTACTCTGTGTATAAGATCTTGAGGCAGTTTGCAGAAAGAATTTTCAAACTGTAAGTTCTGAAATATGCCTCAAATATGAAAAAAATGTTTTGTAGATTGGCTTTTGAGTAATTCCTAAAAACTTAAGTGGTTGTAGTTTCTTGTACTGAAATAATTTGTAAATCCAAACCAAGACTGCATTTAATATAAGTATGCCGGTACTTACTGAAACAGGCATATTTGATAGACTGAATTTATCTGGCAAAATTAAACAACAGAGAAGATTCTTTGCATGTTTATCACGGCTTTTGTGTTTGTGGGCAGAATTTTCTCTATAATGTAGCAGCAATATATATTTTTTTATACCTTGATCTTTTTGTTTATCTAATCTTGTATAAACTCATTAATTAGAATACCAGCTATGACTTTAATTTTCTGATGGCAAAAGATACTTCTCAGTCGCTTATTCTGGACTGGTCCAATATGTTACTGCTCTGAGTTGTTTCAAGCTTTGCTTCATTAAGGATTTAACATGGCCTTAATTCAGCCATCTGTTACGGGTTTGGCAAGCCAACAGATCTGAGGTTGGTAAGAGCTTTAGAAATTTCCCACATTTTTAAAGGTTAGGAAAAGAGCTACCTTTATGAATAGATTTTGAATAATTCTCAGCAAGACAATGGTGCAGAAGTGGGGTAAAAATGCTTGTCATTCTCTGAAGCTCAGGGTCTCCTGTCTGCCTTTAGCTTTGCTGAAAAGCAATTAGCATTTCAACCAGCCAACTTGGTTACACGCAATGAAGTACTTGGTTTTGTAATTTGCTGCCTTTGGCTTGGTGCTGTTGAGAACTAGCTTTGTATAATCCTCTCAAAGCACCTTTCCAACATAGTTATTGTTGCTAGTCTTAAATAACTAATCAACAAAGAGGTTTCCTTGTCTTGGACTGCAGGGTGCATTAGAAGAATGAAAAGAAATACCCAGTTAATAAGGGAATGATTATAATTATTAAATAGTGATTATTAAATTGTGACATGGGTTAAAAGGTTTAGAAAGCCAGGCAAAGCAGAATACATGATAAAAGTAGTATAAGAAGGCTTTGTATCCAAACAAATTTTGCTAAGGGGTTCTCTTCTCTCAGAAATAAATACTTTGTTATATATTTTATCTAAAAAAAGATTGCCTAGATTTAAGAGATTAATCCACAGTATAGATTAGAGTGGGGGCCCTACGCTAATCATCTTTACAAATTACATGAATGTATTTTTACTTCTACAGAAAGAAGTCTTTGGTGGACTTTGCAACACAAAGATTCTTTAATTAAGTTAACATCATTTGTTGCAATCTAATGAAAAATTAATACATTTTACTGTAGAGAAGAACATTGTTTTATATATGCCTTAAATTCTTGTATTTAATAATATGCCTTTTTGAACTCAAGAAAATCTCACCGATTCAATTATTGTAATAATTGGGCAACCCATTAAAAATTCTGTTTAGATCATATATGTGTATTAAATTGTAAGGATCTGTTGTGGATAGCAACAATTTTGTCAGTGTACCTGAAACAATGCCATCTGATCCTCACCATGAGGCTTTATTTTGCTGTTCTGTACCCTAAAGTTTTGGGATTTTTTTCTTGCTATAAAATTATATATAAAGCCCTGCTTCTATTTTTAGTTTTAAGTATGAAAAAAAATAACCACTGTACTGCAGAAACCCATGATTTCTTTTTCTGGTATATACTATTCATTCAGGCCCTGGAACTTCATTCACAGCAGATACTATGTATTTGAAACTGTGATAGTCTTGTCCTCAGCTGCCAACATATGTTCTCAACATTTGTTAAGTGAGAGTGTTGAGGACATGCAAGAATCCTCCAAAGTTGAGATACAAATGGAAATTGTTGTGAAAGTTGAGATCTCTACTGAAGTATAATAAATGGCTTATTTGCAGTGAAGCCTGCTAACCTTCATCAGCTGGATTTCTGGCTCCACATATGTTAAGAGGCTGATCCTGTGGCATCCTCAATCATGCAGTTACTTCTACAAGTATGAGCTGGGAATGCCAGGCATCTCAGTGGAGGGGTCACTTGGTTTCGATTTAGTTTGGCTGTTGGTTTTTGGTTTGTTGGGTTTTTTTTAATCCACTTGCTTTTTGGAGAAAAAAGCATTTTGAGAGAGGGTATAAGTGCTTACAGTGTCTGAAGGTACAGTTATTTGGTGCAAAATGCCTAGGTGAAAAGCTAGCCCTGGTTATGGAATACCCAGTAAATTACTTTCTGCCAGATGTTAACTGCGTTCGTTAGAACTCCATGAGTGGAAAATTATTTCCAGTGTGGAGCTGAAAACTATATATTTACCTTTTACTTAAACTTTGTTCTAAGTAGGAATGTTCAAAAATAAAGTCTTGCTTTTCACAGTATGTAGTTAGACCTATATTTAAAGTAATCTTAATAGCTCCAAGTTGTTGCACTGGAGGTACTGTGGGTAAAAATAATCCAGATCCTGCAGCAACTTAAAATTATTTTGTGTCTCTCTGTTTGATATAAAAATTATAAGGTAACTGCAAATTTTGGTAGATTTGTGTTTTCTCTGCTTGCTGCTAAAAGTACGGGGTTCTACACTGCTTGGGAGTTTTGCCTTTTATTCTCTGCTCAGAATTAATGCAAGTGGTTACCTCAGAAAATCTCTAGCATTACCTGGCGTAAGAGATAACCTTTGGTTCTTCAGTGATGATTATATGGTTTAGAACCTAAAAATTGAGAGTACAGTTTAGATCCACTCAAATTCTTCTGAGAAAATGAAAAGAAATTGCCAGAAAAGTCGCAAGGGACTTCTTACACTGGACTTCTTACACTTTTTAACTCTGAATGACCTCTAATAACAGGGTGACATGATTTGAGTTTCTCCTTATACCTCTGTCTTGGCCTCATTTTTACTGCTTTATGTATTAATTCCTGGCTGTGATGATAGATGTACCTTCCTGACTAGTAAATATAAATATAGTGGCAGGCAAGTTAAGCATATTTTCTTCCTTAGGATATTTATTTTGAAGGGTGCATGCCTTTTCCGAGAGAGTAATTGAATGAGCAAGAATTATCATATGAAGATGTTCAGGTTACATTTAATTCACCATTCCCAGTAATACATATGGTAATAGATAACAATATTTTTAAAAAAAAATGTTCCAACTGTTAGAAGGAAAGTAGTCAGGGAAATATTTGACTGATATCAGTGTCATTAATTTCAAATGCAGCTGAATATTTTTATTACTGATGTGCTGCGGTACTGTTCTGTCAAGGCAGCAGTAGTGGCTAGGGAAGTAGGCAACTGAGAACAAAAACTTCAGGGTAGTGAAAGCTGATCAAGGGATTTTTAGCGCCTAATAGTCTGGATTTGTGCTGCTTTGGTTAGCACTTTCCAATGCTAGTAATATGAAGGCGAATGTTAGGTATCTGATATGCCTTTGTAGTAAAGAGGAAGACAGGAAAGCATGTAGAAAAATGGAAAGCAAAGACATTCAGTGACATTGAAGAATGCTCATGGAAACTGGTGAGACAGACTCTGCAACTATTAGCGTGGTCCAGGGTGCATGCAAAGTCAGCACAATTCTCATTTTTTATTCACCTTGAAGCAGACTGAAGGTAAAAAGGGGATATAGGTGAATATTGTTTTGAAATAGCACCTTTGGAAAACTGTTTTCCAATCTGTATTAGAGTGAGAGACTTATTCCACATACAAACAAAAAGCCCTAACCAAATACGGAAGAGCAGACCAGGCTTGGGTAATGTCTGCTATCCATATGCTGGGTCTTGTGACCTGTTTTTTCATATGTGTGAACTGTGGGAGCTTTGAGGCAAGGGAAAAACAAGTCCAAAATAAAATATTTCCCTTTAATTTGACAGCATAGAAAGGAGAATTTTAGTAAATCGAAGTTTTTATAATCCCTGCTGCTTTTCCAGGTTGTTCTCCAATACTGTTGTAAATGTCAAGAGATTCTGAGAATGCCTAAAATAAAAATGCTGAAAATATGCAGGGTTTTAATAAGTTTCTACAGCAGATGCAGCAATGGCAATGACCTTGTGAAATTTCTTGCTCTATGCTGTTCCTATCTACTAGAGAATTGCCACTTCTATATGAAAGAACACATGTATCTGTCTCCCATTGTATTCAGCCAAGGATGCTGCTTGGTACTGACACCTGCTATGAGTAGACTTCTCTCAGGCAAGCAGTGATAGCTGTAATGCTGTACTTAATGCTAAGTACTAGGCATGCCAGTTTTTTAGTGTTCAACTTGGCTGAATATTTGTAATCACAGGGAGTAGACGAGGACAGGCAGTAAAAAGTGGAGTTACTCTCGCTCCACTGTGTCTGTGGGCTTTAGGAATATACAGTGAGTTGTGTGAGGGTGGGCAAGTGGCAAATCAGGCTGTAGCTGTTGGGTGGGAATGGTGCTTCTTCAGCTTGTTGCTTCTCCTGTAGACAGCAGTGACAACTCTGCGGTAGAGAATACTTAATCCCGTGTTTTATCTGCTACTTTATTTGTGAACTCTCTTTCTTTTGCCGCTTCCCATTTCCTATCTCACATTTTATGCTTATTCCATTTCAGTTTTTAAATCTGGATCAGTCCTTCTTGATTTCTCCATGTTTCATTGGGCTATAGATTCCCTCAAACTTCAAAGAAAACAGACAAGAGATCTCTCCATTCTTAATGGTGTAATTTATTAAGCACAGAAGCTGGTGTAAAAGTCTGCGGAAAAGACCATTCATTCTTTGTAATCCTTAAAGTCTTCATCTGAAATTTGTCCCAGAAACTGACTGGGAACAGCAAGCTAATCATAGTGATTCACCAGTTTCATAAACCTAACTTGGATCCCACTGGGCAGCTGATTGAAATGGTATTCCTTATATAAACTGTGACACTATTGTGAAAGTTACTGTGTGGAATCAGTATATGATTTGTTCAATTCTACACTAATATTCCATATTTTAGTGGAAAACACAAGTGTGTTTCAAAAGTGCCATAAAATACGTACTAAAAGAAATTGTTAGTTAAGGTTCATGACTCAGAATTCCAAGTTGGATTTCCTTACTTTTTTAAACTATATGGTGGAAGAATGGGAATTTTTTTTACTTTTAAAATCCTTTAATACCATTAAAATGTCCAGATTATTATTTGAAAGGTATGGTTTGGTTTTGATGCCAGAAATTTTTGTTATAAATCACATAGAAACATCATCTAGGCCTCAGTACATAGCATTGTTTTAAACTACCACTGATACTACAAATGATTATTTGAAATGGCTTAAGTCAGAACATGACAACAAAATGGTTAATCCATTGTACGTACTCTAAAGATGTGTGATGCTCTATTGCTTGTAGTTGTTATAAAAACATTGTTATAAAAACATTTCAATGGCTTTGGCTCATTAAACTAATTTAACTAGAATATTTTGGTATCCTGGATGGAGCGAAATGAACTCAATAATATTTAGCTGAAACAGAGGGGAGTACTTGATCACCAAATGCATGGTTTACCAAAATTTAGCAGTGAACAAGGACTAGAGTTTCAGCTTAATTTAAAAAAGCAAGTTACAAATTAGAGTCACTCGTGGTTTAATGAGGTGAGGGAAGTAAGGAAGGGTCCTCTTGTAATCCCTGATCTTGCAAAGGCTTCTGCTGAACTTTATGGAATAGTTAATAAAGAACAAATTGTGTTCCCATGTTTACATAGGAATTTAGTGTACAAAGGGAATTCATTTTTAATAAAGTAAAATACTGGGACCTATAGTACACTTTCAGCTATTTGAATAAATTTGTTCTGCGTTCTCTTAGTCTTGATGTGTGGTATTTTTATATTACACCAGATCAATTTTTAAAAAATTACAATTTTGAAAGTTTAGTTTACACAAACAGGGTAAAAACTGCATCTGGCAGACTGTGCAAAGTAAATCTTAGTACAAATAACGTAACAAGGAAGGATACACACCAGCTGAATAATTGATGTGATTGATTGTGAAACTTCTCTTGTTCCGCAGGAGTAATCCTATAGTTTTAGAATGCTCTCTAGTAGAAGTAATAGAATTCAAGTAATTCTAAACTTTGTAATCTTGCCCTCAAGGATCATGTTTTCAGTATTATTTACTAGAAGCATGTACCATGGGAAGGCATTGGCGAAGTCTATGACTAGGTAACAGCTGAAGCTAAAAGGTCAACAAATTCCTCAGTTTAGTATGGATGATGCCTGCATCTGCAGACAGTGTAACTATCGGAGAGTTCACAAAAGTTAGACAACTCCTCTCTCCAGCTTGAAGGTTTTTTGTTTGGCTTTTTTTTTTTTTTTTTACCAGAACAGTTCCACATAAAACTAGAAAAAGAAAAAACCTTGGAAGTGTTGATAATTTTAAATCCTAGGGGCCTTATGTATATATTTTTTATCTTTGCCTCCTACTGTAAGTTTTTGCTGAACTATAATTACTGAATTACACATATGTGAGAATCAAGCATTGTTTCTGTCAGTCTCTTACATGCTGAATTTCCAGTAAGAGCCATGGATATCTCGAAGGACTGTGTTCCTGGTAATAAAAGTTTAGAGTAATGTGAAGCTATGCAGGAAAATTGTTACTGTATGACATTTTTTTTCAGAAATAGTCTGACGCTGTTCAAGTGGGTGGTGAAAAGAATAGCTGTTTTCATAGAGAAAACAGTTAGTCCTGGTTTTTTGCATTAACTTTTTTTTTGCTCTGCTGTTCCCTCTGTGATGTTCAATAGATCTAGATGAATTTATTGTTACAGGTAATTAAAATCAACTACTTTGTCAACCCACCAGTCTTTGCTTTTAAGTACTCTGAAAAACGGTGGCAGTTTTCTTGACTTCCAATTTATATGCAATTAATAAGCCATGTGTGTGGATCTTTTTGTTCTTTAGTTAGCCTGAAAGCAGTTTATTTCAAGTACTCACAACATATAATTATCCTTGACCAGACGGAATTTGTTGCAAGATGAGTCAAAGACTTGTAGTCTTTATGAAGCTGTGTTAGTTTTAGTGATATGAAGGCTATCTTATTCTCTGTTCAGTCCAGAATTAAAACTATCTGACTGCAAGCAAAACACTCAGAGTATGTGCTGGACCTCAGTTCTAATTCAAATTTGACACACATTTTACAAAAATGTGTTTTAATGTTCTCATGACATTTCCTGTTTTGGTGATAATTTATGACTAAATATTCATAACTGCAGCTCTTAAGTAATGAGACCAAACTGCTTTGCAAACATGTCTGATCTTAAATGTTATTAATATGCAAATATTAATGTAAAATGTTCTGCACAGTTTATACAACTGTGCTTGACCATATTTGTCTGGGAATTGTAACACTTAGAAGGATAATCTTAAGCAAAGTGAAATTTTATTTATATATTTAATTACACAAATACTGTTTGTACCTTTTTTACAGAAATTTTTTTAAAGTAATGGGGTAAAATAATGATTACAGATTAAAAGAAGCTTGGCGAGGGAACAAATTAAATTAAAGTTCAATGTTGTAATGCATTTTGGTGTTTAGAGCACAACTTTGTTCTCTTTGTTTTTTCCAAAACTTCTAAGATCCTTATGATAGCAATCTGCCCTCTCCCAGCATCCACATTCTCATTTGAAATTTGTTGTGCCAGACTCTTTTAAAAGTTTATTTTTCACAGCTGATTACTTCACTGAGACTTAAAATTGCATTTTACATCACAAAACTGGACTCTGATGAGAAATGGAGAGAAATGGAGACAGTAAGATAAAACCTTGGTTTTAAGTTTGCATATCCTAACAGGAAATATTAGATGTTGTGCAGAAGCAAATAAAAATCAAAGCATGGCTGTACAAAGATTGCAATGGCAAAGTATTGCAGTTGTTCTCTGTGGCAGGAAGACATGAAAGGATCATGGGATAAGACTCAAGTACATGTGCAAATGTGTAAGGATATTTCATGGTTAAAAAGATGTCCGAAAATGATCTGTGAGATGATCTACAAGTATCCAATCCTTCACCCTTCCTGTCAATTTTTGATTGATTTTAAAGACAATCTAGAGAGCAAAGAAAGTGGAAATTGAACTGTCAACCTTGCAGCTAATTTTTGTTGATTGAAAATGAAAACAGTTGTGGTAATGGAATTTTTTTTTCTTAAAAGAAGCCCCTTATTCCTCCACTTGAAGAAGTTGATAAATACTGTCTAGAAAATCACTAAATAAAAATTATGAAAATAGAAACACATGATATTTATATTATATGACTTGGTTGTAGTGGAGACCTCTGTGTGTTTTAATCTCATTTTGAAACTCACAGGATGACCATAGTATGTGAAGAGTTGAAAGAGGTCAACTGGATTGTTAAGGTCAACCACAAATGCTTTGTTTATTTTAGATTCTCAATTTATTTTTCATGTCTTTTTTTCTGTAGGGATGCCCTCTGCTTCTTTATTAGTTTATTTGCTTTTTGCATTACTCGTTCGTTTCACATCTGGAGAAACAGAAGTGAAATTCAGCGGACAAACAGAATTTGTAGTCAATGAAACAAGTACAACTGTTATACGTCTTGTAATTGAAAGGACAGGGAAGCCTGCTAACATCACAGCAATTGTGTCGGTAAGAAACCGTGGCAGTTATATTCTCAGTAACTGCTGATACGTTTTTAAAAGCTTTCTGGGACTCAGAAACGTGGAGAATTGTGAATGTGACTGATGAGAGAGACAGGTGAGATCCAGAAAGCTCCCTTTGTTTCCTCTTCTCTGAACTTCTAATTTCATTGTTCTGCAATGAAGAATAGTCTTTTTCACAATGGTTCTTTCAAGCCTCTAGCTTCAAGGAAGGATGATTCAGGTGTGGTAGCTATGCTTGTTCAGTGGCTTCTCTCCATTTAGTTTCAGTGCCCAACGGTAAATTTAGTCTAGACCCTTTGCTGTTTTTACATGACTGCCTTTGTAATCTCTCCTCTAATCACCTCACTTGCAGTAGAATCAGGGGAATTTTCTTCTGTTGACTGAGATGAAAGGAGGGAAATTCTTTTTAGAAGACTTAATCTTGCCAGCCTTGGTGATCAAATTGTTTATCTAGGTTGAATGCCTAGGCTCCTTCCAGTGCTTAGAATGGAAGGCAGAGGGCAGTTACATCCTAAGGTAAGTTTAATTCATGTAGAGTATTATGAGTTGTACAGATCTGTGCTTCCTGTACTGGCATTTTCAATGAAAAACCTTTTCATATGCATATGCATATTCATATGCATTTCATATACATTATGCAGAGAAGGAAGTCATAAATGGTTCTGAAGAAAATGTTCTGTTTATTTTATTGGGTTTTTTTTCTTTTTCACCTGCTTACACAGTGTGAGTCTGTTTGAATGAGTCTAGAATGATAATATAGAACATATTGAAGGAAGAAGGAGGTGGCATTTGGTTGTGTGTTTATTGCAGATTGAAGGAGAGAACACAGGAGACTTTTTTGACACATATGCAGCTGCATTTATACCTGATACAGAAACAAACAGAACAGTTTATATATCTGTCTGTGATGATGATCTTCCAGAGGCTGATGAGACATTCACATTTCACTTGACGCTACTGGTAAGTCTCAATTTTTCAGTGTATCTATTCCACAGAAAGCAGTGGGTAATCTAATATGAGTGAATGGTATTTCATAGATTTCAGTGTGGTCCTACTGCTTGTGAACAGTGATAGGTAATAACTAAAATCTGGAGTCCAAGCAGGATGATGTTTATTGCCCTTCAGAAACTTTGCATTTCTACGGATGTCTGTGTGTCATGTTGCTGTTTGAAGGTATATTAGAGCCCAGAAGACTTAGATTGTGGAGACTCAGCCTTTTCTGTTTTCCTGCCTAGAATATTCATGGAAGAGATGGTGGAAGTAGCAGAAAAAGAGGATGACTTCCAGTCCTCCAGAAGCAGAGGTTAAATGTGACTTATCTAAACCCAAACAATTTTATAAATATTTACCAATAAATTTCTTCATATTGATCTGTTTCACAGGAGTTATTCTTCAAGACAGGGGTTCACATTCATAAATTTTTGGCTAACAGTTCATCACTAAGTAAGGTGTCAATTCAGTGAAAATAAATTTTCTGTTTATTTGCCAATATTACACGTCTATGGGGATATAAGTTCATTTCAAGCAGTTTGCTGTTGACTGTTTACAGTGTATTTCCACAGCAGCTAGGAATTATCTTAGTGCATTCTATTGCTTTACACAACTTTCATTATGATATGTAATAAAAAGATATACATTTTTTGTAAGCTAATATAATTAAGAGACAGTAAAATCAAAATGCCTTTTTTTTCCCCTGTCACCATACTTAATATCTTATTTTGGTTTTAATTTTAGAAACCGTCTACAAGAATAAAACTTGGCTCACCCAAATCTGTCACTGTAACAATCTTATCAAATGACAATGCCTTTGGAATAATTTCTTTTAACATGGTATGACTTTTTATATGATATATTTTAGAATATTTTAGAAAGCATAAAGATGAAATTGTCAAAGATGCTGTTTATTTATTCACTTAAATCCCTTGAAAACCATTTCTGAGTATACATATATGCATATATATATTCATATATACATATATACAGCTTTAACATTTCTAATGCTCTTAGGTTTTGAGATGCTGCCTAAGATCCTCAAACCTGGATGAATATCTGTGTTGCTCATCTAAATATAAAGCTTTTAGAAATTGTTTGGTCCCACTGGTCCTCAATATAATTTGGAAGAAATGAGGAGTAATACCATAGGAGAATTAAAGAGGTGGCTTGGAAATTTTAAGAATATATACCTTTTTCCCAACTTACAGAGTGATTTTATATTTAACTCTCAAGCTGTAAGAACAGCGTCATGATATATGCATAATATAACACCTTCTGGGGATAAGAGTGGTGTGGCTCTGGTGGTATGGAGGATATTTGCAATAATACAAAGTTTGTGTTAGCAGAAACTATGCTTTATTGCTGGCATTGTGGCAATATACTTTTTAGAAGACTTTCCTAAAAAAAATCGCATACGAACAATTTTTAGCACCACAATATTAAACCCTGCTGCTCCATGAAGTGCTGTAAGTCTTTGAAATCTGTCAGCTGTAACAGTTCGATAGACAGAATCCATTGTCTGGTTATCTAATAAATGAGTTTTTAATGGATAAAAACTATTTTTAATAAGGTTAAGAACCCCTGTAAATATGAACAGTGCTCATATGCCAGTGTATATAATAACTATGCTCATTTACAAAAATAAAAACAAAAAACACCAAAAGCCAAGAAAACCCACTCTACATACCTTATGATAATTTTTAGATCTCAAATCTTTCAAGCTTTTTATTAGCGGAACTAATTGGTTGCTAGGAAATGTAGGCCATCAGCGGGCTGGTTTGCAGATTGGATTAACTTGTCTGTGGGAGTTTGGTATTTCTATGGTGACAATTTCTTCCTTCTACTGTGATATTTGATCTGTGCCTGATTGTCTGTCCCTTTTCTTCCCCATTAGTCTGCCTTAATCACAGTGAATGAGCCTAGGGGCAGAAATGAATTTTTGCCTCTCACTCTAATTAGGGAGAGAGGAACCTATGGGACAGTCGTTGTAACTTTTGAGGTGAGTTTATCAAGAAGGCTTCATACCTTGGTCTGTTAGATGAAGAACTGAGACCATAATCATAACTTATTGAAGTGTTTATTGAAGTGAAAGGAGTAATTAACAAATGTATGTCTACATTTGTTAATTCTGTTTCAAAAAATGGAAAGATACTGCCTTTCAAGTGGAAAATACTGCAATTATCTAACTGCTTAATTTCGGAAAAATGAAGATATATTTAAAAAATGAGTATTCTTTATCATTTAGGAAGATATTTGAAGCAACATTTGTTGGTATTATTAGCAAATTATGTCTATTGAGTATGCAAGAAATTTCTTGTGTATTTTTTCAAGATCTATAAACTGACTCTTTTGAAGGTGCTTGTGCCACCTTCAAACATGTAAATGTAGACCACAGCATTTTGTGAAATTCTATGTCTATAAGACTTCATTTTGAATTTCAACCTTTCAAAATCATTACTTCAATATTTAGGCCATTACTCACATAGTTCATGTGAATGGGATATACTTACTGCCTTTATTGTGAGAGGGGGAATTTTTTTTTCTTGTTTAGTTCTGATTCTATTACATTCTTTAAAATTACCAGTAGTTCTTTTTCATCTCAAAAATTCCTTTATCAGCTGTCATCAAAGATTTAATCTAGATGGGTAAAAATCTCAAAAGATTTGTACTGGATGTTATTGCATGCTAAATGCAGCGTGTATAGATAATGTTCAGAGATTCTTTATGCTATTTATTGAAGATATGTTTGTATTAAAATCCAATAAATTTTGCTATCTGCACAATTTATCAGATTAATTTCAAAATATAGTTTATACACATATGTTGAAAAAAATTTACCAGATTTTCTAAAACAAAACCCTAACATATTGGCTCTATAGGTCTTACTATTTTTTAGGTTTTAGTATTAATTGTAAATTCCTTAGTATCACAAGCCAAGATAGAAAGCTCACAAAATGAGTAATTGCTATTATCTTGTCTTGGAACTGATTAGGAAATGTTTGTTAAATTGAAAGATAGGGACAGTCCTTTCTGTTATTTAAAAGAGTCACTTATGCATCAGTAGATACCAAAGAGTTCTCAAAGGCCTTTATGGAAGTAGTTTTCTTCCTCTTTCTCTGGCAATATGGAATTTCTTCAGAGTGCTTGCTCTCTGATTTACTCCATCTGCCAAAAAAGAGTAGATTTTCACAATTAAAAGAGTGTGCATATCATCAGGAGGTGACTGTATAAATAGCAATTTATTAGGCATTTCACACACTGTATATTGACTATTATACTAGATTTTTATGCATGCTCAATGCATTTCTTATCATAAAATCAATTATTTGCAGATAGAAGATGGACCAAACTCAGCTGAAGAAGACTTAAGTCCAGCCAGAGGAAATATTACATTTACCCCTGGGAGATCAGTGTTAATTTATAATTTAACAGTGCTTGATGATCAGGTAAAAACAAGCTGACATTTTTGGTTTGGATTTATAGATTAGCTGCTGTTCTGGAGGGACTTTGTATATTACGCTCTAAAAATGCTTGGTTTAAACGGGGCTACAAATCCTTTTGCTTCATAAAATGATTTTCAGTTTTCTCTATGGGCTATCATTTTATCTTTTTAATGTTGCCTCTGTATTTCTCATCAATTAATATTTTTAGTTTCTGAACATATCCTGACTGCTCTGACTAGATCTGTTTGGTGCTGTACAGTAAAAGTCTAAGTAATTAAGAAAGCATTATATTTTTATTCAGATGAAATCGTGAGATGCTTGTATTGTCAAGGATGATGTTCTTTAACTAGATACAGGTTCATTTATTAGACTGACCTTTCTATATTCACTATAGAAAGTAATATATTTATTTATTTTATATTAACTTTTCTGTGTGAGCATGGTACTGAGCAACTTGATAAAGAAATTCACTAAAAAATTACTTTGGGGAAAAAAGTTCTGTAAATGGGACAAAAGTAGGAAACTTTAATGCAATTCTTTTTGATATTCCTGTTAATTATGGCAAATAGTCTTCCAAGTCTAAACTGATACTAGTATTAAAAGACTGTGCCAAACTGCTGTGTAGAAATATCTCTTTCAGATTAGATGTCTTGCAGATTATATATGAAAATAATTCATTAGGTTTGTGAGGAGGATGTGATTTACTTTTCCTCTGACAGATATCCTTAATTTTCTTTCACTCCAAGTTTGATCTGTATAGCTGTGGTGGTCCACTCACTGGAAATCTTCCACAGCTGTACACAATAGGTTAATTTTGTGAAAAAATCCTTTACTGATGATGATGATGGAATGCACAAGCATTCAGTGCTGCTCTCAGAACTTAATTTGAGCTGTTAAGATCTGAAGTTAAGAGAAACTGTGTAACAGCTATTGTTCTCAACTGCAAAGCATTTTTCCTACAAAAATCAGACAAGTGTAGCTCTGGTCTCTACAGTAGTACATTTATAGTAATTTTAAAGTGTACATTTCCTTTTTTAGTGAGAAACAATGAAACATTTTTAACAGAAAATGAAAGCAGCAAATCAGCACTGAAAATCTTTTGTATTGTTGTCTTTGAAGTCTGACTGGGTTTTTCACTGGCCAATAATGATGCCATTAAGAATTCCAAAATGCTCTGTTTATATGAGATGTTAAGATGTAAACTATAGCTAAAGTTGTAGGTACATTTTGACTTTCTTAAATGTATATTTTTAAATTATGCCAGATGGAATATCAGTTAGTCAACTAAACGAAATGTAAGCTAGCATTTTTTTTCAATTGTGGTAGATCAACTGTATTGTACTTCAATACAGGAGATTCATGCCTGAGATCTTCCAGATCTCACACTGACAACAAACCCTGGTATCAGTGAACAGCATTATGCATGTTTCAGTGCCAAAGCCAAAGGAACTGAATTGGCATAAGCTATCATGCCCACTCTTCTAGCCCTAAAAAAGGATCTGAGGGTGACCAATAAAAAAATTAATGTGAAAGAGAAAGAAATATTGGACAGCAGCAGGGTTTTCAGAAATTGTAATTTTATCTTGGAATTCCTCTCAGAAGCAAATGCTACCATTTTCCAATAGCTCACAGTAAGGATGAAATGCAAAGGTCACAAACAATTTTTAAAGGTTTACTTTTTGTCTGTTTGTATTAATAAAATAACAGTATTTTTTTCAGTTCCAAAGGGGTAGCTAATCATGTTTTGGGCAATAAAATAAATATAGAATTACAGAATCATATAAAATACTGAGTTGAAAAGAACCTATTAGGATCATCAAGTCCAACTCCTGGATAGAATACCCAGGATTTTGGATTGCACCAATTTTTGTCCATATATATATTTATGAAGTAACATAAAGCAGAAATCTCATCCTTAATTCTGCAATTTGTGGTTTATAAGCCATTCTTTATTGTCTCCTGCATCAGACACTGGAGAAGAAATAGCTAGAACTAAAATGTAGTTTTAAACACTTGTTTTGTAGAAATACCAGCATCTAAATTTTTACTAAGAGTAAGCAAACACTTCTCAGATCTGTGATGGAAATTTTGTGGGTGTGTCTGAACAAAGGATTCCAATTGTATAGGGATGGATGGGCCAAGGTGTATAAAGAACATATAGAGATAGATCAGAATCAACATCAAAAAAAGAAAATTCAAATCTAAGTAATGGAGAGGAACACTTGTTTCCAAGTAGAGATGGCTTTCAAAAATGGCAGTTGTTCTCCTCATACTCTCAGGCTGTAAAGATGAAGATTTTTCTGAAGATTTTTCTTGACTAATTTTTATTTGTGTTTTTGTTTGACTTTCTACCCTTTTTCAGTAGTATGTTTTGGGAAATAGAGACATTAGATTTTGAAAAGGGATTTTTAGCACAAGACTATTAAAAATTTTAAAACAAACAAAAAAAAATTTAAAAAAGATTTAAAACAAGACTGTTCTCCTGTTTGTTTTAATATGAAATGAGCTTTCAAGTTGGTATTGTTTAATTCTTCTGCAAAATGCATAAACCACATTTCTCAGTATAAGTATATATTTGAAATGTGACTTACACATGGTTACTAATACTATTTTTCCAGGTACCTGAAAATGATGAAATCTTTGTTGTTTGTCTGAAGAGTGTGGAGGGAGGGGCTGAAATCAACAGCACAAAAAATTCTGTTTGGATTAATATTAGGAAAAACGACAGTCCTGTGCGTTTTGTTCAGAATGCTTATATGGTGCCTGAGGAAGATGAAGTGGTAACAATCCAAGTGGTTCGTGGTAAGGATGCCAGTGGAAAATTAATTGGACCTGATGAAGACGAAGTCTCTGTCAGTTACGCCATCATAACTGGGGATTCAACTGCACATGCACAGCTTAATGTAGACTTCCTAGATCTACAGCCAAATACAACTCTTGTTTTCCCACCTCTAGTTCATGAAACATATTTGAAATTTAAGATCCTTGATGATGCCATACCTGAAATTGCTGAGACCTTTCAGATTATGCTTCTTAAAGACACTTTGCAGGGAGATGCTGTTTTGATTTATCCATCTGTTGTTCATGTCACTATCCAGCCGAATGATAAACCCTATGGAGTGCTGTCAGTCCACAGTGTTCTGTTAGCTCAAACTGTTATCGTTGATGAAGATCAAATTTCAAGGTACTATGGATCGTAAAATCTAGTATCTAGTCAGTTTAAGAGATTTATTTGTAATAGTTAAGCATCCTTAGCATATCATTAAAGTAATTATAAAATCACTATTAAAATATAATGTAGCAATCAATTATTTGTTGTTATTATCAGCTGTATCTACAAAGATTTCATGGAAGTGGGAATGCCTAATTATACAGAAAGTAATTTAATATCAATAAATTGTATGTAAATAAGCCATGATTAGTCAATCACATTATCAGAATAGTGAAAACTCCTTAATGTAAAGATAGGATCAGTGAAGTTGTGATACTGCTACACACAGGTTCAGTGGGAAATAGATTTCTGTCTTACACCCTTGGTGTATATTTGTATTTACTATCTATAAAGCCAGTCTCTGATTAAAGGAAAAAAATGGGTTCAGGGTCTCCCGTGAAATAGTTACCTTAAACTCAAAAACAATTTCAATATTTGTAATTTTACAGAGAGATTAAAATCAAAGCTCTCTACAAATTTTATAAGGAGACTGATAACACAATATTGATAATCTCAGTAAAAATGTCCACTGCTAATTACTGGTCATTCATCTCCAGAGAAAAAGAGTAATGTCTCAAACTATCATACTATGAGAAATTTTGAAAGAATATTTTATGGTATGTAGGGCCCAGCACTTAAGTAGTTATCTTTCTTTTTTTATACACAGTAAAGAAATGAAGCCTGCTTTCTAAATGTTTGAAACATGATTTCCAGACTTTTTGTTGTAGCTATGCACTTGTCAGATGCAGGCAACCTGACATTCAAAAATATCAGTAACTGAATATGTTTTTATTACAGAGGCAAACAGTTCATTCAAGATCATTATTTCAATGCTCATGCCTCATAACTGCTCATGCATAGGCAAAGTGTTTTCTGAAATTTGATTTGTATTTCTCAAGACAAATGTAAAACATGCCAAGACTCCACTCACTTCTCAGTATCTTTCTTGCTGTAAATCAAGTGAGATCTAACATGTATGTTCAG
Organism: Tychaedon coryphoeus; assembly: GCA_013398595.1. Classification (NCBI taxonomy): domain Eukaryota; kingdom Metazoa; phylum Chordata; class Aves; order Passeriformes; family Muscicapidae; genus Tychaedon; species Tychaedon coryphoeus. The sequence continues at coordinate 567,487 of WBND01000542.1, forward strand.
AGATTTTACAGAGAGGTCATGAGTAAATGCTCAAGTCTTACATATGTGTTAGGATTTCACAAACTTGAAAGCCTTGAGTCAAATGTCCGTTGCAAGCAGCTAAGATTTATACCATTTAGGTCAGTGTAAATATTTTAGGGAATTGGAACCATACATGCCAATAATAATTGTGGTTTGTGGGTTTTTGTTTTCATTCAAACCCATAGGTTTGAAGGGATCACAATTGTAAGAAATGGTGGAACACATGGAAATGTCTCTGTTTCCTGGGTTATAATCCGAAATAATAGTGATCCTTCACCTGTGACTACAGACCTACTTCCAGAGGCAGGGGAGATAGGTTTTGATGAAGGACAGATGCTGGTGACACTTCCTCTGAACATTATTGATGATGATATACCAGAAGAGGCAGAGCCTTATCTTCTGAAACTCCTAGCTCATACAATACAGGGAGGTGCAGAAGTCGGTGAGCCATCTGAGGTAAGTTTACTTTTGTAATTCTTTTGGCAAAGGTACTAGTGAGTAATAAAGACTTTTCCAGTTTTAATAACATTGATTGATTGATGGATAAGCTGAACAGGTGAAAGGATTTGGTCTTGGATAAAGATCAAGCAAACTAATTCGTAATATAATCTTGGTGTAGAGAGCCATATCTAAAGTATTTGCCTGAGTATAGAGGACAATGCCAGACCTTTTTACTATGGTAGCATTCAGTTCAGATTATTCCCAGTGTGCAACAATAGCATTGAATAAATGCTGTCTCAAGTGACTGCCTTCTAACAGAAAACGGCAAAGTTATTTTCACTTTTTCATTTGCTGTTTTAATGATTACTGAAATATTTTACAGAGTAACAACTTCAAGGGGAAAGTTTGGTGATTAAGGCTGTAACCTCTGAACTACTGAATAAAGGGTGGCTGGAATTGCTGGCAGTTCTGTGACTCAAATTCCTCCTTTGTCCTTCTCAAAAATGGTTGGAATGAGCTTGGCAAAACCAATGAAATTCTTTACAATCTGAAACATTTTTAAATTATTCACTTTGGCTGCTCAACCAAAAAAATCAGTTATTCAGAGCTCATTCTGGCACGTGCAGTGATGCATAAAGGGAAAGTAGCCACTGTCAGTGCCATGCTTCTTCTGTAAAAAGAATACTTTGGGGCTCTCTGATTTCTTTCCTGATGCCTGTTCACTAAAGACAAAAATGTATGGTGGCAGTCAGGAGATGTTTTTGTGAAGGCATGAAACTATGTTATGGAGTAATGTAGCATGCTGTTTTCTGCTTTGCAGGTTCTATTTTACATTCAGGACAGTGATGATGTTTATGGCCTAATAAAATTCCATCCTTTGGAGAATCAGAAGATTGAAAGTAATCCAAAGGGACGCTTTTTATCCTTGAGTTTTACAAGGGAAGGAGGAACAGTTGGAGATGTGCAATTGTTTTATACTGCACTGTACATTCCAGCTGGAGCTCTGGATCTTGAGAGAGCAAAAGATGGCATTCTAAATATGTCTAGAAGAAATACTCTGATCTTTCCAGAAGGAAAAGCGCAAAATACTGTAAATATATCTATACGAAATGATGCATTTCTTCAAAATGGAGCTCATTTTGTCATACAGGTATCTCAACTGTGTTTTGGGGTGGGTTTTTAGCCCATGTAATATAAATGATATAAAAAATTCTCTTCCTTTTTAATTTAATGATTCTGCCTGATTAAAAAAAACAAAAGTTTTGTAGCCAAGAAAACTTTTATTTAGACAAAGCTTTCACAAATATGCTATAAAGACCTTTATTCCTAATCACTATTCACTAATTACACCATTAAAAAAATACACTGTTTTAACAAGTTTCAGTTATTAATCATGAATTTTAACAAAATTATTTCAATGTTGCAGATATTAGTTACCTTTTCAGGTATGATATTCTGTCTACCCCTTGGCTTTCAATTTAATCAAATTTAGGCTCTTAGAAGCATGACAGATTTTCAAAATTAATAACAAGGAAATATAAATTAAAAATAGTCAAACATATGTTTAATTTATGTGCAACTTTGACCAGGGAATTCAAAGTTCTTCTAGTTTTCCCTGTATGTGCCCTTCTGCCCTTTTGTTTTTTTCCTCCTCTTTTTTTTTGTTTTGTTTTGTTTTTTGTTTGTTGTTTGCTTGTTTGTTTGTTTTTGTTGTTGTTGTTTGGTTTGGCTTAGTTTGACTTGTTTTGTTTTGTTTTGTTTTTTTCTCTATCTAAATTTGTAAGAAGGGAGATTGTGTCATTGCTCAAAAGAGTAGATGGAAAAATTCACTAAAATTATGCTTTTGGAATAAAACAGGTTTTCCACAGAAACGTTTAAAGAAAAATTTTTAAAAATTTTCTGATGATTTTTTTTTTTTTCAGTTTTCACTAGAGAAAACCAGATTTGCATACTTGTTGGCAAGTTATTGTTCAGATATGCTGCTGTGGCTGATTCTGGTTATTGTAGCCACAATTTTTGCACTTATTTTACCATGTGCAGTTAAGACTACCAAATAATCTCTACTTCCTCTGATGAACTATTGCCACTGTCTGGGATCATGAGCCCAGGGAGCAATCCTGATACACACACCAGGGGGTGACTTGGCACAAACACAGCTCAAATCTCAAAATAATTTCTTAGTTCTTTTTAGTCTTTTCATTTTAAGTCATATATCTTCAAAATTTTCAAATGGAGATGTTGACGTAAAATTTGGTCTTTTTTTTTTTTAATTTATAGTCTATCGAAGATGTTTTAATTACTTGAAAAGATTTCTTCCCTCCACCTTCTTACCCCCACATTCTATTAAAAAAAAAAAACAACACCAAAAAACCCCCAAAAAATAAAAGAAAAAGAAAAATTGAGAGAGAAGTAGTGTTGCCAGAATCATATTATTGTTTTGGGTGTGCACACTTTATATGTTTACAGCTAGGTAGGGAATATGATCCTGAAATATTAGAATAAGTGTGTTTTACCATCTTCATGTGATCTGAAAGATCGACAGAAGGCTTGAAATATCTAATTCCAAGCTCCTTTCAGGTAATAGATTACAAATAGCATCACAGTTTGGACTATGGACAAGATATGTGACAAGTATTTCAGTAGGCAGACACGTAAACATCCTAATGGGAGTTAAAAGAGAGTTGTCATTGGTAGTTCATGCACCAGTGGAATGTTTACAGATGTATATGCAAATCAATCATGGAAACATCTGTTTCATTATGATCCATGTAGACCAAAAAAAAAAAAAAAGCAACTCATAGTGTTATAAAATATATTTGAAAGGAATATTAAAATAAATACTGCTTTCCTTCTTATGTCAGTGCTGGTGGGCTAAGTGAATGGTGTTTCCCATGCAAAGATAGAATAAACATTTTTCTATTTCTTCTTAGTATAAATAAACCATCAAAAATATGATATTATGAGAGGACACTACAGTTTTGAAATCTTGGACTGATTTTCAATTCTAAATGCAATTCTAACATATTAGGTATTGTGAATAGAGAAGTCTCTACATTTCTTTCAAAGAGGAAAGAAGATTGAATCACTTTATCAATGCATGGCAAAAAATGAAGTTAGAACAACATCTGGGGTGCTTGGCAGATCAATTCATAGATCTGGTAATGAATTGCCGAGTTTACAAAGTGAATTTTCCCTCTACCTACGTTTAGTTGTGCACATGATTTGTCTGAGAGCTCTACCATTCTGCTGTGGAAGCTCAATACCATTCACTTCATTGCTTACACAGCTACTTACACATCCTTGTAATAGCAATGTTGCTGGTAGGAGAAATTTATTCTGGAGGGGTTTTGCTCCTTGCATATGACACATTCCAAGATGTCAGAATAGTTCTTGCTTAGTACTCAGACTTCTTATTTTTAAAGTTATTTTACTTTTTCCCACAGTTGGAAAAAGTTGAGCTGCTGAATAGAATTCCTCTTGTGCCACCCAAGAGTCCTAGACTGGGTGAGATTCGAAATATTTCTTTGAGGATTACTCCAGATATTGCAAATGGAGAAATAGGCTTTACTAGCAATCTTCCAATTATTCTTTCTGAGCCAGAAGAATCGCCTGCTACAGTGGTACGTAAACATTTTTATACTGTTCCTTAGTATGGAAAATGTATTTGGAGAAAGCAAATTTTGCTTTCTGTAACATTTGAAAATTAATGTGAGAAAAAGCCACCCTCTGAGTTTGATTTTATCCCAAGTATTCTGCTTTAAAAGTACCAAAAATACAAAAAATTGCTAGCAAGATTAATGTGCTTGTCATCTGAAAAGTGTGGTGAACTTTGCTTTCTCTGTAAAAATCTAGAACTGATTAGGTCTTGATGCTCACATGGAGCTAAAGATGCTGCAGACAGTTTAATTTCTTTCCCCAGCTGCAAAGACACTCCTGTAGAGTAGGACTGATTTCGGTCCCGAATTTCATTAAATTCATTAATCATTAATAGTTGACTTATATGTGAATATGTAGTTTGGCTTGCTGGGTCTGTTTTGTAGTACATATGCTTTTTCTGTTTCTCAGTACCCAAAGCATTTTTAAAATCTCTGTTGTCCATACAAATGCTGTAATCTCAGCCAGAGAAATCCTTTATAAAATATTTTTTCTTACATTTTCTCTTTTTCCTCCTACTTGTCTTAACTGAGATTGTCCCTCAAGTCCTGAATCAGAGAACTTGATTTTCATCCTCAGAATAAAACTGTTGTTTTCCTTAAGCAGTGTACAGGCTGGAACAGTTCTCTAACAGCCAAAGTAAAGAAAGTGGTTAAATTTAAAACCTAGGTTGCCTTTTTGAGGTGGCACTGGTTAAATCAGTCATAAAAGGGTTTTTGTTTTTATGAGTGCTAAGTTATTTGTCTATTAACAGTCTGCCACCTCCACTAAGTGTATATATAAACATATATGTCCAAGTATGTAATCAATAGATGATTAAAAATATAAGATTCAGTGTGTATTTTCATTGATATACCATCATTGATTTCAGATCTTATACACTGGTATAAGTAAAAAACTCAAGGTGAATATTTTGAGGCTTATACTCAAACAGTAATTTGCAAAGGGTTAATTATTTTTGCATCTAGTTTTGCAAGTCACAGCAGAGTCATGTGCTTTACAGGTTTCTGTTGCATTGCATCGAGATGGGACTGATGGTCAAGCAACAGTGTTTTGGAGTTTGAGACCCTCTGGTCCTAATCACAAGGCAGTAACACAGGATGATATAAGTCCTTTTAATGGCTCTGTTGTTTTCTTATCTGGACAAAGTGATACTACAATCAACCTTACTATTAAAGCTGATGATATACCTGAAATTAATGAAACTGTATTATTAACTTTGGACAGGTATTGTACCCTAATCTTTATTCATATGTACTACTTTCTATCCTCAACGTATGTATAAAAAATTGGCATGATATTAATTATGAGGTGCTGCCTCCATTGCATTGATAAATGGCAGGAAAAATATTGGGCCCTTGATTCAGACTGTGTATAAAATCTTTTACTTGTGATCAATGTAAGAAACCATGTTGTGCTTATTATCTAATGACTTCGCTTTGTTTATAGTTTGATTAAAATAATGTATGCTACTAAAGAATTTCACTTAGCTTTGATATTTAGTTATAGCTCTTGATTATAAAACTTTTATTTTCAGAAAAATAATATTTAGTGAGGTAATGGGGAAAGCTGTAATGAACAGTAATGAAAGCAATACATAACAGTTTTTCTCAGAAAAGGTTTATAGTCAGGGTATTGTTGCAGAATTAGATAATTCCATCACAACTGCTGGCTTCCAAAATAGGCCAGTGTGACTATTACCACGTGCCTTAGCTACGAAGGGAGAAATAGTGTCTCTGAAGCACAGTGATGTGGTCTCGCTTCTGTGTGACATGAGGATTGCAGGATAGTTAAGTCTGTAAGAGGCCTCAGGAGATAATATCTGCTTGTAAACAGTACTCAGAATACTTGAATTATTTCATATCCGAGATCCTTTTTGTTTTATTAGTAGGAGAATCTTGGCTATTTCTTCAGTCCTGATTCCAAAAATTCAGACGTATATGAAGTTTTGAAAAATACCTTCTAATAATCTAAGGTATATTTTCCCCATTTATTTTCCTGGAAACATGCTAAGAGAGGTCTGTCAGCTGCAATGTCTGCATTGGACATCTACTACTTATATAGTCCTTACCTTATGCAGAAGTATCCTTGTTGTATATAGGAAGGGCAGACTAGCTCATGGGAACTTTTAACACCAGATACTCATCTAGATTACAAACTATCAAACCAGAAAGCAACTCAAGCTGCTGCTGCTCCTGTTTTTTGAACATTGTGCTATCACACAGGAAAGATTCTGTTCCAGTGCAGGATTGGTCTGCTTCTGTAGAAGCTAGCTGGTGTATGCATCTAGTGCACAATGAATTATTTCATTCTATCTTGGATACTCACTGTATTGAAGAGATGGTCCTGTTCAAGACAAGAACAAATGGAGACTATTGTAAGCAGTTCTCTGTTCTTCTTGATGTGGATGAAAATTGTTTGCCTGAAAGTTTATTAGTCTGTGACACAAACAAAAAAACTAGGATGAGAAATAATGATTGAAGTTGTGAAGAAGTTTTGTAAAGTTGCAAAAATGCTGAAGTGGAAGGATAGGAGACAGATAGGTACATAGCGAAAGTGAACAGCATAAGATTAACTTTTCAATATTGGACAGCTCTGCAGTATGTGTAACTACAGCTTTCTACCACTTTGGCTAGTAATCCCTTGCTTTGAAAACTAGGTCTAAAAAGGGATTGAATTGGCAGCTGAACAAATGCAACCACTGTTCTGCTTTTGCTATGTATGGTGGGAATAACAGGTTCTTTTGATCATGAAGTGGCTGGTAAAAATTTCGCCAGCAGTAAGCAGCTTTTCCACACTTGGCAAACTCAGAGAGTGAAGTAAGGAACAGGTAGTCTAGCCAGGAAAATATAAATAAGGAGCAGATGAAATCTGAACTTTTCTCTAGACCTGCCTGGATGGTGTCCTCCAAGACTATGAGTGAAATTTGGCAACTTTAATGTGAACAGAAGCCAAGAATGAGATATCTGCAAAGATGATTCTTTCAATACTGGAGATGACTCTTCAAAATAGAGGTTAATGATACTGGCAGGGTGATGCATATAAGGTTTTGGTATTGCCTCCTAATAGTTTGTGTCTTCTAGATGAACAGAAGATTTCAGTTTTCAAGACTGGCAGCCAGCACCTCACAGCAGTAGTGAGTCACCATGAAAACAAAGATGCACTGTGCTGTGGATGTGCTTGCACTGTTTGATAAACTATAGCATAAGTCAGTAGAAAAACAGAGCATGTACGAACTTTAATGAAACCACAGACATAAAAATATGTTCGTGTGCATTCTATTTATTGCAATTAGTAATAGCATGGGCAAAATAATACAATAATTAGTTCTAACAAGGATGTATTATTTACAACTCAGTAATATTGTTAAGGCAGTTTATATTTTAAATATATAAATATATAAATATTTATAAATATATAATAATGTATATATTATAATATATAATTTATATATATTATATAATATATATATTATATAATATATGTTTTTCTATATATATTATATATAATATAATTTAATATATAAAAATATATATTTTATATATATTTTTTATTGTACCCATAAATTAAAAAAAAAAAACCTTCCAAGGCATTAAAAGTAGTATTTTCCTTCCTTGCTCTATGGCCACCATCTGTAGGCCCTGATATTAAAAATAATTATGAATGCTGTCCAAAAAAATGGAGGCCACTGTATATCATGAAGAATATGCTTACCTAGAAGAGAGATGAGCCATAAAGAAGCAAGATAATCCTGTACCTGCTGAAGCTTCTTCATATTTTCTTTCTTTAGGATCAGCTTCAGTTTGGATGCCTGCCCGTACCTTAATAGGCCTGAATTGAAACTAGGCATAAAGAAAGCCAGAGGTCTGTAGTGAAATCTGATTGTTATTTTTAACTTTTACACTAGAAATTCTGCTATTGGCAGCTGTCGTGCTCCCAGTGCAGATACACAACTGTACATTTGGCAATTGGCAGAGCTGAAGGGCTAGGACATGGCACATGGATTGTGTTTGTTCTCTTAAATGAATGGAGCTGAGAGTTAAAAACCTCTGGACTATAGGTTCTGGGGACAACAATACACAAATTAATTTATTTTTATTTTGGGAAAATTAAAATCCAGAAACAGCTGAGTATTTAAATAGTTTATGTTCAGAATCTTTTGGTCATGACTCCCATAATTTAGGATGCCAGAATAGATCCATGTATATATTAATATATCTAATTTATTTATATGACATGTGCTCAGCGAAGCAAAAATAATACAACGCAATGTGGAAAATTTTATAGTTCTAGTGATTTCTGTGATGTGATACAGGCTGAGGTACTTAACACCTTCTTTGCCTCTGTAAGACCAATTATTCTCAGGGCAGCCAGTCCCCTGGACTGGTAGACAAGGTCGAATAGTCCTCTGAAATCCCAGAGGAAGTAGTGATTGGCACAGCTATTTTGGTGGTCACGAGTCTATGGGATTGGACGGGATCCATCCTAGGGTAATGAGGGAGCTGTTGTAAGAGCTCTCTAAGCTGCTCTCCAACATTTATCATCAGTGGTGGCTAACTGAGGAGGTCACAGACAACTGGAGGTTGGCCAGTATGATGCTTATTCACAAGAAGGTCTGGAAGGAGGATCTGGGGAGCTACAGGGAAGTCAGCCTGACCTCGGTGCCTGGCAAGGTTATGGAACAGATCATCTTGAGTGGGGTCATAGGACACCTGCAGGATGGCCAGGGGCTCAGACCCAGCCTGCATAGGCTTAGGAGGGGCAGGTCCTGCCTGATCAATTTGATCTCCTTTTGTGGTCAGATGACATATGAGGGACCGGGGAAGGCTGTGGATGTTCTCTCTCTGGACTTCAGCAAAGTCACTGTGTCCCACAGTAAAGTCCTGGAAAAGCTGGCAGCCCATGGCTTGGACAGGAGCACTCTTTGCTGGGTTAAGAACTGGCTGGATGGCCGGGCCCAGAGAGTGGTGGTGAATGGTGCTGCATCCAGCTGGTGGCCAGTCACAAGGGGTATTCTCTAGGGATCAGTGCTGGGCCCAGTACTGTTTAATATCTTAATTAATGATCTGGATGAGGGGTTTACCCTTAGTAAATTTGCCAGTGACACCATGTTATATGGGATTGTTGATCTTCTGGAGGGTAGGAGTGTAGCAATTACATTGAGACAGACTGAACTGACACCATCATCAGTCCTTTATTAAAAACTTTTCATACCTTCTCTCAGTGGACTTCTCTCAGGCAACTCTGGCTCCTTTCCTCATAGGCAGCTCCACACAGCACTGACTCCTCTCCTCTCTGCAAGTTTCCTTCTTCCTTCTGCATTACTGGCTAACCCCAAGCTGTCCCTTACCCTAACCCTGTCTGTCCCTCACACAGCATCTCTACCCTGTCTGTCCCTTGCCCAACCATATGTCCCTTACCTCCTCACAGCACAGCCAGCAGACTCCATCTCAAACTGCAGCAGACTCCAGGTCTCAAGCTCCAACTGCAACTAACTCTTGACTAGCTAGCCCATTCTTTTAAACCACCCATCCTCTTTGGGCAGGCAAATCTGTCTCTACTTCTCTGCAATTAGTACAGCTATAATTAATTGAGAAGAATTGCCATCTGCAATAACCTTACAAACTATCCTTTCATGTAGGAGGGTTCTGCAGAGGGACTTGGGTTGATTGGCTGACACCAATGGCTTGATATTCAACCAAACCAAGTCTCAGATTCTCCACGTGGGTCACAA
>WBND01000542.1:580880-618257 GCA_013398595.1 Tychaedon coryphoeus
CTTCTTTCCTTCTTTCCTTCTTTTTTTCTCTGTTAACAGGGTAGAGACAGAAAGGTTTGTCGTGTACTTTGGGTAAGTGCAGTGAACTGTGGTTTGTCTTCAGTGAATCAATGCTTTGTTTTAAGAGTGATCAGTTTGAACAGAATCTGTCAAAAACTTTTCATCTCGGGAATCATGTCTTCTGCATCCCTTCAGATAATACTTGCTTTGGTTTTACTTTGCCCTTTGATTTTTAATTTGATGGCATGGGTTTCTTGGCTTATTTAGGATCTGTGAATGATGGAAGTTATTAATGCATGACTCAGTGTTTGATACCTGTGTTTGATTGCAATAATCGATCTGTTGTCTTAACCTGCCAGAAATACAATTTGTCCCACTTAAATGCCTGAGCTGACTAGAACTGTAGAGAAGTTTCCTCTGATCAAAGATGAGCAGTTATCTTTTTTGAAATGACAGAAGTTTAGTTTACATTAAAATGTTATTGTGTCTGCTGGCATATTTTTTAATATGTAATAAACATTACATATGACCTTTTAAAATAGGTATTTTGAAATTTTCTTCCAGAGAGCATGTAAGATGAATCTGAGTTCATAAACCAACTTTTAATAAGCTATATCAAAATCATCAGTTTGAAGCTTCATTTTTAATGCATTTTTCAGTAGTAGTTTTTCTTGCATTTTTAATTGAATTAACTTAAAACAATGTAATTTAAAATTTACATCTGTGGAAATGAATGCAAGAGATACAAGCTCTCTTTGTTTAAATTAGTTTGGATCATTTCTTATGAGTTGATCCAAATGAAAAGTAATACTAAATGTGATTTTAAATTTTTAGTGTATGATTCTATTTCTTTTTCTTTGTGTTGTGTGCATGTGTGACTAAAAAGCCCCAAAACTATAAACTGTAAAAAATAATGAGAAAAAAAAAAAAAGGTAATTCAGGAACAGGAGTTGGGTTTTTTTGCAAATGAATGAAACACTCTGATGTCTTTCCTAATTTATTATATTCTTTGTAGGTAATTGTTTTCATAATTTATTCATAAAATTAATCAGGATTCTGATGTCCTTCACATAGATGTTTATGCTCTTATGAAAAGAACCATCACTCAAAAACATCCTTTTTCCTTTTCCAGGGTCAGTGTGGAAAATCAAATACTGAAATATGGGTTTACTACTCGTGAAATTACTATTTTGGAAAATGACGATCCTGGAGGAGTGTTTGAATTTTCTCCCTCTTCTAGAGGTCCCTACAGCATCAAGGTAGCTATCTGAATAACTTTTCTTAAGCATGATGTAAAAGCAAATTGTAGCAGAGTGCAAGTGAAATGCTGGATTTTCTTTTTTTGCAGGAAGGGGATTCTGTTGAACTGCAGATTGTCCGCAGCAGAGGGAGCCTCATCAGGCAGTTTCTGCGATACACTGTAGAACCAAGGGACAATAATGAGTTTTATGGAAGCACAGGAATTCTGGAATTTAAGCCTGGGGAAAGAGAGATCGTAATTACTCTTTTGACAAGGATGGATGGAATTCCAGAGGTAGAAATGAAAATTTTCTTTTCTTCAAATTGTGTTCATAGCATAACAGTTTGTCACGAATTAAAATGTAGGAAAATATATGGGACAGAACATGTATACAGTGCTTTTCTATGGAATAGGTTCCCAGGCTCCAAACCAGGGATGCCTGGATAACTAGAAGATATCTTTGGCTTTAGTAGGCCTCAGTGGATTTTTTTTTTATTTATTTTTTTTTTTTGTAAATTGAAACTTAACTTTTTATCCGTCTGACCTTTAGGCATCCATGGCATTCTGGGCTATAGAATACTACAGTTTAATTTAGTCCTATATTAACAAACACTTTCATTTTGTTCCTTTTTTGGTAAATACTTGCTAATTGAACTTAGGGCTCCCCAGTCTACACTAATATTTGCTGTATAGATTCAAAGATGCAATACTTGTTTTAGTGTTCCATGATGCATTTCCTGTGAGTGTTTTTTCAAGAAATATATCAAGTACAATATTGCATTATATTAATTATGCAAGCTGAAAATTCCTTTTAAAATTGGCTTAATGGCAGTGGTTTGTACAAAACCTTGTGCATGTCGAAAATGTGTGTAATTTTCTTTTGTTGAAATTGTTCTCTCTTTCTGCTGAATAAATCTTTTTATTCTGGGTTTTATACTGGGTTTTCCTCTTCCAGCTGGATGAGGAATATGCTGTTGTGCTCAGTGGCTACAGTGAAATGTCAGGCAGGCTGGGAAATGCCACTAGGGTCAATATAACCATTTTGAAGAACGATGATCCACATGGTGTCATTCAGTTTCTACCTGATGAACTATCAGTGACAATAAAGGAAAGTAAAGGAGAAATCATCTACGATGGTAATTATTTTTATTAGAATTGCTGCTTTCTCTGCTGTATGCTACTGCAAGGCTTCCTTTCCCTACTTCACTTTCATAGGATAATGCCTGACTCTGGAGTTTCCAGGGAGATACAGTACCAGCATGATGAGTGGTAGAGATTAGTGTGGAGGAGGATGGACCTTGAAAGCCATAGGGATCAATCCAATTAAAATATATCTAGAGAATATACGATATAGAAGGGACAGAGAATTGATTTACATGCAAGGTGCAGCCTGGTGACAGTAGTTCTGCCTGGCAAGCATGAGGCATTGGCTGCTATGTGAGAGAAGAATGAGCTAACTTTTCATGTGTGTGACTTCAATTTATCTATCTGTATCGTATCAGTAGAGCTGATACAAGTCTTTGCTACTTTAATGGTCTATTGTTGTGTGGCTTTTTGTGTAGGGTGCTCACATACTCACATACTAGTTTTGCAAGAAGTGGATTTACTTGCTGTTTCCTTTCCTTTTTCTTTTTTTCAGCTTAGCTGACCTTTTTAATTTTGACTTGTATTTTTCTGGAGATGCACACTGACTGTACATGTTTGCATTTTGTAGCTTCTTTCAGACTTCTAAGAAACCAAGGAAACTATGGCAATGTTAGTGTGTCCTGGACTGTTGATCCAGCATGTACAAATGACATCTATCCAGAACAAGGGACTATTTTCTTTGGTAATCTGGAGTTTTCAAAAAATATCACAATTTACTCTCTACCAGATGAGGTAATAAATTTTTTATGTAAAATCATGTTTTTATGTAGATATGTGGAACAAAGAGGAAGTGCTAAAACATTGCAATTTAAGAATAAGCTCTGTTTTTCAATTTTTTTGAAAAAAATCTAAATACTAGGGAAAAAGTGTGCTTACTTAAGCAAATAATAAAAGAATTTGAGGCATTGTGCATATGTATAAACAAAAAAGCTAGAATCTTTCAGTAGTCAAGTGTGGTTAAATTATAATAATTAGTAAACCACCTGTTTTGATAGCAAGAATCCTAATTTAATATTTTTAATGCTGATATATTTAAAGTAAGATGAGAAAGAATGAGAATAATTAGTAATAAAGGAATAAATAAATAAATAAATAAAGCTGTAAAAATAAGTTACATCAGCATCAGGAAACTGCAAGATAACTTTTGGATCATCTGTACAATAGTAAAGATGAGGGGTTTTATTTACAAAGATTTTTGACTGATTATTATTTTTGTGTATGTGTATGAACTGCCATTTGTCATCCTCTTGATACACTTATGAATCAATAAATAAGCAACAATAATGCAGAAGCCCTGTTTTGTTAACCTTCTCAGCTGTTCATTTAAATTTCTTCGTTGTTTTATGTGCAAGAAATTAATTTCTTAATACTTTGTCATTCAGGTACCTGAAGAGATGGAGGTATTCATAATCAGATTATTCAATGCCACTGGTGGAGCCAGACTAGGCAATATAACCAGTGCATTTTTACAGATTACAAGGAATGATGATCCCATTTATTTTGCAGGTGAAATATTTCTGGTTTAAATTTTGAATTCATTGCCTACCCCAAACAGATTTTATTGACAGAGCAGATTATTTTATTATTATTATTACTAGTGGAGCTAGTAATATGTGCTGTAATTTGTTGTTGTTGTTGTATTGAATTTGTTTGGTTTTTTTACTGAATAATTTTCTCTCATTTTATATCATTTTTCTTGTTGATGCCTCTGGGGTAGGTGGGTACAGACAACAATATTCTCTTCTACCTGCAAGTATTTCTCTTCCCTAACAATATGTGCCTTTTCTATGCCTGAGGTGAAGGATCATCTTGTGGGGGATTAGTTGAATAGGCCACATTTCAAGAAGCTCAGGCTTGAAGTTGAATTTATTGCTTTGTATGTTTTCAGAACCTCTAACAGTGAGCATTACAGAAGGGAGTGTTGCAAACTTTACAGTCCTTAGGAATGGATCTGCTGACGCTGTTGTTGCTGTTCAGTATATTACTGTAAATGGAGATGCAACAGCTGAAGAGGGAGACTTTGTTCCCAGTGAAAAGGACAGTTTCATTCTGTTTGATGTTGGAGAAAGAGAGCAGACCTTATCTGTGTATATTAATGATGATGATACCCCTGAAACTGATGAAGCATTTTATATCTTCCTTTTGAATTCAACAGGTAAAAGCAATGATTTAATGTATATTTAGTAACTCTCCTTTTTCCCTACTTTTTACCAGCTTGCTCCTATAATAAAGCAACGTATAAATGCCAGGCATTATATGAATAAGGTTTGCATTGATATTTCTATAAAATTTCTGTATAGTGTATTTGGATTTTGATTTTGAATTGTTTAATTGAAAAATTGAAACTGTTCTGCAAAAATAACTTGAGTTAAAATATCGTTCCAAATGCTCCAAATTAGATTGGTTTTTGACTAATCAATAAGAAAATACAAGTTAAATATAAGAAATAGGTAATTTTCTCAATTATCTGAGCAGTTCATGTATTTCCTGAGGCCAGCTAGAATTCACTCTGATATCCAGCTCTCTTACAGAACACCAGCTTCAAGAAAATTATTGGACAAAGCCATACTTCTCCTTTCTTAAATTTTCCCTTCAGTGATCTCTTTCTACTATACTAACTTTGTTCAGGATCCTTATATTTTCTTTTGCCATTCTTTTGGAAACCTGTGATGGCTTTCCTCCTGGCACAGATTCCTTCCAGAATGAGCAAAATACAGAATATTTCTAGGTGAACTCCTGCAAGAAAAAAAAGAGTAATTATTTTTTCTTTTTATGATCTGTTTTATATATTGGCCTTGATTGTTACATCCCTTTTGAAAATTATGTTGGACTGTGGTACCTCTGAGAAAATACAAATAGAGGTGTATGAGGTTAAAACCATAGATAGATTATTCACTTTGGAATAAAAAGAAGCCTCGTGATTTTGAAAAGGGTGAAAACTAGGAGGAGGATGGAAACATAATGTACCTTTGTGGACATAAAGAAGTGTTGTCCCTACAGTGCTAATATACACACAGAAATCCTACTAATTTCCACCTTATTTCACAGGTATTTTGTATTTTTTTGCTTTCAGATAGGCTGTGATATGGGTATGACTAATCTTTTAAAGATTGCTATTGCCTTGTATTTAGTTAAAGTTCAATATTTCTATTATAGATCTTAAGGGGAGCTGGGATCTCTGAATACGTCTTTTTCTTCTGACTTGACCAATTGATCAAACATGAAGTACTACCTTTCATACAATCCTTTCTTCTCAGGATTGCATCATCTCTGGTCATGTCATGTTTTTTTCTGCAAATCTGCATTTTTGATCTCTGCCCGAGAGGCTACTTACATATTTTTATTCTGATTTGTCTATTACTGAATATCTCTTTTACCTGCTGCTTTTCACTGATTGTTTTATCACTGCTTGCTTCTTTCTTTGAAAGCTATTGATGTGAGAAGAAAACACACTGAATTTTAGAGTGACCTCCATTTCTGATTTCAGTTTTGATAAAATTAGTCATCCTCTTTTTAGGGGATACTGTTATCTTTAATGCTGGAGTGGCTACAGTTGTTATTGAAGCAAATGATGATCCTAATGGAATTTTCTCCTTAGAACCTCTAGAGAAGCCAGTGGAAGAAGGAAAAAGTAATTTTTTTTTGTAAGTAACTTTTAAATCATTTTGTTGCCCCTTTTTTGAATACATGTATGCGTAGCTTGATGTGTGCACTTTATGATAGTATTTTGATCTAATCCTATTTTTTGCATTGCTAAAATTTATTAGAACATTAGCTCCACCAAGTTTTGGATTAAACTATTTGCAAACATATTGAGGATCAACAAAACATCAAACATCAACTCTTATATTATCAAGTAGACTGTGCATATTAAAATGTGTACAGAATTCCTGTTAAAATATAAACAAATAAGATTACAACCAGGGTTCTTTTTTATATTTTCACACAAATAAGATTACAGAATAGGGATATTTGTTATATTTTTGCGAGAGTGTAGATACAGAAGGATCAAGATGAATAAGCTGGACCAATAGAGAAGTAAAAATTTGTTTTCGAAATACAGCTAAATACCACTATATGGTTGTTCATTTCTTTTTGCAACCTACTTTGGAATCTTACCCTACAAACAACCTATTATACTCTTTCTGTTAATTTTTTTTTTCTTCTATGTGCAAATTAAATAGGAACGTATGCTCGAGTATAGTCTGACCTGTAGCTGCTGGGATGTATTCAGGAAGGGGAAGGGTTAAGAAAGTAATTTTCATATCATCTGAACTTTTTATGTTCCTAAAGTCAGAATGTGGTGATAAATTGGCAAAAATGCTGATTTTTAGTAGGAAAATTCTAGACAGAGTATGAAGAAACATAATTTTACAATTAATCATACAATGTGAACAGCTATAGAGGGTTTTTTTTCACAATTGTTAAAGTATCTTTTATATATTTTTGTTTTATTTAATTGTTTCTTTTAAGGCCTTGAAATGGATACCTATGATTGTGAGTTAGATCTTTTTTGCCTGTGTTGCATATCTAAAAATTAAAATACTTTTTAAAAGAATATATTAAATATATATTCTGTGGTTGGTTTTATTATGCTTTGAGGGTTTTTTTTTTTGTCCTTAATAATATATTTATTTCTTTTTTAAATCAATGGTGTGAAGAGTGATGATTTGAGCTAAACACATTTGTATACAGGCGCTTTATGGAAGCACATGATATTAAGGTCACCAACATCTGACCTTGCTTAGTTTTTATTGATAAAGTACATTTACTAGGAAACTGTGTCTTCCATACCTTCAAAAGGATTTGACTTTTGTTTAGTACACAAGAAAAGTTTATAATCTATCCAGTGAGAACACCTATGGCAGCACTGAGCTTTCAGTAGAGTAACTGGAGTTACTGCGACAATGCTACACCGCTGGAATAGCACCCTGCTTAGTAACAACAAAAGGAAACCTTTGGAAGCAGTAAAAGCATATTGTATTTTTGTTCCTAGACTGCTTTACTGAATTGATTTTTCAGACTTGCATAGTAATGCTTTAAACAGTTGTGGTTTTTTTTTTTTTTTGGTTTTTTTTTTTTTTACTACACAAACAGAAATGCTGTTTTTGAATGTATAAACATATTTTGTTAATAAAGAAACTTCTTTATGTTCAGTTCAGTTCTTCGGTTTTCACCTATAATACCTTTTGGAAATTGGTAAAATTATGTTACCAGATAGCTGTGCAAACAAATAAAAAGTTTTTTATATTTACTAAATTCTTAATATGGAATAATGAGATTTGTGAAGGACCTAGTGTATAACTCAAATTAAATACCAATACAAAAGTTAAGGCACCTTGATGGTTAAAGGAAAAAAAAATTGCAGATAAATGCCTTTTCTTTCTTCTCTAAGAGTGGCCAGTTAACTCAATTTTTAATGTTAACTTGCTGAACTATACATTCATTTTTATTATTGAAAAATAGAAGTGCAAGACAAACTGATGTTCATCCAAACAGTATTTTTTTGCATGTACCTCCTTTGATTACTTTCTTTCTAAGGTGTCTGTGGTATACCTTGATGTAGAATTATATTGTGAAATTGCAGGTCCTTTAAGAAGATTGTATTATTCTTTGTGATTCTGTTTGTTATTTGGAGTTATTTAGAGCAATGAGTATTATTTCCCACAGTAAGGATGACTAGTCCATGTTTTTCATTGTTAGTGGAGGATGGTGATCAATACCTGCCAGGACAATCACTCTTTCTGTATCTCTGAACAGAGTTTTGAGACATAGAGGACACTTTGGGAATGTCTCCTTAACCTGGCAGCTGTTTCATAATGACTCTACACTGAAGCCAGGAGAAGAGTTCTATGAAACTTATGGGACTGTGTACTTCATGGATGGTGAAGAATCAAAGCTGATAGTGCTCAATGCTGTTTCAGATAAAATTCCCGAATTTAATGAATTTTACATTTTAAAATTGGTGAACATTTCAGGTATTTCTATATAACCATTCCTTTCCTATCTGGTAGAAAATAATTATATTTAATCAATCAAAAAGAGAACAATCCTGGAAAGAGCTTTGCCTTGATGCCTATGGCATTCTATACTTTTCTGGTGAGATTTTAGATTTTGTTTTTCATTTATTCTTTAATTTAGGTATATGAACACCATTTTGGAATCTGGCCTTTAAAAAAGATGCCTTTAGGTGATTTCAGAGATGTAGAGCTTTATGTAGAGCTGACAAAAGGAAGGTATTAAAGGTTATGCACATCTACCATAATGGAGATTGGCTGGTTTGTTTGCTTTTTTCTAGAAATTTCTGTAAAATACAAATAGTTACCACTTCATATCACTTAAATTACAACTTTACAGGCCTGCTACTGAGTATTGTTCCAAATCTGCTGGACTCCTTCCACTTCTGTACTATTATTGTCTTTTGTGCCAAGATACAATTGAAAATATGTTGACATTTCTGTAAGTGACATCCGTATGTATGTACAGATTTCCTACTTGGTGGTGCATGGAGGCTCTACAGTCACACCCTGATCTCACTGTGGAGAAGTAGGTGACTAATGGCAGGATTTAGGAGCAGTTTTAACACTTAACTGGTTACTGATTTTGCAGTGTAATCTCTGCTTATTTGGAGGCAATGAATCAAATGTTGCCATTTTGTATTTGTGTAAGTCTTGGAGTACAATGAGAAATTAATTGACCCCATGTTTTTCAAATGAAACAAAAGCAACCTATGTCATTACTAATTCAGCAAATCTGAGCTAATCTTGTTTTAACTGAAAGTTATATTCTGTGATTGAAACATAACATGGCTTGTTCTCTATGAAAATGTTCTCTATAGTGTTTTAAAACCAATACAGTTAATTTATGTTAATCTTAAATTTGGAGAAATTTTTAAGAGTTCAGAGACTCTTTAAAGAAGATTTAGGCCTATTTAAAAAGATATTTTGTCTAAACATTTTAAAATATTTGGTAACTTTTTTCAGACAGTAACTTTTACTCTTGACTTCCATTATATAGGTGGGTCTCCTGGTCCTGGCGGACAGTTATCTGAAACAAACCTTGCTGTGACTGTGATGATTCCTTTCAATGATGACCCTTTTGGAGTCTTCATTATAGATCCAGAGAGTCAAGACAGAGAGATAGCAGAAGATGTCCTTTCTGAAGATGATCTTTCCTATATTACAGACTTCACTATTTGGAGACAGCAAGGCGCTTTTGGTGTTGTCCGTTTAGGTTGGGAAATACTGTCCAGTACATTCCAAGCTGGATTACCATCAATGGTAGACCTTTTGTTGCTGGGATCATTTCCAAGTTCAGTACAATCTCAGCCACATATGAGACGCCATCACAGTGGAACAGATACTTTGTATTTCAGTGGAAAAGAGGATGCATTTGGAATTATTGACCTGGAATACCCATACAATGGAAATACTGCAGTAACTAATTTTACATTTTCAGCATGGTTAATTCCTAATGTCAATACTGATGGTTACATAGTTGAAAAGGATGATGGTAATGCGACCTTATACTATGGTGTGAAAGTCCAAACAAATGATTCTCATGTTTCTGTGGTGCTTCATTATACAGCATTAGGATCCAATATGACATACATTGCCAAAGCAGCAGTCCTGAAATATCTGGATGAAAGTACTTGGGTTCACATTCTGATTACTCTGGATGAAAGTATTATTGAATTTTACATGGATGGAATTCCAGTTCTAGGAGGAATTAAGAGCCTTAAAGGAGAAGCAATTGCTGATGGTGAGGCAATAGGTTGTATTATTTTTCTTCATATGTGAAGTTCTGCAAAATATGGAAGAGTCCTTGAAAGATGTATGCAAGATTCTGAAATTACCATGTCCAATTAGTTAGTTAAAAGCATTATATAGAAAACTCTAGGGTTTTTAAAAAAACATATAAATGGAAATAAGAGCTGGGAAATTTTCAAAAAGCATCAGAACTCTAAGAGCTTGCATTGCAATAATTTCAAAATTTCTATATGTATGCTTATTATGTATACATGTAGTTATATATATTTATAATTAATAATTTTCATTAGATTTACAGTACTGTGGCTAAGAAAGAATTTTTCCTCTTGATTTCTGAAACAAAACACAATAATGTTTTTGATTCGAGTTGTGTATTATATTGCAGGTATATCAGTATTTTGTAAGCAATAGAATTTTTCAGGGTTTAGATTTACTTAAGTGTGTATTTACATGGTATATGAAAATTTTGGCCATATGTTTAATGATGTTCCAAATAACTTTAGAATGTGTAATTCATTCCTCTACCTTGATATTCCTGGATGTGACCATTATGGACTTTTACACGCAACCAGCATAGCAGTGAGCATTACAATAATTGTTTTATAGAGCCATGTATTGTATGGTGGGAATAAATTTACATTTACTCTTTCTTTTGCACTTACTCACTCTTCCATGTCCTTTTTTTTTTTTTTAATAGCAGTAGCCTACATTCTTTTCCTTTCTTTCTCTCCCCATCAGTTTCACAGGTTTTCTTTCATAGGGATAGGCCGTGAGTGATTATCAAATTCTTGAATACAATCTCCTCTGTAATCAAAGAAGGAAAATTAAAAAAACATGCAGTGATGTTAAATGCATATACATTTACATGCATATATGTGCACAAACATAAATCGAGCATGAAGAGGAGACGTCATTAACTCTTGAGTGTAGGATTTTATTTCTGCCTTTAATATCCTGGCAGTTTAAGTCTAAGAAATTTAGCCTCTGCAAAAAAGTAGATCCTCTGCAACAAAGTAGTTCCCCTGCCATTAATAACTGCCATCAGATGTGAAGTACTGTAGCTTGGAAAGGAATTTTTCCCCCTCAGTTTCTAAAACATGCGTGAAATGCAGTAAGGCTTTTGTTGCTAGAAGCATATGTCTGAGTCATTGCAAATTTTCCGTATTAGTGGAGATGCTGTGTGCTCTGTCTGTAGATACTGCAAATATAAGCTAAGGCTTTAATCTCTCATCATTTAATGCTGGATACTAAAGTGAGTATACTCTAGCCTCACCATCCTCTGCCTTGTGTCTTGGGACCCTTAGCAGTTGTTGTGGTTGCTTGTTTCTAAAAGTGACACTCAGTGGCACATTTTCTGCCAAAATCATAAAACAGCTGAAGAGATATGTTCTATGAGTTTTAGAGTCATAGGAATGAGCTACCAGCTTCGTATATTTGTGAAAAGGAGAACTGTCATGCTCTGACTTGCTGAGTAGGATAATGTTTAGAGAGAAAGAAATATTAAAGCAGTTGTAAAAAGTGCTTGGAACTTGGTCTACATTTCTTAAGCCCCCTCCCAGTGCATTAGGGTACAAGCATGTCCAATGTGGCTAATACTCTGATCATCAGAATGGATTCTCTGTCCTAGTGGAGGACACATTAAATATACAAAGATACAAAATGGGAACAAGTGTTTGGAACAACAAATGTGAGACAGGCTGCATCTGGGCTCTGGAAATTTTTAATGGAAAGAGAGAAGTGTCCAAGATTCATTAAGATAAGGGATAATAACAATGTGCAGGTAGAATTAGTAGGATGAAAGACATGAATGGTGTAGAAAGGAATTATTTGACCTGTAATGGTCTACCTGTAACACAGATGAGGCTTCAGAAGCCTCCCAGTCTACGTTTCAAGATCAATATGATTACTAACTGATGTACAGTAAACAATTTACCATAGATTTTAAAATAATTACATAGATTAGATATTTTGAAAAGAAAAAAACCAAAAACATGAGAAAATTCTAATTTTCTTTTCAGGTCCAGGAATAATGAGAATTGGAGCAGGAATCAATGGCAACAGCAGGTACACAGGCTTAATGCAGGATGTAAGGCTTTATGAAAGAAAATTGACACAAGCAGAAATCTATGAACTCCATGCAACTCCTGCAAAGAGTGATTTACATCCTGTGTCTGGGTATTTGGAGTATCGGCAAGGAGAAACCAATAAATCATTCATTGTGTCTGCAAAGGATGACAAAGAGGAAGAAGGGGAGGAGTTATTCATCCTAAAGCTCATTTCTGTGTGTGGTGGAGCTCGAATTTCACAAGAAAACACAACAGCAAAATTAAGAATACAGAAAAGTGATAATGCTAATGGTTTATTTGGCTTCACTGGAGCATGTATTCCTGAGGTAAGATACTCATATGGAAAACTGCAGAGGAAATTTTAGACACAATCAAACTAGTGGCAAGGCTAACTAACCTTTGAAGAGCTTTGATTCC
Organism: Tychaedon coryphoeus; assembly: GCA_013398595.1. Lineage (NCBI taxonomy): Eukaryota > Metazoa > Chordata > Aves > Passeriformes > Muscicapidae > Tychaedon > Tychaedon coryphoeus. Next base: position 593,519 of record WBND01000542.1, read on the forward strand.
ACATTTTTACTTTTTGTAGTTAAGCAAACTTTTCTAGAACTTGGAATTGTGTAAGTTCTGTTTATATAGCCTCAGTCACACCAGCATTTGCAACATCACTTTTTTTTTTAAATCCCCTCAAATTATTTTTTTAAGGAAATTTATTTTATTGCATAAACTGAAGACTAAGTCTTAAAATTTCCTAGAACAATTTTTTTCCTGTACTTCTGTAACTTCTGAGACTGTAACCTGATGTTGCCTTGGAGAGAGTTAATTTTCTTCTTAGTATCTGGTACAGTTCTGTGTTTTGGATTCAGGATGAGATGTTGATATCACAGGGATAGTTTGGCTGTTGCTAAGTAAGGCTTCACCTGAGTCAAAAACTTTTCTGTGTCTCATGCTATGCTAGTGAGGAGCTGCACAAAAAGCTGGGAAGGAGCATGTCCAGGACAGCATGACCAGGACAGCTGAATTGGCCAAAGGAACATTCCATACTATGGAATGCCATGTCCAGTGTATAAACTGGGGGAGTTACCTGGAAGGCAGTTGGTCATTGTTTGGAAATGGGCTGGGTGTTGGTCAGCAAGTGGTGAGCAATTGTGCTGTGCAGCACTTGTTTCTCCTGGATTCTGTTCCAATGACTCCCTCCCTTATAATTAAATCATCGTCGTCATCATTGTCATCATTGTATTTGATATTAATGCACTTGATACTGGCTGGAAGTTGCTAGTTTTATTAATTAAATTTTCTGTGGTGATGGCCACCATGTATGCAGTATATAAACTTGAATCTTTTTTTGAGGAGATTGAAATTAACATAATTAATTGTTAGTTTTTAAATCATTTTGAAAGACATGATGCCCGTTTCTATCATTATTAGATTATTTTGGAAAAAAAATTCTTAATGCTTTCAATTTTGCAACTCTTATGACCTCTTAAGTACATCCTTTCTAACTGAAGTCCTTATGATGTGTTAGAAGGCAACCATCTTGCCTGTCTGATGCTAGTTTTCAGTTTGCTTTCCAGATGCCTACCATCTGCTATCATAATAGATTCCTTCAGTTTCAAATGCCACTGATAATTCTGTGATGCCACAGATTAGCAACCAACCATGAAGCAAAATTAAAAATGTATGTGGCATGTTAATTGTTTCGCCTTTATCTTACAGCACTGTTTTATCAGTAATTTAATTTCCTTGTGTCTGTGTCTGTCTTCTAAGCAGCTGAAGGTGCATTCAGTATCTGCACTGTTAGCCAGCAGCTCTGAAATTTATCTAATGCTTAAGATAGCTTTAGTCATTCTGATAACGTGCAAATAAAACTATTTTGTATTTTAGTTTGATCATCATAATTTTTTAATATACTTGGCCAATATCAATACCTGATTTGTTCCAAATGTATGAAATTGTTGCTGCTGAAGGCATGTTCTTTGTGGAGACATAATTGCAGAGTGTACTGTAGAAAAAAAAGGTTTTCAGTCTTTCTTGATGGATAATAGGATATCTTTTTAAAAAATCTATTTCGTTTTCCAAGGTGTTTTTAGTCTGAGAAAGGAGGAATCCTAATATTTCTTTAAATTACAATGAAAACAATTGTCATTAATATAAAACAGTGTAGTCTTTCACTTTTGATCGACACATTTCAAACATATTGATTCTGTTTTTGTGCCCAAAAGAAACAACAGGCTACAGGTACAGGGTGACCTCAGGGAGATTCTAGAAGCTATTGCAATTTCCATTAAAATTGTTCTGACCACCATCAACATCAATTTCAGCTTCCTATCACTCCAAAAGTGCTGAAAGTAACATGACAGCAATAAAAAATTGCTGAACATTTGAATAGCATTAGGGAATTTAACCTTTTACATTTATTCCTTTGATTTACTTTGATCATAATAAATATGTCAATTTCTTGCTTTCTTCCAGGCTGCTGATGAGGGTTCCACTATATCCTGTGTCGTGGAGCGTACGAGGGGAGCCCTAGACTATGTGTATATAAATTACATTATCTCACAGGTTGATTCCAGGGGCATTAATTACTCTGTTAGCGATTTTTCTAACAGCAGTGGCACTATCACATTCCTTCCTTGGCAGAGATCAGAGGTAAACCCTACCTTCCTATTAACTATTCATCCTGTCCTTTGCAAACCTGCTGGAAAACACCTTCTGAGGATGCTTGACTGGTTTTCATACTAAAGAGTCTTTCCTTCACATGGCTTTATTACATTTTGCTAGGGCTTTTTCATCTTTGACATCTAATAAGTGATAGGATAGACACCTGTATATCTATGTACATCTCACTTCAGGCATTACTGTGCATGCATGGATGCTTAAATGCACATAATTTTGCATTTAATGCACATAGAATATGTTTATATATACATGTGTATATATATATAAGATGTATGTCTATATATAAATGTACTTCATGTACAGGTAGTCCTGGGCTTGAATAGTGGATCCAGTGACTTTTGAAATTGGAATATGATCAGATTTTGATCATATGGAGATCAGTTTTATCTCCACAACAATTAAATAGACAGCAGTCAACTTCACTGCTGTAATCAAATGTCTTTGCAACTGTTTGCCACATTCTGTCTGTTTTGATTAATCTGTTTCTGTGAATTTGACTCCAACCCACGGCATGGGAATTTCACATTTATTTGAAGAAGAGGTGTGGGACCACAATACTGTAGGAAGTTCTTTGTGTTTTCTATTAGTGTTTGTTAAATAGAAAGGGTGGTTTGATAGTAAACCACAATACTGTAGGAAGTTCTTTGTGTTTTCTATTAGTGTTTGTTAAATAGAAAGGGTGGTTTGATAGTAAAAATACTGTCTTTAATTTCACTTCTATCATTCTGCTGAAGTCAGTAGGGGCTGAATGAAACCTACTGACACAATTTGAAAAGATCCCAGAGATTCACTTAGAGCTGTGGATCTGGTCCCAGTTAAACAATGTAACTGACTGCAGCTTGGCAAAAACTTGTGACTTTGGATAGTAGTATGCTCCTGGCAGTTTATTCAGCTTTAATTATCTAATGAAATATATTACTGCATTACATACAGTCATTTAAAGTTAAATTTGCCAAGCTTTTCCAGTCTGGCAGCATGGATGATGTCTGGTTTGTTTTATAAAGTTGCAGAAAAGACCTGGCGAACCCTCCTGCTCCATTGCTATGTAGATACAGTCTACATACAGAGGACCTAATGGTCATGGCCCTAAGAAACAGACTGAGAGCAGCTGCTCATCAGTGAAAAATCTTAAGGGAACTTCCATAGACATTTTTAAACTACTCATTCCCATGGCTCTAAATATGATCAACTACAATTTTTCTCCTGTATATTTGTCAGATCTTATCACAATATACAGAAATCTGGAATTGTCTGAGTTTAATATATAAGCCTGTGCAGAGCAGATTACACAAGATAATATGATCTGTAACCTCAAGTGTCAGGTGGCTTTCAAAGTTCACTTCACTTGCTGTCTAAATTAGATTAATTGCTGTAACATCTCTGACAGCTTGGTAAAGATGTTTTTGGAATTGGTATTCTAAACTTAAGGTTTAGAATAAGGTTAAATTACGTGGAGGACAAAAATGTTCTCTGCATTACTTTCTGAACTCTCAGCAAATACAGCTGATTGACTAAAATCTCAATTTTTTAAAGGGTCATAAAACTCTTAAAGGATGTATGTTGCATAGTTTGATTTCTCCATGATTTGGTCCTTCTCTAGGTCTTAAATTTGCATGTTATTGATGATGACATTCCGGAGCTAAATGAGTATTTCCGTGTGACATTAGTCTCTGCAGTGTCTGGAGATGGAAAACTAGGTTCAACTCCTACCAGTGGAGCAAGTATAGATCCAGAAAAGGAAACTACTGACATCAGCATTAAAGCCAGTGACCACCCATATGGTAACAATGTTGAAGATGATACAGTCTTATTGCAGATTTATGTATACTTCTAGCTCAAGAGGTAAAAATTTGCCTAGCCTAGATAGATGAGGAAGCAATGTCAAGTATTATATTTTATCTAACTTGAGATTAATTCATTATTTTTGTACAAGAATGAAAGTCTAAATTTTTACTCTTGAGAATACTGCAAAAAAGACATTAAAGCTGCCTGGACCAAACATGTGATCATTCTCTTTTGCAAGAAAACCAAATTGCATGTTGTTGATTTTATGCCATTTTTTATGAAATGAGAATTTGTAACAGAGAGACATTTAAGCATGCCTACTATTATACTGAGAAGTACTCAATATTATGACATTTAGGTTCTTTTGGGAAGAGTTGAATTCATTCTTATGATATGGTTTTTTTAAGACTAACATGAATATCAGTGAGAGAGAGAATGGTACATAGCACATTTTTGGAAATAACATGATTGAGTCCTAAAGGCATATTGATATTTTTTAAATTTCATAAACTTTAAATATAGATATTATAAATATTTTGTGTACATTTTTTGTTATTATAATTTGGATTTGGTATGAGGAGTCATGTAAATAATATTTTTTGTCTTTCAGGTCTACTGCAGTTCTCAGTGGGGCCACCACCTCAGCCCAGTGATGAAATGATTCTGCCAGCCTCTGCTGTGCCCCATATCACTGTTAAAGAAGAAGTTGGACAGATCCAATTATTGGTAGTTCGTGCACAAGGGCTTCTTGGAACAGTTCTTATGGATTACAGGACAGTGCCACTTACAGCTTTCAGTCCTAAAGATTATCAGGTATGGCTATTGCCAAAGTGTGCCATTATTTTAGAATTCAATTAGAGCTATTTGTCCTGGAAGTAGCCATCAGTTTGAATATTTTAGCTCAGCTGTGATTTTTTTCACAGAAAAAGTTTTATTATGATGTTGTGATAGATGCATAATACTCACTATAAAAATATAAATCACTATGTGCCTTTTGCCTCCTTCTTGTGCAGTGTGTTGTTTTTCCTACGAAAAGCCTCTGGGTTTGATTTTGATTTCCTTAAGAAAGCTGTGATTTCACCAAGAATGGATATCTCCTATTGTTTCTAAGTATATCAGACTCTATGTGACCGTACAGGTGCATATGCACGTGAAGATTATACATATAATAATATATATAGATATGTATATATATATATACACTGAGATTTGTACATATTCAGCAACATAGCTTATCTGTTTGCTTGTTTGATTGCTATTTGTGCAGAAAAATTTAGGTAAATAAAGATGCTCATAATTCAGTGAATTTAGATTGCTATTTCTTAAAATAGCAATAGCAAAGACTCAGCAGAGTTTTTAAAATTAATGTGAAGAAAAGTAGATGTTTTGATAAAGACAAAAAGAATTGAGGCTGTATTTCTTTTTTCATCTGGATGAAAACAATAAACTTGAACAAAACTGTGAAGATCTGTCATATTTCAGGCTGTTTGGGGCTCAATGGAATTTCAGCCTGGAGAAAGATACAAGTACCTTGCTGTTAACATCACTGACAATTCTATTCCTGAACTAGAAAAAACTTTTAAAGTGGAGCTGTTGAACCCAGAGGGAGGAGGTAAGACTCATACATCAATCCACTGGTTGTATTTTTGTGATCTTTATTCATCCCTTAAAATCTAACCTTGTGAACTATTTCTATGTTATTTCTAAAGACATACCCTCCAGAGAGCAGCAATTCTTTTTAGGAAAAAACTGTCATTCAGATGTTTTTTAATTACTGCTGTAAACAACCAGATCTCAAAGAAAGTATATTACTGCTATGCATTCAAAGGCAGTTGCAGCTTTTTTAATTACATAATTCCATGGTTGGTAGAGAGAATTAAAGCAATGTAAAAAAAATTTTTTTTTTGTTTAAGTTGTCAGTATTTAAGGTTTAACAGCCAAAGGTGTGCTTTTTATCTACCACTTGAGTGAAATTGGAGAAATTGCAATAAACTGGCTCATAACTGATTCGAATTAATTATACCATTAGAAAATTGTGGGTTTTGAGATGCCTTGGGAGTTTAGCTGAGTTGGAGAACTAGCTGGAAGCTAGTTTAAATCCTGCTGTGAGACATTAGTTTTACAACTGTTGGCAAGCATCGTGGCAAGTGCTCCTGCCAGAAAAAATCACTTTTACTTTACAGAATTTGTTTCCATTGCAAAATGTTTTTAAGGGCAATACCTCCTGGATGGAGGGAAAGAAATAATTCTAAACATTGAGAGCCATAAAGTGCCTTTTTAACTGACGTTATTTTTCTATGCAATTCAGAATTGCAAGTGTGATGCCTTCTGGAAAGTTAGATCATATTAACATGAATGTCTGTGGTGCAATGTGGCACTATGATCCTATGCTAGGATTCTTTTGATAAAACTTTCCGAGCTTTCATGCATGCATAATTTTTGGTCAATTAGTTGTTTCAGTTAAACGAACTTTTCTCTTTGACATTTTTTGGTTAGAAAACTTACTGCTAACTTTGGTAATTTAGCAGAGACAGATGCCTCCTGAACATAATCTTTTTGAGCTTTCCCACAACAATGCAAGCACAAAAATTAGGGTAAAGGCTCCATCAGTTAAGCTGCCAATTTTTTTCAACTTTCTGATCCTGCCCGATTTCTAATTTCACCATTAGGATTGAGAAAGAGGGAACACAGAAGGAAAGGGGGAAAAATACAAAAGAAAGTTGTATGTGTTTTCCTTCCATCTGATTTCCTTTTGCTGTTTCCAATGCAATAAATTAAACAAGAGGTATCATATTCATTATTTTTTCTGGCTTTTAATAGAAAATCTGTATACTTTCATTTTGAAAATCAGCACTTTCCTAGAATTTGTCTCTGTCTTTTTGTGTTGTCCAGAAATGTTTAAATTACTTTCTGCTTTGCCTTTATTTATAAATGTATATATGTGTATGCATCTGTATGTCTGTCATCTTAAAGTTGCTGAGCTCTTTAGAAATGATGGAAGTGGTAGTGGTGATGGAAACATGGATTTCTTCCTTTCAACTGTCCCTCAACATGGTAAGTTTTTTTATTAATCCTTCATTTTCTTTGTAATAGCTGTTATAAATTACTATGCTTGATACACCTTTCTTTACATGCAGTTAGAGATTAGTAATTTAGATTTAACACAAATTTTTACAAAAAGATTATTTTCCATTTTAATTTAGGTGCAATTTCACTAACAGTCAGTGTTTAATGTATAACAGAGAACAACAGGTTCTTACATGATCAAAACTGTATTGTAAAACACAATATAGGAATTGCAGAATTGAAGTTTACAAAATTATCTTTGTCTGAACATTGTAAAATTTTCCTGGGAGAAAAAAACAAAGGCACTTTTTAAATTGAAGACAATTTTAAAACTAGCTGATTGTATGCTTTGATACATTCTATGTATAATTTTGATCCCTTCACAGCAAAAATACTCTTAAGTTGTGTTAGATTTTTTAATGAAATAATTTGATTTTTTTCATTTTTCCTCTTTCATTTCTTCACTTTTCTATTTATGTCATAATATGCATAAAACTATAATTTAATACTAAAAAAATGAAGAGGAAATAGCATATGATATATGGGAAAACCCTATGCATATAGGACTTCAAATTAAAACTTGCAGACTTAAAAAAATTACATGAGCATTCGAAGAGTGCCAATAGAGTAATTTTTTTAAATTTGTTTTTGGTTTTTTTTTTCTTTGCTTTCTTTGACATTCTGTTCCCCTTTTACTTGTTTCCAGTAATGGTTTCCTTAAGTGCCAGGCTCTTTTTCTCTCTGAGCAGCAATTTATGTCACCCACGATAATATGTTCAGAAGCAGGATTTGCTGGACTTGGTGGAGGTTTTTGGTTTCTTTTTTTGTCTCTTATTCCAGTTTATGTTAGGATGAGGTCTGCACTCGTTGTTCCTCTTATACTATGGTTTACCTCACTGTCCTAAATGCTTCTCCATTTTCATTCATTAAACCTATAATTTTATTTTGGTTCCTCCCTTAAAATAATACTTTTTTTTTTTGTTGCACAGTTCCATAGAAGGACTGAGTGGACTGCCTTACTGAAAGTCAGCTCCTTTTCCATACGGGGAGTTACCATGAATTAAAAATAAATTAAAAAACACAAACAGCACAGATACTTCATACTTTCTTTTGTATTTTTGTAGCGTTTTCTTTAGCACTTTTTCTTCATGTAAGAAAAAATGAGGTATAAAAATAATCGTTTTTGGAACTTGTATTTAACAGCTAGCTTGGGAGTTGCATCCCACATCCTTGTGACAATTGAGGCTTCTGATGATGCTCACGGTGTGTTTGAATTCAGTGCTGAGTCTCTTTCAGTGAATGGAACTGAGCCTGAAGATGGAGATAGCAGTGTTGTGCTGCAGGTTAGAAAGCTTTGAGTCTAATATTGTTGCATTGTACTCTTTTGTCTATTTTTATTGGTGTTCTCTGAGGTTTTTGTCATTAGTCTATGGGGTTTATAACAACTTTGTAATGAACATTTGTTTTTCCATTCATGCAGTGTTTGCTAAAGTATATTATTCAGCTTGAAACTAAAACAATAATAATGATATCCAAAAAATTAAAATCTTCTACTTATTTAGAATCAAGGGTCTACTATCTTAAAAGAAGTGTTGATAATACAAGTTCTACAGAGCGAAGATAATAAAAATTACATGTTTTTAAAACACAGATGTATCTTTAAATCATCATGTTATTGTCTTTGCTTAACCACATTTCACACTTTTATGTTTTTCTTTCTCATGGAACAAAAATATGTATGTCTTTATGTATTTTTCTTAGGTTGTGAGAAGTCACGGGGCCTTATCTCAGGTGACATTGCATTGGATCATAATCTGCGATCTTACCAATGACCTGATCGCCACAGATGGGAATGTAACATTTGATGTTGGCCAAGTGAGAGCAAATATTACATTGCAGATTTCTCCTGATGATGTTCCTGAATTGGATGAGATGTTTTCAGTTTTGATCATCAATGTCTCCCTTGGTCGTCTTGGATATCATACTAATGCAACACTAACTATTTTAGCAAATGATGATCCATATGGAGTTTTCATCTTTTCTGAGCGAAACAGACCAATAAAAGTTGAGGAAGAAAGAAAAAATATCTCTCTGACAGTTATAAGATGCAGTGGTCTCCTTGGTACAGTAATGGTGAAATACAGAACTATCGGTGATGAAGAAAAGTCGCCCTTTCTTCCACCTGATGTTGTCAGAGCAATAGAGGGAAAAGACTATATACCCATTATAGGTTATGTGATCTTCGCAACCAATGAAAGTGAGGCCACAATATCCTTGCCTATTTTGGATGATGATGATCCTGAGAGATCAGAATCTGTTTTTGTAGAGCTAACCAGTGTTGTTTTGATCAAGAAAGTTCAGGATCGGCCAAGTAAGTGTCTTACATGAAACCTACAATTTAACTGTAAATGTTAGTATTTATATGTAACAGGGGAAAGTGCAGCAAGATAAATGAAGAACTCTTTACCTCTGCCAGACGCTGTATAGTTAAGATATCTCTTAGTTACCTGACTTGTGCCTGTTGGCATTTATTTCCTTTGGCACACTATTTTATTGGAAAAGCATGAGTATTTCTTTATCCCTTTTGCATTGATTATCCAAGGTCTTTCAGGCCAAATATTATTTTTTTGTGCACTAACACCTGCTAATTTATCATTGTTTCTGGAAGTTCAGTAGTAGGAAATAACTAAGCTAGTTTTTCTTATTCAAATACAAAAAAGTCTTATTAAAAAACAAGTCATGTAGAATTAGTGACATGCTGCTTTCTTAGTGTTGACAATTTTTTCTTAATTTCTCATTCAGATAAATTCAGGTCATTACAACCTAATTTTTGCTTCAAAGTTTCTTGGCATGTTTAATTGCTGCCCTTGCCAACAGATTAAAGGGTAACTTCAGATATAATTCCACTTGGAGTTGAAATCTTACTTATATGTCATCATATCAAGAATGAAACAGAAATTATTCTTAACTGTATTGATCTTACTATTAGGCTTATGGATAAATAAATAGATAAATTTACAGTACCTCATCTTTTCAATAAAACTATGCCATGTATGCTTCATAGCACAGTAGAATAATCTGGCCGATTATTCTGCCAGAACATAATTTAAACACATGTATTTTGATGTGGTTTGTAGTTACGCTTTGTCCGATTGTAAAAAAGATAATTTTCACGAAAACTAGAGACAGTTAAACTCACATGTATGAAGTCTATAGTCATGAATAGTAAGCATTTCAGGTACCTCCCACTGAGTTTTCTTTATATTTCAGTTGTAAATTCTCCTCGACTTGGCTTAGAGGGTGAGACAATAGCTCATGTGATTATCAATGCCAATGATGATGCTTTTGGAACGCTTCAGCTTTCAGCTTCAGCTGTGCGAGTTGCTGAAAACTATGTTGGACCAATCATTAATGTGACCAGAACTGGGGGAATATTTTCAGATGTTTCTGTGAAATTTAAAGCTATGCCAATAACTGCAACAGCTGGTAAGAAAGCAGAATAGCAGAACTATGCAGTCTGTGTTAAAGCTGAAACTAACAAGTGTGTAGTGAATGCTCTATTATGTAACAAGTATGAAATATAAAGTAGTAACGCACTGACTGTGCTAAGCAAATATGAATCTAAGACATATGGGAAAGTTTACACATTATCACTGGAGAATCTAAAAGTGAAATGAGAGAAGGAATTTGAGTGTTTGTTTACTTAGTAGCACACCACGACTTAAATGCCCCTTCTCCCCCCACCCCCCAAAATACTATAGTAAAAGCAATTTAGTCCCATGTACATATTTAAACCCATCATGTATTGCTTTGTTGAGCTTCTTGGAGAGGAAATGAGAGCTGGGGACTCAATGGTACAACAAATAGAGAAAAATCTATCAAAACCCAAGGATTCTTGTACTTCTGAAAAAGAAATGTAAACTTCTTCAGTTAGTCCCTACTGTAGAGAAGGTACATAAAGAAAGTAGAAAAATTATGAAGTCTGCAGGATCACTTAGGCAGTTATAAATTGAGCTCACTGTATTTCATCTATGTCTAAATTGAATAGGTGGGTGGTACATGCTCTGAGAACTTTTAATTTCATTTTTATGTAACATAGCGTTTTAAATTAATTGTGTAGCTAGATTTATATCAGATTATGCTTTCAATTAGTTTCTGAAGCAGAGCTCTGATCTAGTGTATCACAGGTGTTCCTCTAGGCAGTTGAGACAAGTTTGCCTGTACTGAAGTCGATACATAAAAGATAGCCTTTACTGAAATCTACTTTGAAAAGGTGCTTCTGTTTTCACTTTTATCTCTTGGAAAGCTGGAAAGCATTTTTAAATCAAAGATAGAAACATCTTGGTAATGTGACCTTGTAAACAGCAGGCAGTAATGGACCTTTTGTAACTACTTCGTGGTCTAACAGTGCAAACTCTCCTTTGGTCAAAGCAGGTTTTATATTTTTTATCCAGACATCTGAAAAGCAATAGGACATTAAAAAAACCCAAAAGAACCCAAAAAACCCCAACCCCCCTCAACCCCCCAACTTTTAGGGTTTAAAAATAAAGGAAAAGACCCCATAAAAACACAGAGAAATGAATGTGTAAGCAAAGGGAAGATAGATATTACTGATAATGTTCACCACACTGAACCATAAAGAATAGTTTTATTGTTTTATTATTTTGGGTTTTTTCATCTGCAAATCTAGGTGAGGACTACAGTGTAGCTTCATCAGATGTTGTCTTACTAGAAGGGGAGACAAGTAAAGCTGTGCCAATTTACATAATTAATGATATCAATCCTGAACTTGAGGAGACATTTTATGTTCAGCTGCTGAACCAAACAACAGGAGGAGCCTTGCTTGGATCTTTGACGAGGGCAGTCATAACTATTGAGGCTTCTGATGACCCGTTTGGATCCTTTGGTAAAGGAGAACGTATTTTCTTTCTTCTGTTAACACTTTTTTGGGGGTTTGTGGGGGAATTGCTACTTGGCAAATGAATATAAACATTCAGAAGCAGAAGTGTTGGTATAGAGAGTAAAGGTTGGTGTAGAGAGTAAAGGAAAAGATAATGTAAACTGAATTAAAACATGTAATAAAAGAGTAGTGAGGCTTCAATATAACAGGAGGATTGAGCCTCTTAGAGGGTCTGATCCGTGGCACAAAGCAATAGAACAAGAAACAACAGGTAGAAACTGATGCCCAGGAAGTTCACCTGAACATGAGGAAGATCTTTACTGTGCAGGTGATGGTGCTCTGGAACAGATTGCCCAGAGAGGTGGTAGAGTCTTCTTCAGTGGAAACATCCAAGAACTGTCTGGATGCACTCCTATGCCTTGTGCTCTGGGATGACTGTGCTTGAACAGGGAGTTTGAATTTGGTGGTCTACAATGGTCCCTTCCAGCCTGGCCCATTCTGTGATGCTCTGATTTCTACTTAACATATTCCATGTTAAATAGTTTTAATTTATTTCTTCAATAAGTGACATGAAGTCTAGTAAAGAGTTTCTTTGCTGGAAATAATTATGCAATTATATTCTATGGCTTTAGAAACAGTTCATGTTTAGCCTCAAACAGTGGGTGTATTGGAATAGACTTTTTGGATGAGGGCTTAATTTTCATGCTAATATTCTCTGCAGATGAATATATGAGTATTGAAAGTTTGTGTTTAGGTTTAAACATGATTAAAGGGGTTTGCCTGTGCAAGTAAATGCAAGCAAGTAAAATAAAACTCTGTACTTCAGAAACAGATATATTTCCTTTCAATTTGATTGTTAATGCACTACTTCTCCTTGTGGTGTATTTCAGTTTTTCAGAATACTGAATTTACTGTGGAGGAGCCTGAATTTGGATCAGTAACCATAAATCTGCCAATAATCCGCAGTGCTGGGACTCTGGGTAATGTTACTGTTCAATGGGTTGCTACCATTAATGGGCATCCTGCTGATGATGACTTGCAAGTTGCCATGGGTAATATTACTTTTGCCCCTGGGGAAACCATTCAGATGTTGCTGTTGGAAATCCTGGCTGATGATGTTCCAGAAGTAGAAGAAGTAAGCAGAGAAGTTATGTCTCTCTTGAACAGTATTAGAGTTTAACTTGCATAAGAAATATGTGCAGGTCCAAGCAAGAAATGTTATGGCAGAAAGCTGCAACAAGTTTAGATTTTGTTTTGCTTGTGATTATTTTTAGAAATGGCAAAAATTATTTAGCTGCATTATTTGTTTTTCTTTGTTTTTTCTTTTTGAGGTTGTCCATATAAAATTAACTCAGGCCTTCAACGGTGGTGCTATTGGGTTAGATGGCACAGCAAATATTGTTATACCTGCCAATGATAATCCCTATGGCACAGTTTTTTTTCATCAGCCCTCATATCGAATTCAGGAGCCACTAGAAAGAAATTTACTTGCAAATATATCAGTCAGGAGAAGGTCTGTATAATATTGGCTGATTTGGAATTTGGGGTTTTTTTGTTGTTGTTTTGGTTTGATTTGTTTCTTGTTGGGTATTTTTTTGGCAATAATTTAAATGTCATGCTCTTATATAGGTATTTGTATCAATTTTTTGTTCTGCCAGCTCTCTTTTTTTTTTTTAATATATGTTGATTTTGAACTTGATGTCTGCTTGTTGGAAATGTACGTGCAGTTTCAATGAAATAAATGTTTGTAATGTAAACACAATGTACACAGTGGACTTGAAGCTTTATTTTGCCTGTTAAATTGTCAAGCCATTTAAAGCTGCAAACCAGCCTGTTCCTGTGATGTGAACTGGAGGACAAAATGCATCAAATGTTGTGTGATGGAAGACAAAATGAAAAGCGGAACAGGTTTTGCATGGGAAATATGGTATCCTGAGGATATGACATCTCAGAGGAATGATAACAGTGCTACACAGCAAAGGCTTTTTCTTCCTTGACAGTCCTAGGAAGACTAATTTAACTCCTAGTAACAAATGTTTGCAAACATGCATGTTTAACATATTGCTACCCAAGCTATAAACGATCAAACTTGGTCTCCAAAAAACCCAGCTACTCAGGTATTCTGGTAGTAGCTTCAAGAGGAGTCACTGTAATTAGCTATTTGTAACTTTTCAGCAATTTAGAATTAGTTAATTCTGCAATTAGTTAATTTTGTTCATTTTTATTCTTAACCTAATAACGTATAGAATGTTAGACATGATTCATGAGCTAACATAATATTTTTATTTTAATTTCTTTTAGTGGGGGAAGGTTTGGTCAGCTGCAAATATTTTACAGCACTTCTGACACTGATGTTGTAGCTCTTGCCATTGAGCAAGGAGATGATATACTGGCCTATTACGAGTCTCCTGTACAAGGAATTCCTGACCAGCCATCCAAGACTGGAGTGAATGTGTCAGCAGCAAGTGACCCACTGTATGCCTGTGCAACTTGGTGCCTAAAAGAACAAGCATGTTCAGCCTTTACATTTTCCAGTGCCTCAGAGATTCCTCTCTGCCTCTGGCTGACAACAGAGATCAGGCCATTAACTAACATGTCAGGATTATGGACCTACAAGAAGAACATCAGCAGTACATCCATTCTGTTTAGCACACAAGCCATTGCTGGTAGTGATTATGAATCTATCACAAGACAGTGGGCCATCATGCAGGAAGGGGAAGAGTTTGCAAATCTCACAGTTACTATACTCCCCGACAGCCTGCCAGAGCTGGATGAAAAATTCACTATATCCCTCTTAAAAGTTGAACTATTGAACATCTCAGCCAGCTTAAAAAATCAACCAACTGTTGGACAGCCAAATACTTCCACAGTTACCATAATGATGAATGGGGATGCCTTTGGAGTATTTAAGATCTACAGTGTAAGTCCCAATGCAACAGAGGAAGGTCTGTATATTGAAGTAGAAGAACGCCCTCAGGCCAACGTGCAGCTAATGATACACAGGACAGAAGGCAGCCTGGGACAGGTGACAGTGGAATGGCGTGTTGTTGGTGGAACTGCTACCCCAAACTTGGATTTTGTGGGTGTTGGTGAGATTCTGGTGTTTGCTGAAGGTGAGGCAAGGTTTAGCACTAACTTATTTTGTAATGAAAACACAGAATGAACAGACACACAAGGACCACAAAGACTANAAAAAAAAAAAAAAAAAAAAAGGATTAAATGATAAATATTTAAGTATTTTAAATGAAATATTGTAGTATTCATTAATGTTTTTACTGAATAGATGAGGAATAATATTGCTGAAATAGTTGTTGTATCAAAGATAATGAAAATGAGAATCAGGCCTAAGTGATCTTTTGTTAATCATCAGTCAATTCAGTACTAATTTTTAATAATATATCTTTTTAGATTCTGAGATTTTATTGATTTTGTAACGTAACAGGATAGTTAAAAAATTGCCATGAAGAAAAGTCTATAGCAGGCATTATTTAAGCACTGTGCAACATGATGGATATGTTTTATGCTTTCAAAGTCTGAGATGATTAACAGTTGTTTTGAAAACAATTTGTGGGAGTGTGGTAATGATTCTAGTGTTCATTTAGCTTGCTAAACCATCTGAACTCAAATAAAGGGTTGCCAGGAGTGATTTTGAAACTGACATATGATTATATTAATGTTTATAAGTTTAATAAATCTATTTTCAAAATACCTTGAAGGGCAACATAACAAAAAAATATATATATGTGGTAAACTGAAATAATAATTAATAAAGGTTATGCACATGGAATGACCAATGGATTGTGTTGCAAATTGTAATGTATTATATATCTCTATAATGTATTATAGAGACTGGTAATGATTGTGTTTGCTGCTTACACTGTCATTTGTTAATATTCCAGAAGACAGGTAGCTAATATAATGACAGCTCACTTTAATGCATTTCCTGGTCCAGTAAATATATAGTGAAGTTTCATGTACTGTATGTGGTTCATCAGAAAATGTATTCACTTGATAATTCTTTTTACAAGAATTATATTCCCTTTTTCTAATCGAAATTTGAAAACTAGAGAACTTATAAAGCAAATAAGAATTCTAGGCATTCAGAATGCCAATATTGTTAATTCCTACAGAGCATATTTAATAATTTGTTATTTATATTGCTAATATAACCTTTCATTAGTAATTGAATAAAGTTTCATAACAATAGTCATATATTTTAGACAGATAAATAAGTAAAGATTCTTCATGTCCTTTTTTATATTAGTTAAGTACTTACTAATAGAGTAGATGATTGAATCTTTTTAAAAGGTGATTTTCATGTGAACACATATGAATGTGTATGTTCTTCTACATTTAGGTGAAACAAAAAAGATGGTCACACTCACCATTTTAGATGATCCAGAGCCAGAAGATAATGAAAACATCATAATCAGCCTGGTGCATACTGAAGGAGGGAGTAGGATTCTGCCCAGTTTTGACACTGTCACAGTGGTTATCCTGGCAAGTGACAATGTGGCAGGAATCATTAGCTTCCAGACAGCTGGGAGATCTGTTATTGGTCGTGAAGGTGGGTTCTATGTGTTGACCACACTCAGTTTGTTTAACATGAGCTTCCATCTCTGTGCTTTCTGTTGATAACCATTCAGTGATTGTTATCACTATTTAGAGAATGACAGCAGAGAATAACCACATACTTAGCTCACATTTCTTTGGATTTTTAACTCCTGCAAACAGCAGTTAAATGAAGTCTATGGAAAAGATGAATAGACCATTTCCAAACCCATATTTCACCATTTGTTCTTTCACTTCTGTTTCCTAAAGGTTATGCCTTGATTCTACTTGCATTGCATTTCTGTGCTCCTTTTAGCATTTCTCATTAATTTATACCATATTCCAGGACTGTATATAACCACCCTCATACAGACCAATTGCTAATCTTAAGCAAGTATTATCTATCACTGACTTAAAATTAAGTCTAAATTATCTAGAAAGTATTCCCACAAAAAAAAATCTTCTAAAGTTTCTCTTTATATTTTTTATGGCAGCTCATTTTAGGCTTGTGACAGTCTTGATGTCATCACTCGGTCATGACTTTTGAGACCGATGATAGATATCTAGTATCTACTAATGTCTTTAGAGAGCATGTTTCGTGTTTTACCTAGGGTTTGGTACAGTTCTGCATAGGACAGTAAAAATACAAATGGTGACTGCTCTTGTTAGCCTTTGCAGGAATCTCAGGGTATTGCAGTCTCAGATTTTTCTGACGCGTAAATTGATGGGTAAACAGAGATTTGCTGTCCAGGAATGTGTGCACTGAATTTTTTGTTGGAAGAAAACATCTATCTCAAAAGAACATGGTCTGGTTTTTTTCCCATAATAAAGGGACACCATAAGCTTTTGGGTTTTGTTTAGATACAGTTTGTGTTAATTCTGGTGTGCCCAGTTTCCATCCTTCATTACTCCACATTAGCGGTTCTGATCTGCCTGACTAGCCAGCTGCAGTCTGGCAGTCTAAGAACAGCTGTTAATAAGCCCAAGGAGTTAATACAAATAATCTCATTCCTCAAGGTTACAAAGACCTTACTTCCCGCTGGTTAAATATTAGTCATAGCATGCTGAAGCTGAAAGCTTTTATCTGGAGCTTTGATCTGCTGTATATAGTATGTACATAGTGCTAAAACTGAGTCCAATTCCTCAGCTTGTGAAAAATAGTGCATTGCATCAGAGCAAGAAAAAGCAGCCAAACTAAACTAGTTCACTTTGATACCAAAAAAATAAAAAAAGGAATGAGCTAAGGCTTTCATATGATTTCAGTGTTTTTCCTTCATTTTCATTATCAGGTTTTTTCTTATGAAGACAAACATTATCAGACATAAATCCAAATAATGTTATCTTTTATATTTATTATTTACTTATTATATTATGTATTTATATTATTATATTATTGTATTATATTATTATATTGTTATTTCATTATATTATTATATTCATTATATTATTGAACAGTTTATGTTAAGCAACTCAGTATTTTTTTTCAAGCTGTTTATATAAATTATCCCTGTGGAGAGGAAAGATTTGAAAAACTGAAGATTGGCAAAGAAAGAGAAAAATTAGTTTGTTTTAGATTTGCTTGAAAAGCAGCTCTGCAGATGGGAGATGTTAGAAAATACTTAGTGTGAGAAAATTCAGGTATTTATGTTCTCTCTGCATTGTTGTCTTCCAACTGAAAATAAATGGATTTTTCTCACAGCAGATAACAGGATGCTGTTAAAGACTAAAAGCCTTTTCTGTAGACTTGGACCTCTTTGTAAAGGGGGAAGGGAGTTAAGAGGGTTGGTGAAACATAGCCTGGTGAAGGATTTGTTCATCAAAAGGTCCAGCCTTTTGATATGTAACACAGTGCTCAGGGCACTTTTTTGTCCTGCTAACATGGAATAAGTTTAGCAGTGTAGGTGACTGTTTTGAAAGTTACGTAATGGATTAAATCCTTTCTTCACACTGGATCATGACTGCCTTGGTGACATATATGAATATATTCAGTTCGTACAATCACCATATTGAGGGCAAGGGCAGCATTTAAGTACAAGCAGAACTGCAATAGTTATATGCCTATGACTGAATTAGATGAAAACACACTGCAATAACTTAAAATAAGGAGCGAGGGGAGGATGGATTAGGTCCTCTTCTCCTTCATAAAGGCAGAAATCCAAAGAAAAAATTAAAAGAGTAAAATATTAAAACCCATACGACAAAATAGTGACATTAACCTAAGAATACTTTCAATCTTCAGAAATCAGTTTTTATTTGTGTTACTATTTCTTTCTGGATAGAAATAACAAAGATTTTGGTAAAGCTGGCTGAGATTTACATGAGTCAGTAGCTGACTCCTGGAGGGTCTTTAATTAAAATGAATTGTATTTCAGGTTTCTTCTTGGTGCTTGGATTACAGTGTATCAGAGTTCTGTATCTTGAAGTATTTTACAGTCTTCAGTGAAAATTTGTTGTATTGCATAATGTTGCATTGAAATAACCTTTGTCTATATTGTGTGTTCTATGGTGATATTAAAGTAATTATTTTTCTATGAATTTTTTTTTTTTTTTTTGCTATGAGTGTGAAAAATTCTCAAATGGGAAAAACAGATTTCAGGTAGTATAAATGACATGAAAAATTAGGCTGAAAAGGACCTGTAAATTGTCAATCTGTCCTCAGATTGTAGAAGTGTAGAAGCAGAATTCTTGTGATGTCAATAAATTTTGAATTCTTTGTTTTCTTAGAACTAGTGTGGGGCAACTTAAAACAAGGTTTAGATGAAGTTTGAAATTATGAGGCTGATAACTTACTAATTGTATGTATTGAAAAATTGGTGTATACAATTTTTATATTACTTCTTCACAAATTTGTTTTTCAGTTTATTATATAAGGTCTTATGAAATTTGTTGTTCATATCTATCTCATTCGTAGCCAATATATTGGCATCTCTCAAATATTTCTTTACCAAACAGAGAACATGTCCAGAAATTGATAAATTTTTTTCTGCCAGTTTTAGATATGCAATACTGTCCTGCAATATAATATGCCAGAATAACCAGATAAGCATCCCAATTTGTTCTTTGAGTTACACGGTCAGTGAGAGTAGCTGTGTTACTCAGTTCTGTATGCTGTGTACTAAGAACATAACCTAACACCACACCTGCACCTTCCCTTTCACAGATGTATCTCAGTGTTTCTCAGTAGGGTGGCTTTTAAATGTGTACATAACACAAACTAAAAGATGGAATTATTTCCAGTTTTGCAACAGCAACAAAAATTCAAGTCAATTTATAGCAATACAAAAAAAGTAATTTTCAGTCAGTTGAGGATGGACCTAAGTTTACATGATTATTTCCAAGCACCCTCAATATTATAAATTTGTGTGTATTTCATGTCCTCGAAAACTAATTGCATAATTATATACTGGCAATCTTCCATTCTATGAACTGGAAAAATACTGTTGTCATACAGATGCAGTACACTTATGTATTAAAATAAATATCTCTCCTCTAATATGGATGTATTACATAATTTTACTAACGTTACCTGGTAATCTATTTCATTTTAATATAATATGTAATTTTACATGCCCATATTTAAAATATTTAATTTTATATAATGTATTTATTTTGTATAAATATATATAGCTATTTGATACTTTATAATTACATGAATTTTCTTAATTTTTCAAAACTTTCTAAAGAGTTTACTCTTTAAGTGACCATTTGGTTAAATATTATAAATGTGGAAAAAAATACCATAACTACTTCTTATAGATGCATATTTTCATTGGATACTTATGATCTCTGAAATTATAATAAATTATTAAAATTATTTTAAAATTATAAAACATTAATTTTTTGCTTCTAAATACTGTTCTTTTAAAATTGTGATTTTTTTTTTATTCTGGATGTTTTGTAACATCCAGAAACTGATAACATTTGTAAATTCAAACTCACATAAATGGAACGTGCAGGTAATTACTAGCATTTTCTCACATGCACTATGTAAAGTCACAAGATACTGCAGATGGTAGGAACGTCTATTTCTTGCCAGTTAACTGCTGTAGAAAACTATGTTAAAGCTGTGGGTAGAGCATTTATTCTGTGTGTAGTTCACAAACAGATACTGCTCTTTGTTTTGTGCATGTTTTGATAGAAGTTATGCATATGTACCAGATTCTTTATATGTTGATAATTCTTTCCAAAATGAACTAAATTCATAAAAACCCATGAGGAAAGTTTAGATTTGTGGGGGTTTTGTTTCAATATTAAAAAAAAAAAAAAGTATTACTTAGCTGCAAGGAAGTTCACTATTAAAAATATTAAGGTTTCAGATAAAAATTCTTTAACTGTGATTCATATTTTTTTTATTTTCATTTTAATAGTTGAATTGTAGAAGAATAAACCCCAAAATATTGCATTTTGTCCTTTGTCCCTAGGAGAACAACTGCAATTCCATATTGTAAGAACTGCCCCAGGACTGGGAAATGTTACTGTTGAGTGGAAAATAGTTGGATATAACGTACAACAAAATTTTGAATACTATTCTGGAATTCTCTTTTTTCCTGAGGTGAGTCATAAGCAAATGTAATGGCTACAAGAGAATATTGTAGTTTGAAGTGAGCTGACGAAACAAGTATGCTTTTATAGCAGTCTTCTTTGTCTTTATATGATTAAGCTGCAGGGTTTGTAGGGTTTTCAGTATTTTAACTTGACATGTCTTAAAGGTGTTGTTCAAAATACATATGATAGAGTGGTATTAATTGTACTTTATACACTAATGACTAATCACTTTATCAACCTTTATAGGGGGTATTGAATACAACATTATACGTCCACTTGCTGGATGACCATATTCCAGAAGAAAAAGAAGAATACCGGATAATCCTATACAACATCAAAACAGAAGGTAGTGCCAAACTACACCCTGCTATATCTTCTATATCTAAAATTTCCATTTAGTAGTGTAATAGTTCTGCGTGTATTGAAGCATTTTGGAAGTGTAGGACTAAGAATATTGAAAATGTTGCAAACTATGCAAAATTTGTTCACATTTTATTGAAACAGGCTGGACATATCTGTGTGTTTATGTATACATGTGATACAGGTGTCATAAAATAAATTGATATTTATATCTTTTTAAACTGTCAAGGTATCTTTCTGATCTGCCTCTGAATTGCAGAAGATTAGAATATTTTACTCTTTCATTGAAATTATAATGAGAAAAGAAGCATGAAACGGCATCCCTTCTGAAATACCCTTTGTTAAACTGGAATTAGTGTCTAAACACCAAACTAACTTGACGTGGGTGGTGTTGCTGATTGGTGCCTTACCAACTTGTCTAAATAATTTGTTTACTCTTGTAATCCTTCAGGATAAGTTTAAATTAATGCGGTTGTTCATCGAGGCAATACTTGTAGCAATTTCTTAATGGAATGATTGAGAAGTTGAATATGATTTTAATTTTATAATGAATTCCTAGGAAAACTTTCTCTTTCCTTTTACAATAGAAGTAGTTTAGGAAAGTTAATATTTAGCACTGTCTCTTCAAATTTTCTCATTCCTTAATATAGCCTTGAACTCTATAGTTTTATGCATACAATTTTTGTTGTGATTGAATGTTCCTGTGCTTGTTATAGAATGCAATTACATATACATTGCACACCATCTGTAAAATTCAGTGAGCATATAATGTGTTTGATTTGATTTCATTTGCAGTGTTACTGGCTGTCATTTTTACATAAAAATAGCAGTAATGTAAGGCAAAACTTCATTTACCTAACATTATTAACTGTAGTCCATTGGTTCTCTTGCAGGCGTTTCTCCTGCTGGTGCTGCTGTTTTGGATAGTCAAGGTTATGAAGCTGTTCTGACAGTAGAAGCTAGTGATGAACCACATGGACTACTGAATTTTGCTTCTCCATCCAGGGTAGTTTTACTTCCAGAGGAAAACAGAACAGTTCAGCTTTTTATTAACAGAGAATTTGGATCTCTAGGTTTGTATAACTTCTCCAACAGAAGTTAAATTTTGTTTTCAGAATAATTAGACAAATGAAAGCCATGACAGAGAGGCTGGAAAATCTGGAAAATCTTGGATACAGTCGAGGTGTTCAGAACTTCTAGGCCCCTTACTCTGGGCTTGGAAACTAAGTTTTAGCTAAAACTAAAGCCATAGCCTTTAATTCCACAGCAAGGGGTCTGGGAGCTATGATGTAGCTAGTTGGCTGTTAGGGTTGTACTGTTATGTCCAGCAAATACGTCTTGAATTTTTAGTCTGTCCAGAAGAAATAAAAAAATGTGAGAGAAGGAGCTTATATGGAATTATCATTTCCACAGCATGCCCTCTGTAAACTTCCATAATCTGACAGTTTAGGAATATCCCATGGAAAAAGTTGCATTGACGCCTCTGAATTCAGTTTATGCCTCTCCTAAGAACTATGTATTTCTTTTTAATTCAATTTTACTTTTAAAATAAAATTAAATGGTACTAACTTTAATAATGTGCTGTATGCCAAAATATTTTTATGTTTCTTTCCTGAGTATTCTGACTTCCATTGAGAGATAACATGCATAATAATTTTCTATTTATGTTTTAGACTGTATTTAGAACTCAGTGAGAATCTCTTTTATATTTTTTTAATCTGTTTTGAGGTGAAGTGATCAGTTGAAACAAATATTCAAGATCTGGACACACTACAGATTTGTAGAGGAATTTAAATGTCATTTCTTTGTTTTCCCATTTCTTTTTAATGTCAATCAGTATCTAAATTACCTTCCAAACACTACTTAGGAAACTATTAGTTTATTGTAGGTATCCATTGTAAATGTGAAATCTCTCAATTAACTCCATTTATTTATTAAAATTAAGATTCTTTTATACCTTATTCTTTATTTCATACAGATTAACTTTGAATTTCATTTGTCATTTTATCTCTGGGATCACTCTCTTTAAATTTGCAGTTTGACTTCTCTGGCAGATTGGTGAGGTGTGACTTTATTATAGAAAAAAAAAATCTAGCTTTTCCTATAGTGAAATCTATCACTGTATGCCCTAATTTTTATTCTGTGTCAGTCTGCCTGGAAAAGAAACTAAATTAAGAGCTCTCCTTAGAGCCTTTCTCAGACATCAGTCATTCCTGACACACTCTACTTCCCTTGACACCAAACCTGCTATTAATAATACATTAGATGTCCCAGGTATGTAATATAATATTTGAAGTTCACAGCATCTCAAATATATGAATACATTGGGTCCTAACGCTTTCTGAGTCCTGTGATCTTGGACAAAAGACTGAAAGGAATAGGTCTGGTTGGTTTCAGATTAGTTTTAATCCTCTGGAGTTAGGTGCTCCATTTTTTCAATGAGCATTTGACCTCTTTCTTTGTCTATTCCAGAGAGCATTACATAAGAATTGAATAAGTGGGCTTTTTTTGGTCACATTTTAAACAGGTGCCATCAATGTCACGTATGCCACAGTTCCAGGATTGGTCTTCTTAAGTAACCAGACAGAGGGGATCTTGGCTGAACCAGGAGCTGATTATGTAGCTATTTCTGACTCAGTGATTTTGGAAGAAGGAGAAACATCAGCTGCCATAAATGTTACTATTCTAGAGGTAAATTCTATATCCTATCACTCTATACTTATTTGTGTGACTACTGAAAAGGAATATTGTGGAAACCGAATCTTGCAAGCTGTATTACTTGATGCTATCAATTTTCTTTTAATTTAGAAAGACTGCTTTGGTCTTTAATGGTAAAATCACAGAAGTACAAATAATAACAGAAGACTGTGCTTACTTAAATGAAATTTAACTCTTTAATTAAGACTTTATTTTCTAATATTCAGACGGGTGTAATTCATTGCTTGCTACTTTATCAGTGAAGAGCTTTATTAGGCTCTTACTTTATCAGTGGTTGCTATTTGTGCTTTTAAAATTTATTCACATCTAGTTCAGTGTCACCACAGTCTTTTCCACTAAATATAATGTCTTGCTTCATAATTAACATTTTATGTAAAAGTATTCTGGGAAAATGGAAGCATAAATTAATTTTAGTGTTACTATAGTGACTTCTATTGTGTTGCTTTTCTGTAATTGTTTCTTAAAGAAAATGATAAGAGAATATACTGGATTTCTGTTTTATAGGATGACGTACCAGAAGTGCAAGAATTCTTCTTGGTTAATTTAACCTCAGTGGAACTTGTCATGAACCATTCAACTTCTTCCCCACCTAGGCTGGGTAAAACAACTTAAAAACAATTATGTTTCATTTTTTCTTTGTATCAACTGAATGCATATTATATTACTCTGGCATGTCATTATTACACTTGCCACTTCCCCAGTAAG
>WBND01000542.1:627982-639263 GCA_013398595.1 Tychaedon coryphoeus
CTGTCATATAATTTTAGAACCATAAAATCACATCTAGGACAATTTTTGTACATTATTTTATGTATGTTTTGTATGTAATTTTACAATTTTTAAAAAACATATGTGTATATGTATAGACTTGCACTGACTTCCAAATACCATTTTTGCCATATCTTCTTTGTAGTTACAGACTCTCTCTATTTTGGATACCACACTTGTCAAACATTTTGCTATGGATGAAGAAGACTATTTGGTTTTTGTGAGCGATAACAGCAGTTTCAGTTCTATCCAGGTTAGAATACACATGTCTTCCATGACTTTGATGTAGGTAGTTTGGTTAGTTTTCAGTTTGAAATGTGAAGGAAATATAGAAAAAAAAGTAAATATATATCCTGAAAAATTACTTACATTTCTATTACAGATTTATAAGACATGAACTTCTAGACTTGTTCAAATAACAACACTCCTTACATTAGCATGTAATTTAGATTTGATTTGATTATATTGCTACTGTAATTTCTATTTTGAAATCTACTATATTAAAGAGCTTAAGGAATAGAAATAGCTTCTGACCATAAACCCGTTCATCTGAAGAAGAGGCACAGATGCTTGCAGTGAGGTAGTAACTTACAGTTGCTTATGAGTGTGCTTCCACAATAATGTAGGATCCACCACAGAAATGAGGAATGTCTTTCCAATTTTTCATCAAAACAGTTTATTTTTCCTAGTGCTTGTTGCAAATATATAATAAAATATATTTTCTATTTTTACAGATTTTTCAGTGGAATGAAGATATATTTGTGCTGCATCATCAACTTCCACTTTACAGAGCTCTGAACATTGCCTTGTTTCCCCGAGGAGGCATTATGTACTTAATAGTTTCTTTGTCAAATACCAGCCAGAATGTGCTCTTGTACCAATGGCTGGATAATGAGTTTAGGAGTCTTCATCAGTTACCAGCAAAAGAAATAACACTTATGGAGGCCTGGACTTCTGGATCTGATATATATTTAATTGTTGCAAAAGGTATTTAGCAGAAAACAGACCACTGTGTTTGCCAAGTATGTGCTGGCTTGTCTAATAGCAAAGGCATTTGAAATAAAAGGGGCTTAGATAGAGATTAAAATATTACTGGAAGATGACAATTTGCTGAAAAGCATCTTATCAAAGTAATCTGTGTTTTGTTCTTCAGAAAATGAAAACATTGTGTTTGTTCTCAAATATTTATGAAACTAATGAAATATTTTCCCAAGAACAATAGGAAATAATAACTCTATTCATCTAGTTGCTAATTGCAGCCTTTCTGAGTTTTCTGAACCTTCTTATATGCAAAGATTGTTGTTCATCAAAGTACATTTTTATTACAAGAGTGACACTTTAGACATTGCTTTGTGTCTGCATCCCTATGACTATTTAAAAGTGTATATTGCAGTCCATAGGTTTCTTTGCACTTGACTGTTGTCTGCTGGGATTTTTAGTGTTCTTTTATGTGAATGTGTGCAGAAAGTCCCTTAAGTGATGTCATGGAATGAATCATCTAATGGGATGTCATGCTACAGAGTTATACAAGTAAAAAGGAAGATACAATCACTGGTCTCACTTTGTAATTAAAGCTGCCAATCTATGCCTTCGAATGGCCACCAGTGTGTACTTTAATTAACAGGCATCAATGTAATTTAGGTTTTGTCATTTTTCTCTTTTGTAGAAACTGGAAATTCTGAAATTTTCGTCTGGGAGACAGGCCAGTCTACCTTCAGACACTTTCAGTTTCTTCCAGTCTCTGCTGTAAGAAACATCCATGTTTTCATGCCTCCATCAGGTTTAGGTAAGATTTCATTTGTAGTACTGGAATTGAAGAAATATATGCATTCAATTTTCATATTATTTATCAGATTCTAAGAGATACTTTGACAATTGTGTTGCTAAGGGTATTTCTGGTATGATAAAAACTTTTAAATATATCACTGAATATTTCTCTTTTTCTCTTCCTTGCTCAATGTAGTTCACATCCTCCTCTCCTGTAAGGACACAACGGCACTGTACTCCTGGAACTCAGAAGGGAACCAGTTCTCTCTGATGCTGGAAGCCCCATATGCAGATCATATCACTTCCACTACGGCAAGGTCTCTGAACTCCAGCAAGAGCTTGATTGCCCTTTCTGTAGAGTCAAGCTCCCAGATTTATGAGCTGACAACTATCTCCAACCAGTCAGATTTTATACCTAGGTAGGTTTTTTTTGTTTTTCTCCCAGCTCTTTGATTACTTTTTCTGTGATAGTCTTTTTGTTACAATGGAGACCATTATAGACAGCTATGTGAAGTGTGTTTATTAACACTAAAAAGAATTTTTCACAGGTAGCCTAAGGGTAACCTGAAGTCAAACTTCTCACAATTTTCTTTAAAATATGTAATAAAGGGGCTTGCAGTTAAATTTCATATTGAAGCTTTTATTTAGGATAAATTAAATTATGTTACATTAATAAGAAATAACAGTTACTGTATGTTCTTTCGACCTTAAGAAAAAAAACCAAACCCAACACTAATCCCACAGCCTTTGAACCTCATTGACTTACTCAGGAATATAAACCACAATTTCAGCATCAAAAATGCTCTTTAAATTTTCATTAGTGCTTTTTAAGTTCATTAATCATATTCTCAGTTTATAATTACTTGATGTGTTTGTTTGTGTGCTAGTTCAGGTGAATTGATATTTGAGCCTGGGGACATGGAAGCTGTGATAGCAGTCAATATCCTGGATGACATCATCCCAGAGGAGGAAGAATGTTTTAAAGTGTGGCTGAAAAACCCTAAAGGAGGTGCAGAGATTGGTGTTCACAGTTTTGTTAACATAATTATTCCTCCCAATGACAATGCCTATGGAGTCATTGCATTTGCTCAGGTAAAACTTTTAAGGTAAATCATTAAAATATGTATATATAACTTCTAAATCACAGAACACAAACATACGAAAATTGCATGTGATGGGATTCTTTTTCTAAAGTCTTGCAGCAACTGAGACAGAAGGACTTTGAGTTCCATTTAGCATTGTTACTTGGCTATATAGATAACAGACAATAGAAACTCAGTTCCAGTCTTTCCCTATTGTGGGGTTTTTATAATCCCCTTACATTTAGAATAAACAATTATTTTATCAGTTTCATTTTGCAGCAACCTAAAAAATTCATTTACAGATGGCGTATATGATATCAAGTTAGTCCCTACTATTTGGTTAATCAGAGGATTTAAGTAAAGATTCTTTTCCTCTGAAATAGTTATGCCACAGGATGAGCCCATCTTCCTGAACAAAATAAAAAACTTTGGAGAAAATGTAAGACTGAAGGTATTATTTGGAGTTGTTGATTTTTAAATCATCATATATTGTAGAAGTTATGTAAACAGATACATGTATTAAATGCATAATGAAGATATAAAACACAGAGGAATTATCACCAAAATGAAACACTGCATCTAAACTTGTGTGAGGAGAATGAAAAATAGTAAAGTAACAGCAGTAAAAATATGTCTGTCTTGAAAGTCTAGATGTTTGTTACCTGCTTCATATGATTTGGGCAAAAAACACAGTACTAAAATAATAACAAAAAACATTGAATTTTTGCCTTTGGATGAAGAGGTCTGACATTTCAAATTCTTTTGATTGTGAAATTTGGGTCTTTTAAGTATTAAGATATATAAATTTAATCAATAGACTTTCATTTAGCTGCTTAAGAGTAGCTTAATTTATTGATGCCCTATGTCTCTGGCCACCTTTGAATACCCTGTTCCCTAAAGAAACTTTTCTTTCTAAGAAAATAATGCTTTGGTTTTCTGCTGTATGTTTTCCAGAGTTCCTTATTTAAGCAAATTGAAGAAATGGAACAGGACAGCTTGATCACCCTGAATGTTGAACGTTTAATAGGAACACATGGACGAGTTACAGTAGAGTGGATTGCTAATGGGAGCATAAGTGATGTATTTCCAGCTTCAGGAATGGTATTTAATGATATGACTGTTAATGAGGAAGCACTGACTGTATTGTCTCAGATAATAGATAAAGATGTACTCAGTGAGAAGGACAGTGCATGTTAGATTGCCCCACTTTTCTGTTAATTCCTGCTTCCTGGTCCTTTCCTGTGATTCTAGTGGTTTGTACTTCTGGCTGGCACATAATACAGTGATATCACTCTAAGACTTCTAGAACCTGATATTGCAATACTGTCCAGGTACTAGAAATGTGTATCTGCAGTATCCTATTCCCATCTTCCTTCCTGCTGTGAGATTCAGCTACTATGTCAAACCATTTGCATAGGTGGGAATTTGGGAGTGTTTGCTTTTGTCCTGACCTTCTCAATACAATGGAGAGCTTAAGTGGCCTAGCAGAATATGACAAGTCCCAGTTTTCTATGTGTCTGAGACTTTCAGATTCCCAGCCAGGTTAAAATCCAGTTTTTCCTGTGGCCAGAGCTCTTTATATGTCTTAGGACTGTCAGGAACCAGTTTCTGTAAATCAAGGTCCTCCACCTTGTGGCTGTCTGTAGCAGGCACAAAGCCTTGAAAAAAAAAAATGAAGAAAAAAAATAAATGGACTGGAAATCAAGGATGTCAAAATAATCATACTGAAATTTTTTGAGTACTCCTTGTGCATTCCAGCCACATACCACATGAGTACACTGCATAGCTTTGCAGGCAAGAAGAGTCAGAAAGGTATAATATTGAGTGGAAATTTCTGTTTGCCCTACACATTATGTTAGCCTAAGTATTTATAGACATCTTCCTTATTGAGAAAGGCCAAATCAAGTGGCAGTCCCTTTGAATTTAAAAATAAGAGTATAGATAGACAATGCATGTATCAATCATTTTATCTGAAGAAGAAGAAGAAAAAAAGTTGAGTAGCCATTTATTTATATAGCAATGATTTTAATAGATATTATATGTTTATCCTTCTTTTGATATGGACATATGTGGTGTGTTGACCTTAGCTATCCAAAATCCCCAACTAGTTGTCTCTTACTCTATCTCAGCAGGATGAGGAGAAAATAAGGTGCAAAATCTTGAGATAAAGGCTGTGTAATAAAAAGAGAAAAAAACATTGTACCCCTGGATTTCTCCAAGGTTTTTGATACAGCTTTTGCCATAGCCTTCTTGTAAATAAACTAATGTGTTATTGCTACCCCCAGGGAGTGGTGGCTCCTTTTCAAACTGACAGCCCATCACGAGTGTGGTCCCTCGGGGATCAATATTGGGCCCAACAGTATTTAATATCTTTGTAAGTGATGTGGGTGCTGAGATCAGGTGTACTTTGATGAAGATTGACAATGATACCAAACTAAGTGAGAAAGTGGACACTTTGGAGAGCCACCCAGCAGGAAGAACAGGGTAGGCTGGAAGATTCATTGGGAACAAATGTTGCGCTATGGAAAATGTATTCCAGGAGTGCAGCACCCACTGGCATATCTCCTGATGGGGGATTAGCTCTCAGGAAAGAGACTTGAGGATCCTGCTGGTTGATAAGCTCAATATCGAACACTGAGGCAATCCAGCAGGATGTTTCTGGCTTGCATCAGCAAGGCCACTCCCAGCAGAGATAAAGCAGCCATTGGCCCGCTCAATTGAGCACTTTTTGGGCTACAGCTGGAATTCTGTGTTAAGTTTTGGTCCCTGTTATGGAAAATAGATATGAGCAGGCTGGTGGGGGTCCTGACATGACCACAAATGTAGTCAGAGGACTGGGAAACCTGTCGTATGAGGAAAGGCTGAGAGATTTGTTCAGCTCTGAAAGAAGAAGCTAATAGGGAGACCTTATGTTCAAACCATATTTCAGTATTTAAAATGTGGCTACAGTGAGGACACTTACTTTTTACAAGGTGTCATGTTGAAAAGGCAAGGGGTAATAATAAATGCAAGTTACCTTCTGGGGAGATTCTCGTCACCTTGAGAGCAACCATCCATTGGAATAACCCTCCTAGGAAAGTTGTGGACTCCCCAAAACTGTTACTTTTAAGATTGAGCTGGACAGGATGCTGAGCCATCTTATTTAGACTGTGGCATTGCCAAGAAAAATTGGGCCTGATAATACTTTTGGTCCCTTCCAACCTCATATTCTATGATTCTATAAGATATGTATGTGTGTATGTATATGCATTTTTGATAGAGTTTACAGAATAAAACTCGAGGTTTAACAACACTGACAAGAAATTTTTTTCCTGCCTTCCCTTTAAAACTTCAGATTACATTTTCAGAAGGTCAGGCCCTGTCCACAATCACCCTGACAATTCTCGCGGACAGTGTTGCAGAGCTTTCAGAGGCAGTGGAAATCACACTCACCTGTATCACCACTGTGGATGTTCAAGATACCACGAAAGGAGCTGTCATTGATCCTGCAAGGGCAAGAGCTGTACTTAGCATTTTACCCAGTGACTCTCCACATGGTGTGATTGAGTGGCATATGGAGTCTCTCTTTGTTAAAATCACAGAGCCAGAAGGTAAGTCTGTTTCTTGATTCTTAGGAAAGAATGTATGTTTTTTCAAAGTCAGCATTATTGAAGTCATAACACTGGTTATACATATATACATGCATACATACATATATATATATGTATGTATGTATGCATATTATATATGTCACTTTTTTATTAAAGTGTAGCATAAATATCCTTTAAAATATGTAACTATGCTGTATTTCACATTGCATACATCAATATTCTCCAAACATTCTTGTTAGAGAGTTAAGTTGCAAATCACTAACGCATAAAATACTTCTATTTCTTCCGTTTATATAAAAAACAGAAGTTGCTCATTTAATGGGATTGCTGTGTTGTTTAAAATGATTTATATAGAAAAGATTTTGTCTTAAGTGTCTCAGAAAGGGTAGCTTTTTGCTCTGATGGCTAGGGGAAGGAAGGAAGCAGAACAAGAGTAAATTCCACTTCAGGAGAAAGGTGGTATTCTTCTACTTGCAGTTGCATGTTTGATTTGTCTTTCCTTCCAGGCCCAAGTTGAAAAGGATCTCCCAGGTGGTTGGTCAGAGGAGAATTGCCATGATGCTCAGGCTTCTTCCCTCTCTCCTGGCTCAGGGAGCTAGCTGGCATTCTTTCAGGCTCTTCCCTCTGCTACCTGATGGGCTATTCATATTTTACCAACCCAATCCGAATTTTCTAACCATTTAATATTCTGTCCATATTAACAAATTAGATATATAAAAGTACTTTTTCCATCAGATTATATTATCACAAGTAAAACACTCTAACGTTCTATTTTCACATGAATTAGCATTGTCCCTTGTTTAGCACCTGGAAATAACGTGAAGGGATTCTGTTGATTTCTTACACATTATAAACATTTTTGCTTTGAAATTGGGATTTGAGGAAGGTTTTTAGCTTCCACTGGTTGCATAGGTTTTTTTCCCCAATCTTTAACTGTTGTATTTTTAATGAATTATACACACAAGTACTATCTGAGAAATAATATCTGGTTCCAGAAACTGGCTTGAAGTAAAAACTTGTTTATATTTTATCTCTTTCTATTTCTCCAGTCATAAATGCACCACTTTTAGCCAGATTATGTGCTTCATCATTTATTGATTGGATAAGATTACAAATTTGCTTTCCCAAAAGGGTGCTAAGCCTGACTGATGCAAGTCTATTTAACTTACTCAGTATTAGAGCTAAGGAAATGTGACATTTACATCTAGAATGACTGTCCTCAATACCACTTTCTATATTAGAATCAATAGTGATAGTCTAGGCATAGGCAAAGGTAGGAAAAATTATTGAGATGGAATTTTTGAGGATAACTGAATAAAAGTAGAAGTGTTGAAATAATAATTTGCGCAACACACATATAAAACTGTAGCTATTCCATATCTTTTTCTTCTTCTAGATCCAGTGTTTAAATGCACAATACCTCTAGATGTAGGTACTGTTTTGTGTTTTCACACCAGTTGTGTTGCTCATCTGCTTAAACCCTGGAATTATCCAAAGACTTTTGTGTCACTGAGTAGAATTGAAGTGAGCTCTAGCAAGCAGCTCTAGTAGTTAGGTGAGCTGAAAATCAAGCAGGCCAAGGTTAAAATAGGGATTCCATAGGGCTCCATCCTAGTCTCAGTTCTCTTCAACATCTTCACAAACAACTCGGATGCAGGACTCTTAGGAATACTAAGTTTGCTGACAGCATTAAATTGGGAGGAGCTGTTGACTCCCTTGAGGGCAGAGAGGCCCTGAAGAGAGACCTCAACAAATTAGAGAGACCTTGAAAAATTAAAGCACTGGGCAATCACCAAGCTTATAAAGTTTAACAAGGGAAAGTGCCAGATTCTAATGGGATGGACAGCCTAGGGAATGAGATGCTGGAAAGCAGCACCATGAAAAGGGACGTGGGGGTCCTGGTCCATGGCAAGTTGAACATGAGCCAGCAGTGCCCTGGCAGCCGGAGGGCCAAGCGTGTCCTGGGGGACATCAGAGAGAGCATCACCAGCTGGGCAAGGGAGGGGATTGTCCCACTCTGCTCTGCTCTGGGGCAGCCTCACCTTGAGTGCTGGGAGCAGCTCTGGGCACTGCAATATAAGAAAGACATTAAACTATTAAGACAGCACGCAGAGGAGGGTCATGGGGATGGTAAAGGCCTTGAGGGGAAGCTGTTTGAGGAGTGGCTGAGGTCACTTGGTCTGTTCAGGCTAGGTAGGAGGAGACTGAGAGGAGAATTCATTGCAGCCTACAACTTCCTCATGAAGGGAAGAGGAGGGGCAGACGCTGATTGCTGCACTCTGGTTCCCAGAGATTGGACTTGAGTAAATTGAATTAAGCTAAGTTTGGGCAGATTTAGGTTGGATATCAGTAAAAGGTTTTTTATCCAGAGTGTGGCTGAGCACTAGAACAGGGTCCTCAGGGAAGTGATTACATCACCAAGCCTGACAGAGTTCAAGAAGTGTTTAAACAATTCTCTCAGGTCCATGGTGTGATTATTGGAGTGTCCTGTGCAGGGCCAGATGTTGGACTCCAATGATCCAGATAGGCTCCTTCCAACTCAGCATATTCTGTGATTGTAAAACAATCGTATCTTGAATTTTTTCCCTCTCCTTATATAGGGCAGGAGAATTCAACTACTGTTACTCTGCAAATTGTTCGAGAACAAGGATTTGTTGGAGATCTTGCAGTTCAGTTGAGCAGTGCACCAAACTTTGAACTCCCCCCCTCCAACCGAGCAACAGAAAATGAGGATTATATGCTGGAAAAGAAAACAGTCATTATGGCAGAGAATGCAACAACAACTTCTGTCATAGTCACTATTTTGCCTGTGAGTAGCCTAACTTCTTTATCTGTTAATATCTTCTAAGGAAATGGCAATGGCACTGATTTTATGCTAGTAGTATCACTTAACATTCTAGGAATGGCTGTACTGGGACTTTGAAACTACCTCGTAAAAAAAACAAACTTGCATAGTCATCAGTGGGAATGAGCCAAATTCTTTGTTTTATTATAGTTACAAAATTTACTTAAAATAATGAAAAATGAAAAATGATTCTGTGTATTCTTTAAATATATTTAAAATGGAGATACTGATTTTCAAGTCATGGCTTGGTTTCTGAGATCTAGCTGACTTCCTTCTAGTTAGCAGTAACAGATGACAGCCATCATGGCTTTCCACTGCTCTTGCAGATCTGGAATCTGACTTGTTAGATTCAATTTCAAAATCTCAGCAAAAGTAGTCTTCTTTGTATTTCATATGGTATGAAGCAAGGGATCGGTGATAAGGTCCCAAATGCTGAGAAGTTTTGAACAGTAAACAATCTGCAAATAGTCAACTGTATTATAAACTTGCAATGTACCATTAAAAAAAAACCAAAAAAACATTTAAAACTTTTTTTTCAGGACGATATTCCAGAATTACAGGAAGTATTTATAATCAATATCACTGATGTGCATCTGATCACTTCTTCCTCTGGAGGTCAGCCGAGTGTGAAGAGGCTTGGCTTAGAAATAGCTGAAATAACAATTGAAGAAAATGATGATGCCAGAGGAATATTTAATTTTAATGTTACAAAGGTATGTAAGTCTGGATGAAAAACATGTAAAGTGGCTTTTGATTAAGACAGTTTGATTCCTCAGATGATTTCTGAAAGTGTTCTGATAGGCTTTATCATGCTAAATTGTTCTGAATAAAATGGCTAGATATCAGACAAAAAATTCTTTCTTAAGAGGTTCATCACAAATAATACACAAAATGTATTATGGATCTGGAAGTGTTGAAACCAATGTCATAAAAAGGGATCTCAGGAGGTCATTTAATCCAGATTTTTGCTCAAGGTCAAGACTAAGGCCAGACCATTTTACAAGTAGTTATGTATTTCTTAATTCATTTTTAACTGCAAGTCAACTTGAAAAAAAAGAAAAAAAAAAAGAAAAAGTTTGTTAAGACACTGCAGTTTCTATTTGAATGTACAGGATATCACTGGAGCTGTTTCTGGTTATGAGGTACCACCGCCACAGAATGTGCTGAAACTCCCAGTTGTTCGACAGGCTGGGAGGTTTGGGTCAGCAGCTCTGTATTGGGAAGCCATTCCTTCAACTGCCAGCTTTGAAGACTTCACACCATCATTTGGAAACCTTACATTTGCAGATGGGCAGGTATTCGCTTGTTGAAAGTACCTGACTTTGGGGTTACCAGCTTAGGTTTTTTTTCGTGTTTTCCTCTAGCAGAATTTTCACTGAAAACATATTATTTATGGCCTTCTATATATGAATGATGCTCCTAGCTTCAGTTCTTTAACATGGAAAGCCAGAATATTCATAAGCCTTGACCAAATAGGCTTGTGTGTCTCTGATACTTGGGCAAGTGAGACAAAACTTCTAATAACAAACCTGTCGCACTGAAAATTTGTAGCAGAATCCATCTTCGCTATAAATTCTCAGAATAAGCCTATGTGTTTTCTTAGCTGTGTTCTATACATAATTTTAAATTTCTTGTTACACTTGAGAATACTTATTGTACACAAGGGATTTTGATTTTAAGTGTATATAAGTGGTCTTTGGCAAAGGGAAAGATATGCACAGAGTGCAGAATTTTGACTGCATATTGACAATATTGCCAACATTCACTTTCTACTGAGTACCAAAGCAGAGCAGTCTGCTGGTTTTAACAAATAAATTTTACATTGATGGACTTAAAAAAAAATCACTACTGAAATTATATCTTCTTATTATAAATATACAACCATAAGAAGAAAAATGAACAAGAGAGCAATGTCTGTTTCTCTATTACTAGATATAATTTGCCTATTTTCAATTTTTTCAAACAATTCAAAGAATATT
>WBND01000542.1:639308-668152 GCA_013398595.1 Tychaedon coryphoeus
TTTCTACAGGCTACTGGAGAAATAGAAATTACAATCATAGATGACAATGAAGTTGAATTCCTTGAGATATTCAAAATTGCCCTGGTGAGGGTAACAGGTGGTGCAAGACTTGGGAATGACACCGTGGTAACTGTCGCTATTCCACCAAATGATTCCCCACTGGGGGTATTCAGGTTTGAAGAAAAGAATGTGAGTTTGATTGACGTGGCACTCCTTTCTGCTAAAGTTGAAGACTGGATTTGTGTCACTAGCAACAGCTGATTTTTATAAGCCTTCACTGTAGTGGAAGACATGATTTAATTGAAATTATATTAGTGCCTGTCTTCATCTAGCTGTGCAGTAACAGTGAAAGTGCTGCTGCATAAATGTAGATTTCTGCATGACTGAATCAATTTAATTCACTAAACTAACAACATCCTGGCTAGGATTTTTGATAGTCTATACAATAATCTGCAGTACTGAAAGTAAAATTTGGAAAGAAATTACAAAGCGTATCTCATCTTTGTTCTTGCAGTGCTTCTGTTCTCCATTTTGCTGGTGCTGAGCCTGCTGGTGACATTGTCTGTAATTGTTTTGAATCATAGAGCATACAGAAATCACTTGAGTAACGAATCCTTGCTAGCAGAATTCAATGCACTCCTTACACCTGTTATGTTCCTGCTCGTTTTCCCTCCTGTTGTTCAGAATTGTCATTGATAACATTTTCTGTTTCTCTCAAGTGTATGTTCATGTCATTTGACATTATCAATGCAGATTTTGAGTTTTTCAATACAGCGTTTCCCACATTCTCCTTCTCTTTCTCCATCAGGTAACCATAAAGGAACCTCAGACACCTGGTGACCCTGCTGCAGTTGTTTTGCTCAATGTAAGTCGAAGTCAGGGAGGACGAGGAGCAGTTACAGTGTTATGGATTCTTGAGGAAGAAGCCAGATATGATCTGACTCCTCTAAATGGTACCCTTCATTTCAATGAGGTATTTCAGACATTGCAGTAACTTATTTACTATTAGATTTATAAATATGTCCTTCTAGTTGTGTGTTTGTATGGTTGTTGTTACATGTTTTTAGGAGCAGGCGTTTTCTAAGTAATATACAGTGGAAAAAGGTCAGTTTGAACTGGTGGGATTATCAGTATTCAGGCTTCTTTCAAGCTGTAAAGGAAGGCTGACATGCTCTTTTAATGCAGCATAATGTCCTGGAATGAGCAGCAGGAGGCTGCTCTTCAAATCTCCACCATTTTTACAATTAAGAAAGAGGATTTGAAATCTACTGAATGTAAATAATGAGTACAGAAACATTTATTCCACTACAGTATCAGGCATCTTAAAAAGAAAATTTATATTGAAAGGTTGAGAAAGAAAAAGGAATGCTTAAAATCTGCAGATTAAAAAAAAAAAAGCCCTACCCAAAAAGCACCTTAACAACTTTCCAACTAGACAGTTTTATTTAATTTGTATTTCATGGCAAGTTAGAACTTTGAAGTCAGAGTCAAAATATTGGATACTGATACTATGTTAATATTGATATTTTGCATTCAAAATATTTAATGAATAAAAGTATTTTAACAGAGCATAATCTATTTTTTCTCAGTACAAGCATGTTTTTCATTAAATAAATAGGCATGCTGGTTGTTTTACTTTGAGTTAGTTGGAAAATAGATGTTTTTTCTGGTAAAACCATCAGAATTTGCCAAAGTTTTGCTATTCTTTCTCAACTGATAGGCTTTGACATTTTGTCCTGAATTTTATATATTCTTAAGTATAAGCATACAACTCTGTATGCGTTTGTCTGCAATTTATACCATGTGTTTGCCACTTCCCACTGACAAAAATGTGGACTAGGCAGAAAATTGACTAATATATCTAATCTCAATACTGTATTACCCTTAGAATATGTGTGTAATGTTGAATATGGGGTTTCTCTATAGAAAATTTCCTCAAAGTTCAAAACATCTATATGAATACAATTTCAAAGGCATTTCGATCTTTACTAGCTGAAAATAGTGAGGATATTTTTAGGGTGGCCCACAATGTTTGAGAGACAATTTTAACTGTTTATTAATCTGTGAGAAGAAATTTCAGCCAGATCAGTTATCTGATATTTAAAAAATGCTAGAGAATATGTCAGGCATTCTTAACACTTGGTATGTTAAAAGAAATTGCTTTAATACTGTATTTAATTTCATTTAATATATATCCATATCTTTCTGGTCTTTACATGATGCAGACTGAATCCCAGAAGATGATTATTTTACACGCAATACAAGATGGTCTGTTGGAGGGGAATGAAACATTTACCATTCAGCTAGTCTCTACTGGTGGTGCAGAGATATCCCCTGTACATGGTAAAGAGTTAATTCAGTATCTTCTGGTTTTAGATATTATATGGGAGAACTGTTCTGAGCCTGTTCTCATACTATTTTAGTCCGCAGTGCTTAAGTATTTTGTGTGCAGCTAGTTGGTTGCAATTTCGAATGTCAGTCTTTTTCCCTAAGTCCCTTGTCTGAAGAAGTCAAAAGGAGTTCCACAGGCCCTTTATGAAGCTGATACTTACCCACTAATATCACAAAGTTTACCAAAGGTGGTTCATGGCTTAGTTTTCACTTACCGTGAGAAGCATTGTTCTCTTCATAGGTGCTGCAACCATCATTATTATTGGAGATGAAGGAGCTTCTGGGGTGGTTGGGATAGCCCATTCATCCAGGCATGTTTTGATTGGAGAACCTTCAGGAAATTATAATGGAACTGCTCTTATTAGGTGGGTAAACCTCTAATTTTTTCAAAGAATTAACAACAGCCCAGATTCAAAAGCTATGAGACTTCACATTTGGCAGAATTTATTGAGTACTGCATTTTTTTTAATCATAATTTCTATAATCAGAACTGTTTTAAAAACTAGGTGATTGTTTTTAAAGAAGGGCAAAATACACCATGCCTATGTCCTTTCAGTATTAATGGGGAGGTCCAAATATTCCTCTTTGTCTTCAAGTTATTTACAACATCGATGCACCAAAGGAAAGAGGAAGTTAATCAAAGGAAGGAGGTAAGGAAATGTGACACTTGTAGGTGTTTTGTGCTTTCAAGAACTTGATTCAGGATTTGTGCCTGAATAGTATTTCATCAAATTGCAATGTTCTAGCATAAACAATATGGATATGGAGTTTTTGGTGGAAACAAGATCCAGTTGTTTCATTCAGCCAGCTGAAAACATAATGTTTTAGATTCTTAGAATAATCTTCTAAGAGCATTAGAGAAAATGATTATGACACTTCCAGCAAAGGTACAGCACCAGAACAGCTTCTGGTACTGGCCCAAGAAGCCCGAAAGACAAAATGATTCTTTGTGCAAGAAGTAGTTTAAGATTGTGTTATGTGCAGAATGTGCAGACAAATCTTTACTGTGACTTATTTCACCAAGCATTATGTTATTAGTAGGGTTTTAGACAAGTAGCAGACAGATGTAGTGGGTTTAGTGCTGGTGAAACACCAGTGTACCCACTAGAATTATTTACTCAAAAACCTGGGACTTTCAGTAGTTTACCACCTCTAAAATAATCATTCTTCAGTTCACTTAGGGAGAGGAGACTTTCTTGCCATGCCATGAAGACTGTCTCCACAAGAAACAGTTCTTTCATGGCTTTAGTGTCACAGTGAATCAGCTGCAGGGAAAGGAAAATCTGTTCGCAGTGTGCAAGTCCCTCCCATGCCTTGCAGCTTTCCCACAGCTGCTTTCATGGGCCATGTCAACTTATTGGGATACTATTTAAAGGATGAGCTGTTCTCGCATAAAACAAAAGTTTTCTTCATCCATATTTGGGAAACAGAGGTTTTCTTCTTCCATTCCTGGGGCAAGGTTTCTCATCTGTCTCATTTCTCTCTATTCAAACTTCTCATTTGATCACAGCAACAACAACATTGATGCTTCTACTCTCAGCTGTAGTTAGAACACATCTCCCCATGCACTTCATGAATTACAGAGAAAAATGATATCTAAGATATCAAATATATCTTCTCCATAGTCTTACAAAAGAACTTCAGCCCAAGACTAAGTTACCTCCTCAATCTCATCTAGACTTTGATTCCTTCTTCACTGAACTCAGTGTTCCGTGTTTTCTCTACACACCTTCACCCTTTCTCCTCTCCTGATTCAGGAGAACACTGGTGTTCATAGGGTCATTTGCTCTCAAGCTTTGTCAATTGAAACAGTTTTTATAGAGTCCTGCAGCACTCACACATAAGGTAGAAGTGTAAGTTTAAGTTTTAGGATAAGTAAGTCAGTAAGTTTTAGTATGAGCTCTAGTGCTTTTAGTAAGTGAAAGGTTCAAATGCCAAAATAGAAGTGTGAGTTCTAGTGAAGGTATAAAAACTCGCTAATGTTTTTAGTAGTGGCTCCAGGACCATAGTTGTAGACAGTGTTTAGACATAATAGAGCTATAGGAAGAATATGGCTTACATTTTTTAGATAGAACAAGATAGGTCATATGCATAGTCTATACGTAATCTGGCGTGTTAAGAAACTAGAATTCTAAAAGGTTAAGAAGTGGTGGTCCAAGCTTGCGTGGTAGCTTGTTGAAAAGATTCTGTATAGGAGTTGGTATAGGGGAGAGTTAGTGCCTTTTCTGCTTTTCCCATTGTTTTTTGCCGCTGCTTTTTGCCATCACTTTTTGGCATCGCTTTTCTGCTTGTCTTTTGAGACTGATGTACTTCTGCAATAAATAACCTTTTAGCAACTATTAGCTGCTTTGTTCATTTAAGATAACTTGATGAAGTTGGTGCCTAGAGCACCAGAGGTTTGTAACCTCACATTTTGGTGCCCCGTGTCTGGTACCTTGCTCATAATCCCACATACAAAGGCATATCCAACTCTTTTAAGTGGTTTAACTGGATGTTAATCTTCAAAACTCACCAGCTAATTGGTTCTGCCAGGTCCCTATAGGGAACCACTTCCACGGGTCATGGACTCCCTCCTCAACTAAAAATCCAAACCTACGTTAACAGAACATACCTCAGAAAATCTCAAAGAAGTATTCTGGTATCCTACATCTGCCTTATAAATCAAATTGCCCCTGACATTATCCTGATATCCAATTTCCCTTTTATTTTGCATATTATCTCTGGAAAAGCAGAATAGAACCAAGACAAATCAGTTTTCAGGTCACATCTTTGGGCTACACATTGAAAGAAACTTGTTAGACCTCTTGGTAAAAATACAGCTTGAGATGCTTCCCAACAGAGAGAAATAAAAGAGAACTTTAGAGATGTTCTAAAAATGCGTGAAAAGGGAATTCTCATGTTCTTAGTAGTGATTAAGTACATTAAAACTCAAGTTTTCATAGTGCTGATAACATTTCTTCCATGCACAACAGTATGATATACCATCTCTGTATTGGATATTAAATACTAAAGGTAAAAATAATGTTTGTGTTCTTACCTGCAGCCTGGTACGTGGCCCAGGGATTTTTGGGGAGATCATAATATATTGGAATATAACGCCTTCTCATCAGACAGAATTTATTGAGGTATCGGGGACCATGACCATGCGAGATAGGCAGTCTGCAGCAGTTGTTCTAATACAGGTATATGAGAGATCTGACACTAGTAGATCTTTTGAGTACTTTCTTTTATTTTCTTAGGACCTTGGCTAGAAATTAGTTATATCTCTCTCCCTGGTAATAGTTTAAATCCTTTTAACTGTTGTTGGTTCTTTTCCATAGGCTGTAGATGACAACTGTCCTGAGGAGAAGCGTTATTACCAATTTCAACTAACCCGAATCAGTGATGGAGCTCTCATAAATGAATCTAGCAGCACAGCAAATATTACCATGGCTGCCAGTGATTATCCATATGGAGAGTTTGCATTTTCCCATGAACTATTGCAAACCACAGAGGACGAAAAATGGGTATTGGATTAAAATTCCTACTTATGTAAAATTACTGATAGCAGCATTGTTGCTAGAATTATGTTCAACTTTAGGAAGAAAATAAATCAGTCTCTAAAATGACTGAGGCTATCTGCTAAATTACATGTACTCTGTGCTTGATAAATCGTATTGATGTTACCTGACAGAACCATTGAAAAGATGCCTTTAGAATGTCTCCTAAGGGCAACTGTAACAGAAAACAAGGCCATTTTTAAAAGAAAATATTCTCTTTCCCTCAGGTTAACATCACAGTTGTGCGTTCCAGGGGATCTTATGGCAGAGTGCGTCTTTGCTTTCAGATAATAAATGGGACTGCAGAGGAAGGAATAGATTTTTCTCCCACAGTAAGGGAAATGGTGTTTGAACCAGAAGAGGAAAGTAAAATTATTTCGATTGAAATTCATGATGATGACTTTCCTGAAGGCCCTGAAAACTTTTCATTGATGATTACTGAAGTGGAACTCCAAGGAGGGTAAAGTTAAAATTCCCAGTTGATTTGTTACAAGCAGAAAAACAAACTAGAAAAGCAAACTATATTTGGATTCTGATCTACCTGAATAAGGTCACTGCTAGACATTTCATCTATTTTACTGTGAAATTTCGTAAGACAGATATAATTGTAATCATAACAGAAAATGGATGTATGGTAAACCCAATTATTTTAACATTAGTATAAAGATGTTTCTGATTAAGATCTATTAAAGCTTAAGATCCATACATTGGATACAAATTGCCAAGTTGAAAGAAATTTCAATAAAAATGTGAAATGGGAAAGAACAAATGAAAGGTATACATTCTAGGAATAAACTACTATTCTTGCAAACATAATAATATGAAGAAATGTGACAAAAATGTGACTTTTGCAGTAACTGTCAGAAAATAAAGATATTTGCAGTAATTGACAAATGGTCACACACACATCTTTATACTTTTACAACAAGTTTAAAATGTATTTTTATGTTTGGTTTTGGTTTTTTTATTTTCTTGCAAGTGGATTTGATTTTACTGTAAGAGAGAATGGTCTACAGGTGGATCAACCTCCAATAATAGGAAATATCTCCACAGTATGGGTCACTATTGCAAAAAATGACAATGCTGAAGGTGTCATAGAATTTGATCCGCGGTATGTCCTTCTACAGGGTAAGTTTACTTTAAGTTCTCACTATAGTTTAAAAGATAAGGCTATGGTATGAATTTTGAAATAACGTAACTTTTTCTCAATTGTTTCTATAGTGGAAGAGGATGCTGGATTAATCATGATTCCTGTTTTGAGAAAGCATGGAACTTATGGCAATGTCACAGCTGATTTTCTTTCTCGAAGTATTTCTGCACTGCCTGATGGTGTTGACTATGTCATTCATAATAACACTGTAATTTTTTATCATGGACAGAATCAGTCTTTTATTTATATCTCTATTATAAATGATGAAGAAAGGTAATTAAATTTTCAGATATTTATTCACCTGTTTACTTCTGAGAATGTCTTTTTTAGCACGCACTAAAAAATCTACACATATGCGTGTATAGAGCTGGAATTAAAAAACAAATTTCTGCAGAACTAAAAAATTACCTGAGGGAGGACATCACCTAAATGGGGGGAAAAAAAGCAGTTATATTAGAGTGTCATGGTTCCTGTTAAACAGTATGCAATCAAATACAGTTTTTAATTACGTTATAAGAAATGTTTATGTCAACAGTACTGCTATGAAGAATAAAATATTTTGCCATATTTTTGTTTAACCTAACACTAGTAGAAAGTAGAATAATGATAGAATCTCAGAACGGTGATATTGGAAATATTTTTCTACTTTACACCTATGGAGATGATTTCTTTATTCCTTTAAACAGATCCAGTTGGATGCATGATTGAATGACTAAGTACAGTTTGAATGTTTTTTCTTTTCTCTCAGATATCTCAGAATATTGTTTTCTTTTTCTGTGCAGTGAATTTGCAGAGCAATTTGAAATCCAACTGACAGGAGCCACTGGTGGAGCAGTCCTGGGGCTCCACCTGGTAAGCCAGATCACCATTGCAAAAAGTGACTCTCCCCAGGGCATGGTCCGATTTCTCAACCAAAGCCAAATTATTCTTCCCAACCCTGACATAACCACAACAGTGTCCCTGGTGGTGGAAAGGACTGGGCGGTTTGTGGAGGCACAGGTAGGTCTTGCTTGTCAAAGACTGAACATTTTCCAGTGACTATGTCATAAAGCTCCTGCATTTTGCTTTGAGAGCTGTCTTAGTGAATGATTTCTAATAGAATAATTACAGCTTTTTATTAAACATGAATTGCATATAACTGCAGTATAACAGAAAATGTTGTTACCCTCTTAAAGTCATCTTTCTCCTTATCCTTGCCTTCTTTTATTATGGTATTGTGTACACTGTTTTGAACTAGCTCCTAACCTCACCAAAATTATAGTTAACTTCATGTACTACTACTAGTTCAATTTAATCAAGGAAATTGCTTACTATGAGTTTTCTAGAGTATTTTTTTACCCTATATAGGCTACTTATAAAAGTAAAAAGTTACGGTATAAATGCAAAACATGGTGGGCCTTTCTCAGTCTTGTCAAATAATTGGAAAATTTGCGTTAAAAGCCATGAACTCCTCCACATATAAAAATTGCTTCAGTCTTTGACTTTTTCTAGAAGTCATTGGAGAAAAGTGGAAAACAGTTAAGTTATTGAAATAATAATTGTAAAGTCCTGAATGACCT
The DNA here is from genome assembly GCA_013398595.1 of Tychaedon coryphoeus. Lineage (NCBI taxonomy): Eukaryota > Metazoa > Chordata > Aves > Passeriformes > Muscicapidae > Tychaedon > Tychaedon coryphoeus. The sequence goes on from WBND01000542.1 coordinate 647,948, forward strand.
CCTTAAAAGGAATCTAATTTGTGGGAATTGCTGGAAATGCTGTAGCTTTTAATCGGGCTGAAGAAATATGAAGGTTTCATAATTTTCTTCATAATCTGAAGTATTAAAAATTTTTACAATAGAAAATATTTGTCATTTTTTAGACTTGACATCACACTTCAAAGGAAATGTTTTTGATCATGAGTACTCATTTGGGAAGTTTTGCAAAACAAGTCATGAAAAGAAGAGAAATAGACACTGGCCTGTGTGATTCTTGCTGTATGCTAAAGAAATCTTAGTTTCTTTTCTATTACTAACATCCAGAATTTAATAAACTGGCATTGTGACTAACACTTCAAAATTGCCATTTGTAAATTGTTATGTTTACTTTTTCAAACTAAAAATGGAAAAGTATAGAATCAATTACAACTGTTCAGTCAGAACAACAGCAAAGATTTAAACATAGCTAAGTACTTTTGGTACTCTGTCACTTCTCCCCTTGGGATGCTGTTATACTATATCACACTTCTAAATCTGAAACTGATCTCTTCCACAGATTAACTGGGACATTTTGGGACCCAATGCAGAAGAGATTTTGTCTCCTCTGAATAGTGACATCGGTGACCCTGTGAATGGAACATTCTATTTTGAAGAAGGAGAAGGAGGCCTGAGAACAATTAATCTACAAATCTATCCTCATGAAGAAGTTGAAGTCCAGGAAACCTTCATTATTCGACTGAGCCTTATAAAAGGTGAAACAGAAATAGATTCTAAGGCAAACAGCATTACATTAATAGTAAGTTATTATTGCTTCTCTTTCTTCAGAGATTTCTGTTGTTGCTAGTATTTATCCTGCAAAGCTTTTAAAAATTAATCGCAATTATTACTTAGTCATTTAGCTTTTTTGACCTTGGTACTGTTCTGATATATTATGTTCAATTCTGAAAGGAAAAGGGCGGAGAATCTATCAGTAAAAATTGGTATAAAAGCACTGAGATGGCTCTTTGCAGTTTTCTAAAGTTCTATTTGGAGAGAGAAGGCATTGAACTCTCATTTCTATATATCAATGTTTGTCATCTGTTGTGTTTTAAACCCGGCTGGAAATTTAAACCCGCTCAACTGCTTCCTTCCCCTACCCCCTCGTGTGAAAGGGAGATAAAAAACAGAGTTTTTCAGTCAAGATAAGAAAAATTTACTTGAAAGTGAAGTAGCTCAAGGTGCCTGAGAATTTCCTGCTTTAGAATCAAAATATTCAGGTGCTCTCTTCTTTTCCTTCTTGGACAGGGGAACTGAAAATTGAAAAAGGGGCATTCTAAACTTTCTCTGTGGTTTTTAGAACTAACAGATATGTGCCCCTGGAGCATCTAGCGGTGAAAATCTTAGTGATTTTGAACAAGAAAACAACTCACACTACATTTCTAGTTTTTTGAATGTTTGTTTACCTTTTTACAGATAGAGAAGTTTGGTGATCCCAATGGAATCGTACAGTTTGCTCCTGAGTCATTAACTGAGAGTAACTATTCAGAGCCCTCTGGAGACGAAGGGCCACAAAGTATTACACTGTTAATCAAACGAATTCAAGGCGTTCTGGGGAACATAACGGTATTCTCACTCTTTTCCTAAAAATGAATGTAATGCTGAAATCATCCTCAGTGTCAATGTATGGAAAAATCTCTCATTCTGCGCCTTTCAATTGCTTGTTTCTGAAATTTTTTTTTTTAAATGTTGCCTTTTAGGCTGGGTTTAGGAAGGGCTTAGCCCTAGTACTTGTGGCTTACAGAGTAAAATTCAGTCTTCCCTGGTCAGGGGAAATAAAAGAAAAACAATACTGCTGTACTGCTCTCCACTCTCACTTTCTTTCCCCATTTACTTTTGATGGGAGAACAGAAGAGACAGTATTTTCATAGTGAGTTGTCTTTGATATCATCGCACTTTACGTTTTTAGACAGAATCAGATTTATTGGAACCATCATGCAGATTTTTTTTTCCTACAGTTGTATAGAAGTCAGTGTTTTCATAGGAACTAATTTAATTTAAGATAAATTGATCAATTAATAGAAACATCTTCTGTGTTTAATGAGAGTTCTTCATTCCTTTCTCATGTGAGAAATATTGGAAACAGAAAAAATAACAAGGGTGTTTTAGTGTGAAAATAGAAATAATTTTTGAAAAATGTTCATAAATTCCACATAGTTTTACATAAGTCTTCTGAAATGAGATAAAGGAAATCTTTATATTCATAGCATTGTTAATGAAATGACACGCTCTTTTGAAAGACAGTCTGTGTAGTAGGATATTCTTCCTAGGCATACCCAAAACAATTTTTATTTTACCCATTTAAAAGCGGTCTATTCCATATCCTAGCTATACTGAATCCTCAATATGCAACTTTCTGATTTTGGAGGTAATTTTTTTTTCTTTTATGTTTTCCATTTTCTATACTAATTTCAGGTTTACTGGGAAATATGTAGTGAATCTGACATCACAGGTGACTTTCTTGAGACAGAGGGATCTGTAGTCATAGCTGACCAGCAGAGCACAGCCAAGATAATTATCTACCTGTTACCTGATGATGTTCCAGAACTGGATGAAAACTATGAGGTACAGCTGATTTCAGTGGAAGGTGGAGCAGATTTAGACCATGAGAAGAGAATTTCAAGGATCACAGTGTTTGAAAATGATGATCCTTATGGAGTGTTCGCCCTGTACTCTGATCAGCAGTCAGTATTGGTAGAAGAAGCCTTGGATCGATATGTTCAGGTTAATGTAACTCGGCATGCTGGGGCATTTGGAGAAGTGATGGTCGAGTACCGTGTCATATCCCTTCATGGCGAAGCACTAATTGAACCTGAGAATGAGGTGGGATTCTTCACAATAAAAGATGGTGCCAGCTTTGGAGTAAAAAGAGTGCCAATAAGCAACCAGGTGTGTATTACTCTTTTAGCTTTTCTGATATCTGTGGTTTCCATTTGTTTCATCACAGTACAAATAAGATGCAAAGCTCTCACTAGTATCGACTGTGAAGAAGCAGAAAAGAGAGTTTTGCTGCTATGAATTTCCTCTTTATTGAGTAGAACTGGATTTGAAAATCACATTTTCTGATAGTAATTGAAAAAATCACTGCAAAGCATGTGTCCAAATATTTAGTGTTTCCTTACATTGTTGTTTAGTGTTGCTATCAGTTCAATATCTTACTATTATATATTATATAATATATTAATATATTATATTATATATTATTATATATTGTATTATACATTATATATATATATATGTATATATAATATGTATGTGAATATTTTCTGAAGTGTAGTTTGGATTGTAAATAGTGATCTGTCATTTCTTACCAATGAAGAAGAAGATAAATGTACCTGCAGTCTTCTATGTTTCCTTGTTGTTTGTCATTATTATCACAGTCTTACATCCACTCTTACATGCTCTTACAATCATCTTAAATGTTTTTAATCCTAAGGATTAAAATCAAGCTAAGACCAATGTGTCAGATACAACTTCTTTAAATGGCAGTAGTTGCTTCACAAACTCACATTCCAGCAAACTGCTGGCATATTAATTTCACAATATTGATGGATTAACTGTAATTCTTTGAGAAAGATAATCAACAAAACACTTGTATTGAAAATGCTGCTTTGTATGTGAGCAAACAAAATCTGCAGGTTATTTTGTTAATTATTTGAACTGTTTGATAACATTTTTAGTGGAGTTAAATTTCTGTCTTTTTAATTAAATTATCTCTCTCAAAGGCATTTATTTTATTTGGCTTGAATTTTACTCTGGAACTGACTAATGTGAGCCTGGTTAGGGGAAGTGCCAAGGATGTGCCTAAAATACTAGGAGCAGCAAAGTCTGCTGTGCTACTTATTCCTGAGGAAGCTGCCAATTCACAGGTCAGTAGCCTGGTTGTGGTATCATGTTCCTACCACAGAAGAAAGGTACACTTCACTACAGAAGATACCTGTTACATGAACTCAGTGACGCTTTCATTGTATTCAATATGACAGAAGAGATTTTTATATTATTATTTGCACTGTATGTTGTTCTTTCCTCTGATACAAATTCTTACAGAAATGTTTTAATACAGTTGGAAAAGGCTTCTTCGTCTATAAAATGTAAGCAGTGTAAATATTTACATGAAAGAGGATTTAAAAGACTAAGACTTAAAGGAATATAAGTAAATCTGGGTTATATTTCTCTAAATATGGCAACCCTGAAGCAGATAATAGCATGTATTCAGTGTTATTTACATGCTGGGTGTTAATGCAGGTGTCAGTAAATTTGGTAGTCATTCAGTGGTAGATTTTCCATTTGTCTATTTTGTATGACAGTGAGAAAAGATAATTTGCCTACTTTGATATCGTATATGTGCTACTATTCCCTTTTTTGTGCCAGGCAAAGGCATGATGAGATTTTAACTCTTAAATTGTATTGAAGTTTTTACTTAATGATTTTAATTATCTTGAAGCACTGTTTTTGTTTTCAATTTACAGTGAAACTAAAGTCAAATAGTCTTTCTGTATGTACTGTTTACAGAAAGACTATTAAATACCATATACTACTATATATCCATTTATTGTTACTTTTGTAACATGCAAATTATCTTCACTCCTATTTGCTGCTCAGAGAAAAAGAAAAGTAGATCACAGTGCAGCAATAATTTTGTGAACAGTGTAATGAGGCAACAACATAGTTTTCACTAGACACACAATCAATAACTTATTTTAGACCTAATTATATGTGCGTATACATATATATATAGAGAGAGAGAGTAGTACAGTTATTATCTGATTATTTTTCTTCTAAACAAGAGACACAGATTGCTGTATTCACTGTTTTCAGTACTGAAACAAACTGAAAACAGTGTCATACTTGTTCCTTTTCCCTGCAATCTAATTGCCAGAAATCTAACATTTGCAAGTATTATTAAAGAGCTATGAAGGAAATATACATATTCATATGTCCATGGATACATGCACATATAATTATCTATTTGCATGCATCTTTATTGGAAGATGCCCATTTTACAAAAGGTACTATGCTTTCATGTGTGTTATTGTCCATTTTCATTCCATTTTCTGATAAAACCTACTATATTTCCATAGGTTGGCTTTGAATCTGTGATATTACGACTTACAAACATTGTAGCAGGGACAGGCCACGCTGTCATAACCAGAAGAGGAGTTTATGGCTCTGTAACAGTTAGCTGGATTTCAGGATGCCCAGCAGACCTAGTCACTGACTCTGTTAAACCAGGCAATATTACTCCTCCATTTGGTGAGTAATTGCTGCAACAAGTTATGTACAGCTACAAGGACAACAGCTATGATAGTTGCATAAGTGGTGATACCACCTTTTAGTTACTTGTACCTCTGCATGTTTCCTTTATTAATGAAGAGTCATTAGAATGAAATCGTGTGATCCAATTTTTATCTGTATGGGACATATTTACTTTATGATAAAAAAAAACAACTTTTCTTCATAGACACAATGTTATGCCCCTGAAGAACAGCTTTCTATAGGAAAGACCCTTATAATGAAGATTTCTTCACCTCAGTGGAGTGGAATTGTGACTAAAGTCCCTGTGTCAGTGTATTTCCGGGTAAAAAGAGAGTTCCTGTTTAGTGATTTTGACTCTCAATCATCCTCCTTTCAGGTACTGTTGTGTTTTCCTCTGGGGAGGAAAGTAAAGTGATTTCATTTCAGGCTACTCCAAGCCTAAATAAACCCGAGACATTTGCCATCACTTTAACAGCAGTGCACAGCAATGCGTCTGGTGGAGCTCGCCTGAGGTAAGGATATTACTTACACTTTTGAATTGCACTAATACTGTAAGAACTATGATATGTACAGAGGCATATACCTCATACAAATCCCTGTTAAATTATAGGTAGCTAGCAAATTGCAGTTTCTTTTTTTATAAATGTCTATGTCTTGTCTCACATGGAAACAAATGTTAGTACTGCAGATCTGATCTGCCTGGAACTGAGGCTTTTCTTCCAGTCTGTTTCCTAGCATTGGGATTTGAGGTGCCTAGAATGTGTCTAGAGAATTATAAAGACAGTTAGAAAAGACAGTTATGTTGAAGAACTGAGATCAACAGTTTTAACCAGGAAGCTGAAGAATGAAATAAACTGTCAATTTTCAGTGTCCCTAAAAATCCGTATTTAGAAGATCTTGGATAACAAACATTATTTAAAATAAATCAAATGAAATAAGAAACGCTCTAAAAATGCCTAATTTATATTAAACCCCCTTTTTACTCTGAAAAATTAAAACATTACATTCAATGTAGTTTTTCATCTCCCTTAAATTGTTATCTGTTCTTCAAACTATTTTCACTCTTCTGTATTGAAGACAAAAGTGTATAAAAAAATGGGCATAGCATGACACCATACGGAGAAAGGTATTGGATTCACCATGATAAAATTGCACTGGCAAATCTGAAGGAAGTCAATAGTGAACCAGATGCCTAAATTCTTCAAACTGACTCTTTCTTCTAGGCTTGTCCATCCCATGGACTCAAGTCCCTCAAGCACGTTAACTTTGCGAGTCAAATACCTTGAGTGTATGAGAATAACCTTTCCTAGAAAACTTAAGACTGCATTCCACAAGACATAAAGCTTACAATTACTTAGAAGGTTTTTTGGCTTCTTAAGTGGTGCAAAAGTCTCATCTGTTAGCCAAATCCACTCTCTGTAATTGTGCCATTTGGTAGCCTCTGGCATTGAACAATGGTTTAGTTCTAGAGGAAAGGAGATGACATGAGATTTAGCAGAGTCAGTCTAATATTTTGTAATAAGAAGGCGATATATTTAATATGAACAGAGTAAAGCTTAAATTGATTTTAATAACAATGCTCATATCTGGAAAAAAGGTACTTTGAGTAATGTTGTAGAGAGGCAGTATTTCAAAACCTTACTGTATATTTTAAAATAACTTTCTGTCCTTCTCTAGCTTCCTAGCTAAAACTCTAGACCTGCTAGCATCTGTCTACTTCAAGCTTTCCCTTGGTACAGGAGGTTTGTTCAGTGTTTAAAACTGATATTACTTGTAGTGCCTCTATTATATTCCTGTATAATGTCCCTGGTAGGAAGACCTATTTTCCTTTGCCTCTCCATTTTGTTAGGAAGACCATATTTTATTTATCATTTACTCAGTATCCTGTCCTGACTTAGGACACATTAATCCTGTGGAGGGATGCTCAAACATTACAAAAGCTGCTCTTAGGGAGCCTCTTTATGCCTTCTTTGTGTGGTTTCTATTTCTTCCCCCTACTGTTACACATTTTTTTAATCCACTTTCTTACAGCCATCATTGCTCACTGAAAACTATTATACTCAATTGTTCTGCTTTTCATTATTTGTACTTCCTCTCTCAATGTAATATTGTTTCTGTTTCAGATCAGGATTTACAATAGCTAAAATTGAGCCAATGGGGATCTTCCAGTTTGATCTTAACTCAAGATCAATTTCAGTTGAAGAAGATGTTCAGGTAGTCAGACTATGTGTCCAAAGATTATTTGGTTTTCAAAGTAATCTCACTAAACTGACATATCAGACCATTCCAGGAAGTGCCAAACCACTAGAAGACTATATACCCATCTACAGTGGAGAGCTTATGTTTTTACATTTTCAGACAAGTGCGGTGATAGAAATATCAATAATTGATGACACTATGTCTGAAATACAAGAATTTTTTTTTGTAAATTTGACTTCTGCGGAAATTCTGGATGTTCAGCCTGTGAACCTTGACTGGAGTCCCCGTTTGAATCCAGCTTTCAGTGTTGCAACAGTTAATATCCTGGCTAATGATATTCATCATGGAATACTAAGTTTGGGGCCAGAGTTTATTTATGTTGAGGAAGATACAAACAACACCTCCAACACAGCAGTGCTTCAGATCAAAAGGACCAAGGGATTTAGTGGTAATATTAAAATAACTGTTAAAACCTTTGGGGGAGTGAGTGCACAGAGTGGAGTAGATTTATATCCTTTTGGAAATGTTTATGGAAAATCAAACTTCACATGGGCAATGGAAGGAGAAGATTTTGAAGAACAGACAATCTCTTTGACTTTGTTTGATGGAGAACGTGAATGCCAGGTGTCCATAAAAATTTTTGATGATGATGAACCTGAAGGACAAGAATTATTTTATGTTTTCCTGTCAAATCCTGAATATGGAGCTCAGATTGTGGAAGGAAAGGATGAACATGGCTTTGCTGCTTTTGCAACAGTAATTATTGCAGGTAAGATTTCCCCCAGGAGACGAGTAAATATATTTGAATTAAACAGCAGTAAATAACTATATGTTCTCGTAGCAATTTTCATGCACAATTGGAATTCTGTACGATAATAAGTATGGTATTCTATTCCCAAATGTAATGTTTTTCAAATCAGAGGAAGCATCTAGTGCACAAAGCCCACTTAGCATCCCTTATCAAGGTAACTCAAATATACATCTATAGGTGCTGCTTATCTCTGTTCTTGTCCTTTATGAAGGGAGAACGCTGAGCATAAGTGTTTGTGTTGGAGATGGAGTAGGATTGCAGGCTCATTTGGTTTTTTGCCATTTTCCTTGTTCCAACCCATTCTCCTGGGACGTGAGATTCTCATCTCAGTAGATTTGTGACTTCCAAATTCAAAGAATAGATGACTGTGTGACTGTGAGAAGGGTCACCAATTAACTTATGGTATGAAAATGGAAGTGTCCAAGAGGACCTTGTTATAGAATTCCTGGGCTTCCGTTGTTTCTTCTCAGTATTGGACAAATGATCCTTTCTCAGAGTACTGTAGTGCTGCATTCAGACAAAATTATTTTGTATAACTGTAAATACTGGCCACTTCTTGACAATTTATGGCACAAAAAGATCACTGTATTTTGGTTTTTTTTGTTTGTTTTGTTTTGTTTTTTTTTCTTTGTTTTTGCTTGGTTTGTTTCTAAAGACCGGATGATTTGTATTTTGTCACTTCAGGTACTTTGCTTTCTCAAGATCCAGGATGCTTTAAGCTTCTTTTACTTTTTCTTCTACCTGTTCTTTTTTTCCTTTTCCTAACTTAATCTGTGTGTGTAAAAGAAAATGTCATGGGGCTTTTGAATACAGGAAGACATAGTTCCTACTGAGACCATAAGATTACCTAAAAGAGGAGAGACAAAAATTTACAGACCGAATATTTAAATAATGCATTATGGCAGCAGTGCTTGATGGGAGATAGTGAGTATATGTTGAAATGAGGTTTAGCCTGATATTTTTTTCTATTGAGTACAGACAGCCAGTGGCACAGGTTGCCTAGGGAGGTTGCATGGTCTCTCCATCCCTGGAATTTTTTCAAGCTCCAAAACTCTGAGCCATCTGGTCTGGTTTCAAAAATAATTCAGCTTTGAGAATGGTGTTGGGCCCTTTTAACCTTACTATGTTGGTGTTTATGTGATATATTTCACATACTTTGTAGTTTTAAGTTAAGTCTTTTACTTTTATAATGGATGGAGTTTGTACAAAGTAGGAAAAATAGTTTCTGTTTTCATTCTTTGCTACTATGTAGTTCATACCTGCAATGTAGTCATGCTCTGCTTCTGGGGATGGAGGACAGGAATTAGCATACTTGGTCACCAAGGAACAGTTTTTCTTTCAGTCACTATGCTACTGTGAGAAAGTGGTGTTAAAACTCGAATTTCCCCTAGCTTTTAGATGTCTGTTGGGTTTACCAACTGCATATAAACCAATCTAACCTGCAATATAGACTAAATTTTAGAAAGAAGTTGTGCATTTGGAATGAATTTTAGGCTAACTCAGTTTAGCCTAACTGAGAAAGTAAGATCCAATATTACTGGAAGTTTTGTGTATTTAGATAGTCTGAAGAAATCAGTGTGGGTATTGAGAACTAGGATTGAACTGTGCTGCTGTGCTGTATGAGTGTAGGAAGCAACCATGTTTATATACAAAAAGAGATCATATGAAACACATTCTCTTCATGGGCATTGTCTCTAGAATTTGCCATGGAAATAACCAGTTCCCTGGATATGTATGTTAACTGCAGAAGTATGTATATATGCACAGGTTGGAATTTGAGCTTGTATTGAATACCACGGAAGTATGAATGTGCTCTAGAATTATACCCATAGTACAAAGTGTCCATAAAATTGGAATATGAGACAGCACATTGAGGAAAAGAGTTGAAGCATGTACCTGCATTTAAGTGTATAGATAAATACCACAGGTTAAATATTTGTGCATGCACATAAGCAGCACACAGTTTCTGTTCATCTTTTTGTATATATTGACTTTTACTAAGCACTGTGGTGGAATTAGATTGCCTTTCAATTCCAGAGTAAGGCCATCACAACCTGCAAGGAGAAATCCTTTAGAAGCAAGAATTGATCGAGCACTGTAAAGACATTAGTTTCCCCTCATTAATGCTGAGAATTTTTATCTTCCACTGTTGTTTTTCTGAAGTTACTTGCATTCCCCCTGAGAAAAATGTTGTGTTCTGCAGCTCATTAGTTCCATACGTAGAATTAAAGGTGCAAGAGAAAAGCTAATGTAATCATCTGGGAAAACGGATGGGTTCAACCTCACGGGTAGGATGAATAAGAAAGCTTAAGTTGCATCACTGGAAGCCCATCTTTATCACATTACCTACTTTATATGTTGAGGCTCATTTCTGTTCAGACAGAAAGATTTATGTTTTTTATTTTATTTTTATTTATATTTTATTATATTTTTTATTTTAGGATTTATGTTAAATATAGCTGGAATAATTATCTCATAAGGGCATTATAACTAAGTCTTTTGAGATTGTTCTGGAGATTGATGTAACACCTAGTCTCTTGAAGTCAAGGACTTTAGAACAGTCAGGACAGCAGAAGTCAGTCAGTTTGTTGAATGCTGCTGAGAATACAAGTTTACATGCAAAAATGATTCCAGGACTGTCATAAGGAATTTACTTTCAAAAGTAGTGTTATTATTCTGTTGATTAAAATAAAATTTAGAAATGCTAAATTCTAATTTGAAATTCTATGGTGTAAATGAAGAATAGAAGTATTGAGATGATTGAGTTGTCCCTAAACAGTACTTTGCAGCATGCTTTTGATACCTGACTCGGTTTCTAGCAGTATTAGAAGTATATTAGAAGTGTAATTTACTCTCAGCTTAACTTTCCTGCTTACTACTTTCACTGACTGTTTCTTACACAGGAAGTGATTTTCAGAATGGCATTTTGGGATTCATTCCAGAAGTACAAAGTGGCCTGATACTTGATGAAGACTCAGAAAACAGAGAGGTGGTGCTGACTGTCGCACGGCAACCAAACAGGTGCAGGCAACAGCAGATTCCAGTGCTCTTCCCACACTCTGCAACATGTTCTCTTGAATCACAGGAGCTACTGATAGTGGAAGAGGTTTTCATCACAGGGTTTTATATAAGTGTTTCCCTTTAATAGCTTCACAGATTTTGGCAACAGGGCATTTAAGTTGTGAATATATTTGGGTCTGTCACTTTATTGGTATCAAGCAGAAACAGGGAAAAACTCAAATGCTTACCATTTTATACTGTAAGTCAGCAAGTGCGAAGATTTTGCTTAAGGTAAAGTATTTGCTAAAGGTGTAACTCCAATTATCACCTCTCTGTGTAATGTAAGTAGGTATGAATACTACAAGGAGCAATTAAGAAGTTATGTGTCAGTATGCTTATGTCTTCATGCTTATGCTTATGTCTTTTTTCCTAATTAGCACACATATATGTATAGTGTACATATGCTTATGTCTTTTTTCCTAATTAGCACACATATATGTATAGTGTATATTTATGTGTACTTTAAAAAATATGCTCAAGTATGGTAAGTTCCTTACACTTGCAGGAAAGACAAATTCTACCTGGTTTTCCAGACCAATAGTTACTATAGTATTAATGAAAGTATTTGGGCACATCCCTGCTTTCCAAGCACCAGTGTCTCTTATTCAGATAATCATGTATTATCTGAAAAAAAAATTTAAAAGAATCTGGATTTGTCCCATAATTGCTTTATTTTCCTCTTCTGTTACTTTTTTATAAGCTAAATAGATATTAGAGGGAGAAATTTAAATTAAAGGAGCTATTTTTTTTCATTTTAAATCAGTTTATTCCATAATGATAAGTTTTGAATAATAACATAAAATGTATGTTACATCTGTGCTTTATGTTTCCTAAATCTGTTGCGCTCTCCTTCAGTACATGCATTCTCCTCTCTTTTGCTTACAGGGCTTTTGAAGATGTAACGATCTTCTGGCGTGTGACCTTTAATAAAACAGCTGTTGTCCTTCTTAAGGATGGTGTGAACTTGGAGAATGAATTTGTATCTGTGCTGGGAGCCACAACCTGTGTGGCAGGTCAAACTATGTGCAACATCTCCATTGAGATAAAACCTGATCATGTAAGTAATTACTTACTCATTTATGTACAGCATTGAATTGCAATTTGTCAAGATGAAAAAACTCTGATCCAGAGGAACTGAGGCTTAGTTTTGGAGATAGTAACTTGATATCTGCTCATCTTCTCTGAAACATGTTTATTTATAGTCTTGTACTGCCTCCATTGTTACTGTTAAAAATTTGGGAAGGAGATAAGTATTTAGTTTGAAGAGTAAATTACAGATCTTACATTTTTATATAAAAGTAAGAAAAAAGAATCAAGTTGTTTCAATGAAATGTTCCATCATATACTCTTATCCTTCACCCAGTAAGTTTTTCATCAATCAAAGTATTTCTTGGGGTGGTTCATAGAAAACATTTTGTAAGTAATATGCAAGTAATTCTGCAAGTAATATGTCATTGCACAAAAAAACCTTTCAGTCTAACTTGTGTGTAATTTTATATTCCTAAATCTAGCACAGTGATCTGTCAAAACTCATAAAACTGCATAAGAATCTCCGAGTGTCTGAACATCTGTGGCTGTTCACATACTCCTAATTCAATTTAGGAGCCATCATCCACTAAATTTCACTTGTCTAAGTGTAACAGTCTTGTGAGACCCAGCTGGCACCCTAAAATACAAACATGATTATATTAACAGAAAACACAGTATTCGGTCATTTTTATTGAGAGGAGAAGGAAAAAAAATTTAGTGTGAATACCCAGTGATTAGAGTAGTCCCTTAAGAAAGAAAAGATGAATGTTTGCCATGCTTTTAAAGTTGGAGAGTTTTAAAATTTCTAAGAAATTATCCTTGCACCCAGGCTAGTGGCAAGGCCAAGGTCTGGGCAATGGAAAATCACAAGATAGGAAGATTTCCACTTTTTTTTCTGAGTCAGTTTTAGAAATATTGCAAGATGCTGTATGTGGGAAATAGGGATTTCCTTTTTAGGAAATAGGATGCATTCCCTTGGTTCACTTATAGGGCCATTTTCCTTCTCCATCTTCAGATGTTATCGTTACATTACAGAGCCAATGAATAGGTGTATAGGGCACAGGCTACCTTGCTGAGTAAACTGAGATTACTAGACTTTTAAACTGGGATTAAACTTTAGACCAAAGAAATGATATCATATTTAATGACAGCTGTGCAGAGGCTGCAGAGACATGCAGTTGTGCCACATGAAGCACAAGCCTGTGCCATTCTAGCAAGTGCTAACGGAAGGCTCCCCGTTCATCCCAATATATTTGTGCCTGTCATTAGTCATGAACATTTCATTTACAGAGCTACTTAACAATTTAATTGAAATCATATGCTATTTATCCCTCCAAATATTTCCTAATTCTTCTTCCAGTTCTTCTTTCGTAAGTTAGCATGTAAATTAGTAGCAAATGCATTAAAAAATGATGAAAAATACATTAAATAAGTACTTTACACTTTCATAGTGCATATTCTAGCTTTTGTAAGTTTTACTTCATCAGCAGTACGGACTTTATAAGCTAAAAACCTAGAATTAAAGCAGGATTTCCAAGAACTCATTGCTGAAACACAAAGCTTTTTTTTATGTAGTATGTTGACCCTGGCTGGATGCCAGGCACCCACCAAAGCCTCTCTCACTCCTCTCTGCAGCTGGTCAGAGGAGAGAAAATATAACAAAGGGCTCGTGAGTTGAGACAAGGACCAGGAGAGATCACTCACCAAGCACCATCATAGGCAAAACAGGCTCAGATTAGAGATATTAAATAATCTTTTTGCTAATGAAATCAGATCAGGATAATGAGAAGTAAACTAAGATTTAAAACACCTTCTGCCCTCCCCTCCCTCCTTCCAGCTCTACCTCTTCCCCTCCAGCAGCAAGCAGAGTTGGGAAGTGGGGGTTATGTTCATTTCATCACACATTGTTCCTGCTGCTCCTCAGGAAGAGAAGTCTTTCCCTTGCTCCACCATGGGGTCCCTCCAATGGGGAACTTCTTCAACAGGAGTCCATCCCACAGGCAGCAGTTCTCCATAAACTGCTGCAGCATTGTCATCCTTCCACAGGGTGCAGTCCTTCAAGGACGGGCTGCTCCAGTGTGGGTTCCCCACATGGTCACAAGTCTTACCAGGAAGCCTGCTCCAGTCTGGGCTCCTTTCTCCCTTGGTCTGCAGGTCCCTGCCAAGGAATCTGCTCAAGTGTGGGCCACCCATGGGGTAGTAACCTGCTCTCAGGCATCCTTCTGCTCCAATATGGGGCTACTCAGTGGACTGCAGATGGATCTCTGCATCCCCATGGACCTTCATGGGCTGTAGTGGCACAGCTGCTTCACCATGGCTGGACAATGGACTACAGGGAAATCTCAGCTTGGGCACCTGGAGCACCTTCTCCCCCTCCTTCTCCACAGACCTCGGTGTCTGCAGAGTCATTCCTCTTACATGTTGTCACCCCATTCTAAACTGGCTGCAGTTACATCTGCATAATGACAGGTTTTCACTTCTTAAATATCTTGTCATAGGGATGTTACCACCATTTGTGATTGACTCAGCCATGGCCAGTGGCAGGCCCATCTTGGAGCTGCTAGACATGGGGAAAACTTCTGGCAACTTCTCACAGAAGCTACCCCGGTAGTTCTACCACTGCCTAAACCTGGCCATACAAATTCAGTTAAAATAGTAAAAAATTTGGCTTCAATAGTTACGTTTTTTTTTAATAATGCTATTTTCTTGTAAAGAAATACTTATTTTTTTCTTTTTTCTCAAGTTTGCTACTTGACAAGTATATGTGATAGGTACAATATTTCCAATGATTTTTTTGAATTTTAGTAATCGGATGTCTATTTTTAAATTTACATTTGTGTTGTAGGTTCAAAATATAAGATGAGGCAAAACGTCATATTGTAAACTTAACACTGCTACCCTATTTTCAGTAAGGAGATAAAGCTCCACAGCCTGTGTTCTCAGACATATTTCTCTGTATGTGAAACATCACAAAAGTCTATCAAATAATATTGTCTAATCTCTGCAATTTTCAATAAATTCAGTTAAGTGTGCAAATCTACTGAATTTGCTCTTGTAAAAACATGCATAAATATATTAGTATTTAAATGCTAAGGTTATATGTAAAATGTTTTTCAGAATTTACCTGAGTTAGTACTTGAATACAGGAGAGTCATTATGCAAATTAATTGCATTTTCAAAATTGCATACTTAAT
The DNA here is from genome assembly GCA_013398595.1 of Tychaedon coryphoeus. Taxonomy (NCBI): domain Eukaryota; kingdom Metazoa; phylum Chordata; class Aves; order Passeriformes; family Muscicapidae; genus Tychaedon; species Tychaedon coryphoeus. The sequence goes on from WBND01000542.1 coordinate 663,512, forward strand.
TCTGTGCAGTTTTTTCCAAAAGTGAGTCGGTAGATGCATGCCTTTTTATAAGGTAAAAAGAAAATGAAAGAGCAAATTGCTCATAGATTGTGCATCTATGTAATTCCATAATCTAGAAGATGACACTCTTGGAGTGTTTACTGTCATTTATGTCAAATTTACAGTGACAATGCCTGCACTATTTAAATACCTACTTTAATGTGGTAAGTTCTACATGAAAATCTGGGATTTAATTACTGTGTCTGACAGAGTGATGCCCATTGCAGTATTGTTTTTAGGGTATATTTTATTGTACTTCCTGCATATTTCAGGAAGTATGCTTATGGAAAGTGTTATTAAAGTGATCCAATGTGCATACAAGTAATATATAAACATTTATTTAAAGCTGAAAGTTATTAGTAGATCTTATAATGATATGAATATCATCCCTCACTTACAGGTACCAGAATTTGAAACTTATATTTTTGTTGAGTTGTATGCTGTAAGTACAGGAGCTGCTTTGAACAACAGCGCCAGATTTGCTTTTATAACTGTTCTGGAAAGCGATGCTCCTCATGGTTTAGTGTATTTTGCTGTGGGATCTCGATTTGCTGTGGCTTATAAGAAGACAGCTTTAATCAGTCTACAAGTTCTTAGAGATTCTAGTACATCAGTAACCACAATGGTTAGCTACAGTATGCAGGTAAGACTTATTATTATTTAATTTATTTTTACATCTTTTTTTCTGACCTTTAGGAAAGCAGACTTCCAGCTCTTCAGGGACATAATGAGGGGTTTCCCCTGGGAGACTGCCCTCAGCCAACAAGGGAGTGGAACAGAGCTGACAGAACTTTAAGAAAGTCTTCCATAAAACACAGGAGCTAGCAATCCCAGGAGCAAGATAGAAGGCAATGAGGGCAGGAGACTGACATTACTGAGTCAGAACCTGCTGGTCAAACTAAAGAGAAAGAAGCAAATGCACAAGCAGTTGAAGCAAGGACAGGTCAGCTGGGAAGAGAACAGAGATAGAGTGTGAATGTGTAGGGAAGGCCAAGGTGAAGCTGGAAGTGAACCTGGCAAGGGGCACAAAAAATAACAAGAAGGGCTTCTAGAGGTAGGTTAACCAGAAAGGGAAGGTAAAAGAAGGTGTTTCCCCCTGATAAGCAATGGTGGAAAACTGATAGCAACAGATGAACAAAGGGCTGATGGGCTCAACAACTTTTTTGCCAGTCTTCACTGGCAACCTTTTTTCCTACACCTCTGAAGTGGATGGACAGCAAGATGGGGCATGGGGGGAACAAGTCCCCTCCCACTGTGTGGGAAAATCAGGTTCATGACCACCTGAGGAAACTGAATGTACACAGCTCTGTGGGACCCAAAAAGATGCATCCCAGAGTCCTGAGGGAATTAGCTGATGTTGTTGCCAAATCAGTCTCCCTTGTTACTTGAAAAGTCTTGACAATGAGGTGAAATTCCTGGTGACTGGAAAAGGGATGTTACTATACCGTCTTTAAAAAGTGAAGGGTAAAAGGGAAGACCAGTCAGCCTCACCTCTCTGCCTGGGAGGGTCATGGAATAGATCCTCCCAGGAGCTGTGCTAAGGCATGTGAAGGACAGGGAGGAGATTGGAGAGCGCCAGCACAGCTTCACCAAGGGCAAGTCCTGCCTGACCAAACTAGTGGGCTTCTGTGGTGGGGTGACTCACAGTGACAAGGGAAGGGCTACAGATGTCCTTTATCTGAAATTCTCTAAAGCCTTTGACACAGTCCCCCAAAAACATCCTTCTCTCTAAACTGGAGAGAGATGGATTTAACGTTGGGTTTGAATGGGCTGTTATTTGATTGATAACAAAGTGGCTGGATGGTGATGCCCAGAGAGCCTTATCAATGGCTCAGAGTCCTGATGGACATCAGTGACAAGTGGTGTCCCTTAGGGATCTGGTTTGGGACCAGTGTTATTTGCTGTCTTCATTAATGGCACAGGTAAAGGGATCAGGTGCACCCTTAGCAAATTTGCAGTAGACACCAAGCTGAGGGGTGTAGCTGACACTCCTGAAGGATGGGATGCCATCCAGAGGCACCAGGACAGGCTCAAGAACGGGCCCTGGGAATTTCATGAGGAGATGTAATAAGATCAAGTGCAAAGTGCTGCACCCTCAGTGCAGACTGGGGATGAGCAGTTTGAGAGCTGCCCTGCCCCAAAGGACGTGGGGGTGCTGGTGAGGAGCTGGCATGAGCCAGCCATGGGCACTCCCAGCCCAGCCAGCCAAATGAGTCCTGGGCTGCATCCAAAGCACCTTGGGTAGAAGATGAGGGAGGGATTTCTGCCCCTCCTCTCACTGTGGTAAGATTCCACCTGCAGGGCTGCCTCCAGCTCTCAGCCCCAGCATAGGAAGGACATGGAGCTGTTGGAGCAGGACCAGATGAGGCCACTCAATTTATCAGAGGGGTGGAGCACCTCTGCTGTGAGGAAATGCTGAGAGAATCGGGATTGTTCAGCCAGAAGAGGTGGCTTTGACCTGACCCAGCTGCAGCCTAAAGGAAGCCTATCTTAAAGTTGGGGAGGGACTTTTGGCAGGGGCATGTAGTGACAGGAGAGAAGGGAATGGCTTAAAACTGAAAGACAGTAGGTTCTGATTAGATATCAGGAAGAAATTCTTTACTATAAGGTGGCAAGGCACTGGCAAGAGAAGTTTGTGGATGCCACATCCCTGCAGGTGTTCAAGGCCAGGTTCAGTGGAGCTCTGAGCCACTGGTCTGGTGAAAATTGCCTGTCTGCTGCAGGGGCTGTGGAACTAGATGATCTTTAAGGTTCTTTTCAACCCAAACCATTTGTAGAATCATAGAATTTATGATTAATTTTATAATTAATGATTGGTTATTTTTTGAAGTAAATATAACTGTGATCAGCATTTTTTTCAGAACACGGTCAAGCATTGCTGGGCCTAGATTGTTTGGTTTTCTCTTACTAAAATACCTTTTTCTCATTGCATTGTCAAGAATAATTTTTTTAGCAGTATCTTTCAGTGGCCTCAAAGATTATGGTCAGCCAGGCATATAATATATTTCTTTCTTTGTTCTAAGGTTCTTGTAAGCCTTAAATTTTTGAGGCTTTTTCATCTGAAATTAAGTTTTTATCCTGATGGATATGTATACAACGTCCAGACAGCAGAACACTTGCTCTGTTAGGGCACAAATGTAAACATACTTAGGAAAAGAGAGAAAAAGAGAGAAATTTAATCAAATTTTATTCAATTTTCTTGGAGTTCTAATAAAAAAAAATGGTTCTTCTTATGGAAAATATCACATTCTAAGGTAAATTTTATCATCCACATTCATTTTTTAGATGTTTACATCTGTGCTACAAGATTATTCTAGCTCTTGACACTTTTTTCTCTTAAATGTATACCTCATTCATTATTATTGCAGCTGATGAAGTTTCTCCTTTAGCAGATCTGCAAAAACATGATTCCTGCCATTTCCTTAGTATCTGTGAATCCAGCATCAGGGCATAGGCTGCACGAGATATTCTTTCAAGTTTACCATCACACTGGTGTAGTACCTGGCCTGATTTACTTTGACTATTTATTATTTTATGCCTAAAATCATTATTTTAGGGGTGAGTTATATACTTATCCTTTATAATAAAAGGTTCTGTGTTCTGTTATTATATTGAATGCATATTTGTTTGAACCATAAAGGTTTACAGGGTGTTTCCATGCATTTATTACATAGTAGCTGGGCACTGTTTCAATTAGATTTTGTGGTAAAAAATTTTCATATTTATTCAACCTAAGAATTCACAATAATTTAACTGTTAAACGGAAAAGAAATTGCTAGTGCTCAGTGTATATTTAAGCTAAAATATAGTGGGCAGTTTCTTATCCATTTGTAATTTTTATAACCAGCCTTCTTTGGACATTTTTACGTTTTGAGGGTGCATGGCCAAGTACTAAAGTATTGGTATTATTACTAGCTTTAAAATAAGAGGCCACAGCAAACAGGAAGGCAGTAACTGGAAACTGATGTTTATCTCATCTCTACAAAGGCTTCTTAGAGATTGTTCTTGTCACTAGTGCTTTTATTACTGCTTATTTCCATTTCCTAGTTCTCATTGGGAAGGGCTAAATAAAAGGAAACTCCCCCCTGGAATTTTCACAGATGATGTGATTATGTCTAGTGCAATTTTGAGCAGTTATATGCTGCATTGGCTTACCAGGTTTTCCAGTAAACTCAGAAAATGTCTGATTCATTTCATAAATAAGCTCTACTAATAAACTGCGCTTATTAAGTAATATATACTTTTGAAAACTAATACAGTTGAACAATAGCTCAGAAAGTTAGGTTCCTCTTAAGGAAAGTTTATTATATTACCAGACATAATGTCAATATTATGACCAGTGACAAAAAGAACAAGACTTTGAAGAACTAAACAGTAACTGCAAACCTCACAGAAGTTAAAAACAGTGTTGCTTCACAAGGAAATAGGGCCATGTAGCATTACTAGAAAAATTCATCCATCTGCCTTGTATGTGTATTCTATAGTGTTTGTTTGGCCTTTGTATTAAATGTATTATTCATCTTTTATGTATTGTGGGGCTGAAAATAGCGTAACTTGGTATTAATTTGGACACAGATTTCCAAAACTTCTGCGTTGCTTTTA
>WBND01000543.1:5727-68748 GCA_013398595.1 Tychaedon coryphoeus
TTTTTTGTGAAAATAAGCATTTTAGAAGCTTAAATTAACCAGGAGAAGGACCAGTGCTTTTGAGAAATAAAAGAGAGTCAGAAGGAAATTACTATGAAAGGAAGAGAATAAGAAACAGGAAGGAGGCTGAAAGAAATGAGAGGAATTTAGGGGTGCAGTTTAGGCAATATTTATAAAGAACCTGTGTTCTGTCACAGTCTTGCTTCTACCAAATGCTATTTTGACAAGTAATAAAATGTAAGATGGGTATGGAGGTCTGGCTTCAGCTCTCGTGTTCATAAGGTATGCAACTCTTTTAAAAAGAGAAGATAGAAATGTCAGCATCTCTGTATTTGGGAAAAATGAGAAACAGCAAGGTGACTTGTCACAAGATCTGTCATCACTATAACTATCTTATTTGTATTCTGCCAGCTGGTTTTGAGCTTTGTGTCCATTTTGTGACCAGCTCACAAAGATGCATATCTGCTCCACAGGCAGGCATTGCTGTTATTTTTAAGCATCCTCAGGAAAGATGGGATCAGCTGGAGACAGTTCAGAGGGGAGGGTGTGAATGGGCAGAGAAAACAGGAACATCTCCTTGGGCCTGGCTGAGCCAGACTTGTTGGCAGCTGGGCTGGGCTGTAGAGGGAAACCACAGGCTGAGGGGAGCAGCATCTCCTCTTGGCTGAGCAATTCCAGGGCTGGGGCACTGTGTCCCTCAGTGTGAGAGAGAGATTGACAAACAGGGGAGGATTGTCTGGGATGGTCAGGGGAATAAAGCCAAGTGAGGAAAGGCTTGAGAGGACTTTTATTTGCTAAGAACCAGGCATTATCATGAGACAGATAACTAGTAAGCCACATAACTATAATTGGAGATGGTTAAATGGGTGCTGTAAAGACGTTTAGATGGCTCTAAAGCAGGAAGACCTTGGAGTGTGAGTGCCATCCCTTTCCCTTTACTCCAGTGCAAAGCCACCACAATGCACAGGCTCAGGCTGCAGATGTTTTCTGTCCAAGTAGCACAGAGTCAGTAAAGTTCCTTACTGCTTGAACACAGGAATACTGCAAGATGAAGGTGGCTCACTGCCATCCCTTTTCTACCCTTGTGTTGCCAGAGCTGCTTTCCTCAGTGAGGGACAGCCCTTCCCAAAGGGCATGAGCTGGGGCCTGAGCGTGACTCCACGCCCTCCCCAGTGGATGCTGCCCCACAGGCTCTGGCTGTAATGGGTAACAACGGGTGTAGCAAAGGCCACCAATGGCTCCTGACATGGGAAGTGAGGGATAAGGGCCAAGGCCCATCCAGGAGCTCCCATCCAGAGCTGAAGGAGAGGATGCAGGAGACAGGATGGGACACAAGGCTGCGATGTACAGCCGAGGGATCCCAACACTGCTGTGGTGTCAGCAGGGCAGCCCCCGACCCCAGGCTGGGCTGAAATGGGGCTTCTGGCCCCAGGTGGATCCACCAAAGCCTGGGCAGGAGCAGTAGAGCCCCTGGTGCTCCCAGGGCCCTGACATTTGTGTAGCCAATTCCTTGTGAAGAGAAGGAAGTATGAAAGCTGTCCAGTGGTTGTTCAGTGTGACATTGCTTCAGACACAACTAGCAGGGAAAAAAATAGAAAAGTAGGTCTTTTCTCTCTTTGCAAGTTTTCTGGTGGATGAAATATGCAGGAATCTATTTTTGGAGGTGATCAAATAATGAGTGTGAGGAGCTCTGTTGTGCTCACTGCATGGGGAGCAAGGAGAGTAAAAAACACCCTTTCCTCACCAGGTAGTTAACCAAGAACATTCATATGCACTCAGCACTTTGCTCATATTTCACATCAACAAAACTGAAATATCAAATAGGTTTTATAGACACATTCCTAATGATTGAATTTCATTTTTGTGGGGAAGAAAAACAAGTCATGGTGTTTCTCAAGATGCAGTGCCTTTGTGTTCTGTTTCACTGTGTGTGGCTGAGGTCTTGGGCAGATTCAGAGATGTCCACAGGAACAGATGCCCACCAGACCACAGGAAAACATGTACTCTACTTGCACCCTAATATCAAAGTTGCCCTGTGGGCATTCAGCAGCTCAAGAGCCACACCATGGCCCATGAATCCTTGTTGCTTTTAACCTGAGGCACACCCAGAAAAGGAAGGGTAGAAGGCAATGAGAATAGGTAGCTGGGTCTCCCTGAACCTCCTCCTTTCCCTTCAGATTTTAGGTAGGCTGGATTCAGCTCTGTCTTTGTGCCAGTGGATGCAGAAGCAGCAGATGCCCTCAGCAGCTGCCAAAACCTCACCTTGAGCAGGTGATTTGTCCCTTCCAGCAGTGCAGTGTGTCTGGGTGTGACATCTGGGTCTGAGGTCTGCCTCTGGGAGAGATAAACCTGTTGTTTTGGCTGGTAGGTAGGCAGGTACTTTGCAGAGAATTAAAAACCCCTGCTCTTCCCCGGGACAGAGGCGTTCCCCAAGCTGTGTCCACAGCCTCAGGCACAATTTAGGGGACAGTGGGGGCTGCCTGGCACTGGGACTCAGCCCAGCCCGGCCTGAGCAGCAGGGAGTGGGTGCCATGGCCAAGCCTGCTCCCCTCCTGCCTTTCTGCTCTGCTGCATGCCAGACAGAAATTATCCCTTTGTTAATTTGAATCAACAGAAACACAGCGATGACAGGTTGTTTATTATAGGCTCTAGGCAAGAATCCATGTTTTCAGGATCACATGGAATTCTGGTAACAAAGTGATGCAAGCTGGGAAAATGCCTGCAGGAACCTTTGATTAATGCTATGTTGCTCCTCCTGCCCCCTCCCCACATTTCCTACTGCTGCTGGTCTGAATTCATAGAGTTAACTGAAAGCAGGCAACAACGGGAGTTTTACAGATCTGAGCAAGGAAAAGTAAAATAATGACCTGGTTAAGCCAGGCTCAGGTACTCAGCTTCAAAGGAATGATGATAACAATGTCCTGTCTCTACCCAGGCAGGCTGGGTAGCCAAGTAGCCAAGCCTGCTTTCAAAGGACTCCTAACACCTCCAAGATTCCAAAAAAGGGTAGGGAATTATATGAGCCAGGAAAAGCTGACAGGCTAAAGATATGTTGGAGAAAAAAAAAACATTTAATCTCAGGAAACAGGCTGCAAGCCTGATAGCCAGCTTCTCCATGTTGGGGAAAAATGTCACATCTGCCTATGCTCCATCAAAGAAAATTAAGGATGAGTACAAATATAATGTGTAAGGCACCACTCTTAAATCTGTTCCACTATGAGCTGTGCAACTTTTTGGCAAAATAAATAATAATTTTATTTCAGTTAAGCTGCTGTTGCAGGCTACCAGCACACTAGTGCTGGCAGCCCCACATCCCAAAAAATGGAGTGAGAATTGCAAAATTTCATGTAGGAGCTATCTCCTGGCATCTTGGGGGCAGAGAAAGGGAGAGGGGATCTTAGAGGTGCCCACAGCAGGGATGGTAGCAAAGCTAACCCAAAAGCACTGATGCAAAGAATTTAAGGCATCCTGGGTGACATTGTACGTGTTCTGTCTAGGTCCTTCCTGGACACTGCAAGACCTGTCCTTATAATCCTACATTGTTGTCCAGATGATAATTTTTTTCCTTATAAACCAGCCTGTAATTCCTCATAAATCCATCTTGCTGTCTCACAGAGATTGCATTGACTTTTCATTTTTCACTCCCTGTGGCATTCTATGGTTAGAGAAAACACTGTGGTGAGCTGGTCATGCTTCAATAGCTCTCTCACAAATGGACTTGTCAATAATTAAATTAATATATTTTCAGACAATGAAGAAAATATTTTCAACAGAGCTGTGAGTTAGCAGTGCTCTGCTAAGGGCGGAATATTTTGAGACCACAAAGGCCACTGCAGAATCCAAACCTAGCACATTAAAAAAAGAAACAAAAGCAAAACTGAGTTTCCACAGTCTTCATTAATTTAATTTAGCTTGAATAATTCATGTAGCATAGCCCCTCTGTAGTATATTTTATCTGGAGATGCAAAGGTTCTTTAGGAAGTTGGGCAGTGTAATTATCTTTTTTCAGGTGAGGAAGCAGAGATAATCTCCTTACTCAAACCTCAGGCAGCAGGCAGGATTTTCCTGAGGCAGGCACAAAGCCCCTTTCTGCCAGGTGTCACTCTGCAAGAAGGCAAGCCTGGCCTCATGTGTTAGGAAAGCAACTCCAGAAATTTGGCTTCTAACCCTGAGAGTGGCACACGTAGGAGCTACACTTCTGCAAATGAGGTCACTTAATTGACTCCAAGAGTCAAGTGTTTAATGCAGTGCCACTCTGTGTCCACTGAATGAGTAGAAATCTGAAAACCACAAGTGATGGGGGCTCTCTAGTGGCACCCAGCCCTTTGGCTATCCTCTCCTCAGCTGTGGTTTCATGGCACAGTCTCCACACTGCAGCACAGTCAGCAGTGCTAAGGGGCTGCTGCCCCATTGCTGCTGCTTGCCCAGCTCTCCTCACCCATTGGATCCTCATGCAAACCTAGCACAGAACTAAAACTGACCAACTAAAGCCACTGTTGGAGCAGGTCTATTGATTCCTCCATCACATTCAGAGTGTTGTGGAACAACAGTGCCTCAGGCAGAAATCTGTTTGAGCAGAACAGTAGGAAGAGATTTCAGGCTGGTATTGCCACCAAGGACCATATCTTACAAAGCCACGAAATCATGGTCCAACTCTTAGTAGCTTCTCTCTTATTTGAGAACAAATTACTGGTCCAGGATACCCAGATTTGGGGTTGCATTTAGCAGTCTAAATTTTTAAAGCCCAGCTGAACAACACTGCAAGTCTATTTTCTTAGCTAATGCCAAGAGTCCTAATATCTGAGCCTGTGCCATAGCTATCCAGACTGGTACAAGAGATGGAGCTCCTAATCTGTTTGAAGATTGTTCTTGATAATAGAACACACTCACTGTGAACATTTCATTTTTTGCTAATCAAGGGAAAAGCTTGGTGAACCTTTAAAATGCATTCCACACAAAACTCAAACTTGGCAGCAGTTACATGGGGCTTTGCTATGACAGACAAAACCATTTTATCCTAAACTGCACGTTGCCAAGAAGGCTAAGAGAAGCAAATAGGGCACAAGAAAAATGCTTCTTAGAAGAGGATGGACAAATGCATCACACTACTTTTGCAATAGTAGTGGCCAGTAATTAGAGAGTCTAACAAAATGTACTTATTTGTGGTGTACAAGATAGCAGGAGTCCTGAGGGAGCATTGTGATGATCAATTCTGTTACTAGGAGAAAGAAAAGTTAAACATGGTAGGAGGGACTTTAGTGCAACACTGATGGCTTCCTAGTCTTGTCTTTTTTCCTTTTGTTCCTGTTTTACCAAAAATTTCACTTTATTGTTGCTCAAATTCCCATCTTATTCCTTTTGCTGTTGCTCACAGTGTCAGTGTAGCAATTAGCTAGACAAGACAGGAGCTCTTTGCTGTGATTTGCTCCTTAGACATCAGACAGACTCTGGAGAAAACAAACAAACAAACAAAAACCCAACAAAAAACTCAGAAACCAGACAGGACAAAGTGGACCAAATAAAATCAGCAATCAGAAAAACAGAAGTAGTTGTATGAGAACATTTGTGGGCTAAGGTGAAACCTTATATGTTCTTAGAGAACCCTGATTTTGAAATTTTTTGAGAACTTGTTATCATTGAGTTTAGAATAGCTTGGGTTTTTTTTTTTTTTCTGGGAAATAAGACCCTGTTGAAATTAATTTAGTTTCACCCAGATGAGAAACTGCATGTAAACAATCTTTAATAGTTTTTCTTAAAAGAAACATCAGTGATCAAGGCACTTAAATTCCCCCTGCGGTTTTAGGGCAAGGAAAGGCAGACAAGCAACAGAAAGCCACATCTCTGTAACACATCCCATCAGGTTCATACAAATTATCTGTGCTTTCAAAGTGGGCTGTGCACTCGAGAAGGAAATGTTATTTTGGTAGCTAGGGAATAACAGAGCAAATAGGTTTGTATCATTATGTGGTCTGTATACAAAATTTCCAACCCTTCTACAGGGGAGAATTTTAAGTTGTGTAACCTCAGTCACAACCTCAGTTGGTAACCTCACCTCAGCATCTGATGTGAGCCCGAGTGGCCACAGTGCAGGCAGAGGCACTGCCAGCAGTAATGACATGACAACAAGTCAACTATAATGGAGGGGCTTGAAAGTGGTGTTTGCTTGGAGGCCATCTGTGGACTGCAAAGGAAGGATGATGAGGAGCTCTCACATGAAATCATTCTTTGTCTCGCTGCAACTGACGAGCTCTACAAAACTGGGTTTGGCTAGAATGACCCCAGCCATAAACAAAATGTTCTCCATGGAAAGGGCAGGGCTTCATAGGGTTTCAGTCATAGACCTCTGGTGTTGCATCCCAAAATATCCCACAATAGAGTAACTGTACTTAACAGCCTACTTGAAAGTCCTGCAGAGAGGCAGCAAGGTCCAGGCTGGCCTAGAGGGTTTAGGAGACTCAAAGTACAATTTAGGAAGTTCTCGCGAACACTGAGCTGAACTAAATCTCCAGGTGCCTAAACTATCATTTTTAAAGTAAAACTCATAGCTGTATTATTCCACCTTTACCAGGGGTGAGAGTTACCCTAGAAACAAGTGATTTAAAGGGGAAAGTGATTTAAACCAGTAATTTTTAATTTGTAAAGTGGCCAGCTATTAATATGATCAACTATGCTGTCTCTGTCAGAATGCAAGGCTTTTTACCCTGCTAAGAGGTGATTGCCCACCAGAGGCAAGGGTTACAGGGATACTGATAATGCACAGGGTTAGCAATTCAGGCCATGTTTACTACACAACACTGCACTCTAAGGGAAATTTCTTCATTCTGATTAATTTTCTTCTTTTGAGGTCACATCCAGATACCTTCAAATGGCTCCTTCTCCATGACACTATCAGTCACTCATCATCTTGAACCTGAAAGTCACCAGCCACCCCTTTTTTATTATTTTAATCCAGTCAATGGATTAAAGTTGGCACACTGTAAAGCCTTGTCTCTAACAGAAAAGTGAGTCAGTTTAATTAAATTGATTTAAACTTAGGTAAATTACTATGATAGATGTACTGAAGCTGGTTTAGCCCATGTTGCTATTGATTTATCTTACATCAGTTCTGCTCCTATCATGAATGCCAATCATGATTCCTGTTTAAACAGTGCATTCAGACTGGCAAAGGAAAAAAGTCAAAGCTTAGGTTTTCCTGCTTTGCGGGAGACAAATGGATCTTGTTGTTATCGTGTTGTGTGTTGCAAAAAGTACAGAAATGGTGGAAGAAGGGAAAGAAGATGGCACAGAGGCATAGAAATGAGCAAAACACACACAGTTGGGCAGGGTTTGGGAAACAGGAAAATTTCAGAGCAGCAGTGATTGTTGTAAACCTGCATTTTCCATCCCATTTAGCTGTCATTTCTCATCATTAATTTTTGCTGTACATAAGGCAATACTCCATGCAGAAAAGACCTTTTCACCTGCCACAAAATCATCCCAAAACACCACAAGAGACTCCTGAAGAGCTCTCTGTGTCAGAAACATCAGCAGTGCTGACCTTCAGGCACAGGGTAGAGATTGTAAAAAAAAAATATGGTTTGGCTTCCAGAGTATGCTCAGGGGGTCTCCAAGCTTTATGCTGAAAGCCTACAAAATTGTCACACTGACATTTTCTGGGTTTGTTTTGTTGCTCCACTGTAGCTATTAAACCCCCCAGACCTTTCAGAAAGCTGCTGCAGCTGCTTGCACTGCTTACTGTGACATAACCTCACAGCTTGTAAGGGGCCTACCAAGATTTCTATCTTGCTCTGTGCACAGATTACTGCTGCATTACCATTGGACACAGCTCCAGAGCTCATGTACAGCTACTCATTGCAAACACTTCCTCTGGGTACTGCAGTCCTGAAATCATCTACAAACCAAGAAGACAAAGTTTCACTGTCTGAAATCAAGCCCCTCGGGAAGGACAGGCACACAGCTTTTATTTTACTTGTGAAATTATTTTATTTTAAGTTAAATGACTGCAGCATGACTCCTGTCAATTATTATTGTACTCATCCCCTTATACAGGGATGTATGTAACACGGATGTGTGTGTGTATATGTTAGGGATTCCTGACCCAGCAGCTGGTCCAGCAGGTGGAAATACCATAATCAATTATTCATAGAATGGTTTGGGTTGGAAAGGACCTTAAAGATGATCTAACTCCAGCACTACTGACATGGGCATGGCCTTCATTTAGACCAAGTTGCTCAGGGTCCCATCCAACCTGGTCCTGAACACTTCCAGGAGTGGGGTCCCACAACTTCACTGGGCAACTTGTTCTACTGCCTCATCATCCTCACAACAAAAACACTCCTAATATCTAATCTCAATCTCTCCTCTAATTTGAATCCATTCTCCCTTTTCCTGTCACTACATGCTCTTGTCGTGCCCTCCATCCTCCTTGCAGGGTCCCTTCAGGTACTGGAAGGCTGCAGTGAGCTCACCCAAGTCATCTTTTTTCCAGGGTGAACAAACCCAATTCTCTCCACCTTTCCTTGTATGAGAGCTGCTCCATCCCTCTTGGGGATCTTGGTGTCTCTCCTCTGGAAATGTTCCAACAGGTCCAAGTCCTTCCTGTGCTGGGACCCCAGGGCTGGATGCAGCACTGCAGGTGGGGTCTCACCAGAGCAGAGGCACAGAATCCCCTCCATTGCCCTCCTGGCCACACTGCCTTTGATTCAGCCCAGGACACTTTTGGCTTTCTGGGATGCAAGGGCACATTGCCCAGTCATGTCCAGCCTCTCATCCACCAAATTCTTTGAATTGCTTTTGGTACAGGTTTTGTACACTTTCTTACACTCTCGATTTAGTGTGAATGGACAAGTTGTCGTCTTGTTATGACACATAGTTGGACACATGGCAGATTTTTATCATACAGGAGATTCTCATCTGGAGTAAATAAGTACCCCATGTGCAGGTATTGTACTGACCACTTATGGTATTTTGAAGAACAGAAGAATCTCTTTTAATCTACAAAGCACTGAACCACTGACACTCACGGAATGGCAGATTCTGTACTGCAGGGGACTTGTGGTTTCTTTGTTGCTGGACCGCAGTACTGAGGCTGCCTCTTGCATCAACCCATCTGCTCTTCCTTGTAATTTCAAAAGACCTCAGATTCAAATCCAGAGGGATTTGAGCACAAGGTGGGTTATGTTTATTGTATCACAGATTTCTGCTCTTTACTAGAAGTCTTGGATGTAAAATCTGAAATGTCTTTGTGTCTTTTATAGATTTTGAAAGGACACTTCCTCTTCAGTAACATTAGCTTTGCTGCCTATTTTTCTTTCTTTGGTTAATTCTTTGGAGGTGGAGGGACTTGAATCTCAAACTGCAAATGCAGTCTGTGCTTGTCCGAGGAAGAGGAGTAAGCAGAAAGGCTGGCATTATCTGGCAGGCTTTTTATGGGGCAGTAAGCAGTAGTTTACAGGAGTACTTGTCAGGCAATACATTTTAATGGGTGCAAGTTAGGCTTCAAGTGATGTTGTGAAATATTTTGCATGTCTACTATCCTTCTGGTACTTTCTCTCCAGGTCTGTGCTGGGTTACTGAGTCACAGAAAGCTGAAAAGCAGTCCCAGTCATCTCAGCTGGATTTAAACTCTGTTACCCTCCTTGAGAAGGATTTCACAGTATGTACAGGAGCACATTATGGTGGGATTTACTTGCTTTTACTTCAACACAGGCATTATATCTGTCTGCTAAGTAGTTCTTATCACTGAGGATAGCACTTGCTTCTGTTGGCATGGCAGTTAAATACTTTCCAGGACATGATAGGCATGTTCATTAATCCCAGTGTAGGAAGAAGCAAATCCTGGCTGCTTGTACTCCAGGACAAGCACATTATTCATCCTAAGTGCAGAGAAGGGTGAGGTTCCAGCTCTGTGGTTTGGTACAAATGTGTGTAGAAATCAAAAAATCTGTGTTTGTGAGAGCAGTTTATGCACCTGTAGCAAAAGTCTTAAACCAAGTAAACTTTCCACCCAAGTCCTGCATCAGTTGTTTAGCATGGAAGCTAATTGAACATGCTCTGGGAAAAAGTTAAAATTACAAAGTCAAGAGAAGTTAACATCCCAGTCAGCAAAAAGAGCTGGATTTGGTCCAACACTTTTGCCCATAGACTCTGGCTTCCATATCTCTTTTCAAAATTCAGTGTTCATTCAGATAATCCTTTATTAACCATTAGCATGTTCTCAGACTCTGTGTGGGACATGACTTCTCTAATCATCACATCTGACCTCTGGAGTGAATCAGGGTTAGCCATGGAAATAATTCCACTTTCCATGTATTCTTCTTTATCTTGAACATTGCTGATGATGTTGACATAATGACCTCATTAGGTGATACCTTCCTAAGCACGAGTTGTCCTGTTAATCATGTCTCCTGCTGTTATTTCAGTAATTCAGAACTAATATAATAAATAATAATTTAATAAGGCCTTTGAACCTGACAGTAACTTGCATTAATTACCCAAAGAGTTCACCTATTTGCAAAATATGATTAGCAGGTGTGATTTTCTTGCCCCCAAATGCTATGTATTTCATCTTTAATTCCTTCAGCACACTGGCTTTTGGACTTGGCTTAACAACAATCTCTCCTCTCATTCACTTGTAGAATTGCAGTTATGTCTTGCCAACAAGGCCTGCAAAACAAACTGACACTGAAAAAAAGATAACATGGAAAGGCACTTTACACTTTGGAAAGAGAACCTGTTAATACCTGGAGATCAATCTTTATTTTTAAAAGATTAAGACATTTCAAAAAAATGTACCAGATTTAAAGAATCACCAGAAACCAGTAATAAATATCCACAAAGAGTGCTGCTTCCAAAGGAAGTATTCTGATTTTTATCTGTTCTTTTCAGTTGTTACCCCTGTTGATGGATACACTAAAACAGCCAGTCAGTCAAATACATACTGAATCTTACTGAGGCAATAATTCTAACAGGTGCTTCTCTCTCCAGTCCATCAAGGAATATGGCAGAGAGCTGAACCTCTGCTATTCCTTCCAATAAATCTGAGTAATTAAGAATTTGTATTTGTCAAGCACCTCATTGTTGCTTTATTTTCATACATTATACTTTTGCTCTTGAAGAAAGCCATGTGGGAGTCACTTTGTAGATCCTCATCCTTTCATGTTTTCCTGTAACTTTATCCTAATAAAATGAGAAGTAGTGAAAAGGTTACTCTTCCCATCTATTTCCCCCTCTGGATTTTTCTGACCCCACAGTTACACATACACATACTGCTGAAACAACTTGGCACAACTAAAATCCTAATTCACAGGATAACTTTCCTTGGAAGGGAACACAGAAAAGCTCTGGTCAAATATCCTGTGAAACCAGGTGCCTTGTTTATTTCACTAACTGGATCTTGAAAACCTCCAAGGATGGAGACTTTCTATCCTGGGCAGTCTGTGCCATTATTTGATGGAGTTAACAAAGCACCTGGCTTGCTGTAATCTCTACGCTAAAGATGCTCTGATTTGGTGCCTTTAGAGCATTGTCATGCTGAAAGAAGAGCAGGTTTGTTCTTGTATTTCCCACTCTCTAGGGCAGCCTCAAAGTGTAACCAGGACTCTGACAGCCCTGGGAAGTCTCAGGAAGTTAGAAATGATAGAAAGGAGGAAAGGCAGTGCAAAGATCAGTCATTCTTCTACCCTGTAGCATCAACTAAAGTGTTGCTGTGCTGTCCTGCCACAGATTTTTGGATCAGCTCAGAGGAGGTGGGACTGTGCAGGGGAGGTGAGGCAGGTGGGACTAGATGCACACAAGGCCAGAGAGAGAAGACATGAGAAGTTTGAATAGACAGGGAAGGGTAGGCACTGCCAGCAAAGACACAGCTGTGGTCACAGCAGTACCGTTTCAAATGGCCGGTGTGTGCAGCTGAGATGGAGAGGGAAAAGCTAACCCTGCACCACTGCATGACCACTGCTGCACCCTTCTGCTCCTCTTTTCTGCAGCCTGGCCTCAGTTGGACCACCCCTCTCCCATGGTCCTGGGGGAGGAGGGAGCACCACACTGCACCTGCACTGGGTCAGGGCTGGGGCTGCACTCCCTGGGACTGTGCTTGCATCTCCAGAGGGTTTAATTTGGGTTTCAGCCCTACCATTTTGTTTCCCTGTGGAAGATATGACAGCAATAATTGGAAACCTAGAGGCCTCTGGTGTTATTAGCTAGGACAAAAGTCTGTCAATGAGATGTATTACAATACTGCTAAGGCATACAATATGTATGGCTGGTTTTCTCTAGAGGTTAACACATTTACTGTTTGGGAAGCCCCTTTAATTTCTCCATAGTCCATCTAATGGCTTTTGTCCCTTACAAAATGAACTCTCATTTTTCTCCTGAGGTGATTTGTTTTAAGTGTTGAAATCCTTTTTTCCAAATGGAATTCTTGTCCAGAAAAACTGCTGTGCCACTTTGCCCTGGAATCTGGCAGTCCTGGCCTGCATCAGAAACAGTGTGGTCAGCAGCACCAGTGACTGCCCCCTGTACTCATCACTGGTGAGGCCCCACCTTGAATCCTGTGTTCAGTTCTGGGCCCCTGACTAAAAGAGAGAGACATTGAGGTGCTGGAGCATGGCCAGAGAAAGGCAGTGGAACTGGTGAAGGGTCTAGAGAACAAGGGACAACCAGGGGAGCTGGGGGTGTTTAGCCTGGACAAGAGGAGGTTCAGGAGGGTATTGCTGTCCATAGCAGCAATGTGGAGGTTGGTCTCTTCTCACACATAGTAAGCACCAGGCTGACAGGACAAGTTGCACCAGGCGTGATTTAGATTGGATATTAAAAAGGATTTCATCACTGAAAGGGTTGTTCAGCATTGAAAGAGGCAGCCTAGGGTAGTGATTAATAGCCCTGGAGGCATTTAAAAAACATGTACATGTGGTTCTTGAGGCCATGGTTTGGTGGTGGCCTTGGCAGTGCTGAGCTGATGGCTGGACTTGGTGATCTTCAAGGTCCTTTCTGGCTGAAGTGATTCTGCCATTCTGCATCCCTTGCCTCTCACCTTGAGTGCTGTTTGGACATTGCTTACCCAGAGAGGCCGTGGCCAGGAGGACCTTGAGTCACCTTAGATGATGTCATGTACATCACAGGCCTCTACATTCCACTGAGCTGCTGCTCTATGGAGATGGTGTGCTGAAACCAGGGCCGTGAAATGCCTCTGCGTCCAATGGCAACTTCATTCTTGCAGACCCAGGGCTCTCCCTGGCAGATTGTTAGCTATCTGGCTTGCAAATGGGCTAATAAACCACCTCTGCCATGAGGTGTGTAATTTCCAAAAATATTTCCCAAGTTGTGTGTCAAAGCATGCCTCCAACCTGCTCCCCACATCCCCCAAGCAAAGAAGATCCTGTAGGATTGAGGAGTTTTCTATAAAGTACAGATAAGTAAGGAAATAAAGCAATATCAAGTTGTCATATTTCTCCTGAAATGGATTTTCCAAGACTTGCTTCCTCAAAATCAAAAGGAATTGGTTTGATTTTTCTCACCTGTGTATCCCATTTTCTGATTGCTGAACAGTAACAGATCAAAAAGAGTTGTTGTTTTCCCACAGAAGAACAGGATTATTTAAAAAACTTGTTATTTCTGGACGAGTGGAGACACTTAAATCAGAGCATGCTGTAGGCTAACATTTACTAATGCAATGAGGAAGGACAGGAATCACAAAATAAAACAAATAAAAGTAATTTTAATGTGGTTTTATTGAAAAGAACAAGTAGATTGAAAATGCTTACTGAGCTGCACAAAACCAGGAACACATGATTTCTTATAAGTTCATTTCTCTTTTGCTATTAAGTTAGGGACTTCTTCCAGCTTGCCTTTTCAGTACTGAATATCAGCAAGGGAAATAGCAGTCTGCCTCCCCGCAGCTTCCTGGGCTGATGAGCTGATGAGCTGCTGCTTTTGAGATTCAGCTCTCTTTCCAGTCTGAGGTTTTGAGTCTGTGAGTGACCTATGTTACAAGCAAAGCAGGAAAGTTAATACTGTTCTTAATTAATCTCTGCAGGATTAATTTATGCTTATGCAAATTAGGAAGAGGACAAGTAGGTAAACGTCTGCAACTGTCAAAAAGCTGCCGGTGATTGCACGGCTGTGACAAAGTGCTGAAATGATTGTTGCAGCAGTGAAGCAAGGAAATCTCAAAGAAGAGGCAATCACATGTGAGGCAGGAGCTCTCCCCACTCTCCTCCAGAGAAACTGAGCTATTCCAGATGTTCTGCCTCTGACATGCTTGTGAATCTTCTACTATTGTAAGCTCAGGCATTCGCAGATTATTTATTGTACTTTTTATTGTGCCTTTGCTGCTCACCCAAGGTGATAGAAATGAATAAATTCTATTTAATTTTACCTTTTGTGTATTGTATAATCTATCTTCTTTATATGGATGCAGCCGCTTGGTCTCTGTGCGTGCGTGTGAATATTCCCCTACAAGAATGAAAATTATTAGTCAGTTGTTATATTCCCTCCTGCAGCTAATGAAAAATATAAAGTATTTTTATGATGGATGTGAATAATAGGCATTGCCACCCACAACCTTTCTCAATGTCTCTGAGGTGCAGGTGGGGTGTCTCACATTGCATGTAAGGCAAGGAAGTGAGAACCAGTGGGGAGAGCAGCTCTGTCTGTGCCTCCATGCTCCTCTCCTCTTGTTTCATGAGATGCAGAGTTCTTGGCTGGGAACTGTACGTGAGCTGTGTGCTGATATTCCCCACAGCTATGTTGCCTTTCTCTGTAAGTAGATGTTCATCTACTAACATGTATGAATAGACACACTGCGCTCATGATTCGTGACTGATAACTTCTCGTCTCGTAACAAATTGTCTTGTGAGGCCATGATTATAATATAATATATGGTATATATAATAATGGTGCCAAAATGGTGGTGCATGGAGGCTGAGGAATAACATGAAGGTTGTGCTGCTGTGCTCTACCCTTCTTTTTTTTTGTTTTTTTTTTTTTTTTTTTTGTCATAGTCAACCTCCCACATTGGAAACTTGTCACTTCTGTGAATCTTTCTCATGTGTTGGGAGGTGGTCGGAGTAGTTGGCTTCTCCTAATTAACTCTGCCCAAGAAGAGGCTGGGAAGGATTTTCAGCAAAGGACTTTTGTGCACACCAACACTTTACCTCTGTGGCTGTTGCTTGTCCCCCAAAAGCACCATAAAAAAGGCTGTCACCATTTCCCAATGCAGCTCTGCCTGTAGAGATGCCTGGGTTTCTTTCAAATAAGCTAGACAGAAGCATTACAGCTTCAGGATGGTGCTCAACCCAAACTCACCAGAAATATGACTAAACCCTCTCTGGAGCACCATGCAGGAATAAGTGGGATGGATTGCGGCTCTGAGCTAATGTTGATTCCATCTGGTGTTGCAGTAGAGTGTGTTAATGAAAGATCTCATTCCTTCCAGCTGCAACTATTTCATTCCAGAGATAAAGAAAAAAAAAGTAATATTTGATTTCTTAGTCATAATCAAGCAATGTTTTAATAAAATAAAAGGGTTTAAGATAAACAACATTTTGTATCAAATATTAAAATTTATGAATCAACATAAAATCTATGTATTTGATATAAATCAAACAGGAAATATAAATAGTCATTCAGAGGGATGAAAAAGAGATCATGATTCTTCCTCTTGGCATCCTTGGTGGTTGATTGAGAAATGACAGTGCATGTCCTTGGCTAAAGCTGCTTCAGTACCTCAGTTTTCCTGTCCTTGAAAAAATGTGACAGAAGAGTCTGGTTTATCTGAATGAATCCCCACGAGACAAACAGCCTTGAGAGTACAATACAACACCCAGAGCTGTTCCACAGTAATGTAACCATTGAAATTTGGGATTCTTTTCTTAGAGCTGGGAACCAAGGGATGCCAACAGAAAAAGTAACTTCATCAATTCCAGGAGACTCAGCCAGAAAAGGAAAGACTGAGTTTAAAATCTTTAAAATTTGGCTAATCTGAGGTGAGAGCCCAAGTCCTCACACCCAGGGAGATTGCTCAACCTACTTGGAGGTATAGGAACATGCCTTTATAAAAATTCCTTCTATGTTAATACTGCTGTCCTCCTTACAAGTTTTACTGGTACTGTGCTGTCCCTCTAGTTACTGGTTAGCCTCTGGTCTTGCCACAGGTCCCTCCAGGTCTCAAGTGGGATCAAAGCACAGCTGCAAGATCAGAGCCCCAGGAGAGAATTCCCCATCTAGTTTAAGGATTGTGCTTCAGCCACGAGGATTTAGGCTTAGGCCAGGCCCCTGGGCAGTGTGTTAGGCACTGAGGTTGCTGTTATAACAGCTTTGTACACCTTTATTGACAGAAACTCGAAAATTAAAAGGACTTGATCCCCTGTGAACTCTGGTGGCCATGGAGAGTTTTTTCCTTTTATTCATGGAGACTGTTGGAGAACAAAAAGACTGAGACAGTTCAGCGCCTTTGAGAGTTTGGGTTTAAGCTCACGTGCCAGTATTGGAAAACCTACACTTGAAACCAGATTCAATGCTAAAAGTTAAATTACTTCTTCGGAGTAAACAACAAAAAGGAGTTTTGTTTGGACTAACCTGCAGCATATTCACCTGGGGGATGAAATGCTTTGCAAAAAATAAATTTTCACAATTGTGGGGATTCTATGCTTATATTCTGGTAAAAGTACTCCAGTTGGGTGTTATGTAAATGAAAATGCCAGACCTGCCATAGTTGAGTTGTCAACATGGAAAGTAACAGTTACAAGGGAACAGAGCATCCTTAGCACTTTGTTTGAAATCAGGCCAGGACTGCTAGGACTGAGGGATACTGAGCCACAGGAATTGCATCTTGAGCAATTATTAAAATGTTAAAAAATGCTGCTCTCCATCAGTACCTACTGATAGTATGATGCAGTTCACTGCTGATATTACTAAACAGAATGCATCCTGTATAGTTGCTCCTCCCAGTACTTTTGTCCAACCACGGAAAAAACTCTGCATGGTTAAGCTGCAATATTAAAACATGAAGGCATGGGATGGTGTAATGCTATGTGTGTGGTGTGGTGTGATAGTGAGACAAAGTGAAAAGTAATTGGAAACAATTTCATTGGACACAGCAAAAGTTTGGCATCGTATTTATGACGGACCTGCATGTGCAAGAAATCCATTTGTCACAATGGCAGCAGGGCTGTCTGCACAGCCTGCAGTTTTTCTCTGCATTGCCAAGCAGGAGGCTGCCAAATAAGAGTGCTGCTCTGAGAACAGGACCTCCCTACAGCTCCCCCCGTTTAGGGGCAGATCCCAGATTGAACTTCAGGTATGCATTCATTTGGTTTAATCAGCGGGAATAAAGTTACACAAACACTGTTGTTCTGACCCGCTCAGCTGTCGGGTTAGTCTGAAATGGCCACTGAGAGCCCAGAAGCGAGCACATCTCTGACCCGACCCCCCTCCCACCGTCACAGGGAGTGCTTCCAGAACTCCCATCAGCCGCAGTGTGAAGGAACAGCCTGTTTAACAAAGGGCATGGAGGCATTAACAAAGAGGTGCGAGAGGTAGGCAGGACGCAGATGAGTGTGCGAGCTGGGAGATGCTGCACGGCTCTCAGCACGGGCGGCAGCAGCGGGCTGCCGGACCCGGATAACCCCGCACCGCCCCAGCTTCCCAGCCTCTGCCCCTTCCACTTCCAAGAGCTGCCAGGGACAACGAACCTCATCTTCTCTCCACTTATGGAAACATGTGGTTGCCATGGGGGGAGCAGGAGACAGGAGAATCTCTTAGTAGCATAATCCGATTCAACTGAGGTTCGGCTCGCGCTGAAAACAGCTGGCTGTTTGCCCAGAACAGAGAATGAACTTTACAGGATTTCGAGTGAGCGAGCCCCATCTTCAAAAGCATTCCTNAATCTCTTAGTAGCATAATCCGATTCAACTGAGGTTCGGCTCGCTCTGAAAACAGCTGGCTGTTTGCCCGGAACAGAGAATGAACTTTACAGGATTTCGAGTGAGCGAGCCCCATCTTCAAAAGCATTCCTCTGGTAAAGCAACATGCTCCACCGCATCTCATCTGAAGACCTGTTAGAGGGAGGCTGCTGAGGTACTCAGAGTAAACCGGCTTATTAAACATTGATATTGGCAAAAGGAAGAGTTCCTATAAACAGACATTACAGTCCTGAAACCTAAAAATTAAAACAAAGAAATAATAACGGCAAATATAATTTTGAGTATCACATCTATCTGATTTCCCTGGGGGACACTGCATGGCTTTGCAACCACATTTCCCTGCTTACCATGAATGCTCATCTCATCTTCACAGCTTTGTGTAAGGTCCACACAAACAGAAATATAGGGAAAGAATCCTTCACAAAAATAAGTAGAAAGGAACAATAAAACGAAGCAGGTGAAACGTATATCACTTAAAGAACTTAGCAAAATCATAATGTAATATGTTTCAGAGAGACATGGTTAAAAAGATACCTCCTCTGAGCCTAATTCAATTTTTGAAGAGAAATATCTTTATCTTTAGAGTAAGAAATATTGAACCCACGTTCATTCAATTTCTCTTTGGGGAGTCTCCCAGTATTTGAAAGAGAGAAACACAACACTTTAACAAGCTTCGCCCAGGCATGAACTTCAAGTGCACTGTCTCCATGAAAAATGTATGGAGCTCTGAACTTCCCAGCGACTGCCATGCCTCCCTCAGTCCCTCAGGTGCCTCCGGCAGTGTAAGAGCCAGGGTGCTGTTCAGAGGCGATTTTTTTCTTTACACTTTTCCCAGCTGGCTGAAGACGACACCAGCTGTGCCGCGTTTCAGAAGACAAGCGTGCGGCAACTCCCGGGTGTTCACACAGCACCGGCTGGCCGAGGAAGTGCCGCGCCGCCCAGCTGTGAGCATCCCCAACCAAACGAGACAACATCCTCAAAAAACCCACCCCAAAAAGACAACTAAACACTCCGAAGAGAACCGATGAGCATTTGATGGGGCAAAGTTCGGGGTCCCGCAGCGCGGGGTTCAGCTGGAGGCTGGCAGAGCTCTCGGGGCGGGCGGGACCCTGCGGGACCGATCCCGGCCGCGCTGCCCCGCGGGACCGATCCCGGCCGCGCTGTCCCGGTCCCTCCCGGCCGCGCTGACCCCGCGAGACCGATCCCGACCGCGCTGTCCCGGTCCCTCCCGGCCGCGCTGGTCCCGTGGGACCGATCCCGGCCGCGCTGTCCCGGTCCCTCCCGGCCGCGCTGCCCCGGTCCCTCCCGGCCGCGCTGCCCCGCGGGCGCTGCCGCCGCCGCGGGCTCCCCCTGGCGGCCCCGGCCGCGCTCGGCCGGCCGCACCGCGGATCGCCGGGCTCCGCCGCCACGCCGGGCTCCGAGGGGCTCGCAGGGGCTCCGCGCCGGGCCGGGCCGGGCCGTGCCGCGGCAGCAGCGGCGCGCCGGCGGAGCGCGGGGCGGCGGCGAGCGGGAACAAAGGGGATCGAGGCGGCGCAGCAGCGACAGCTCCGCCGGGGGGAGGCACCGGCTGGGCGCGGGGGGTGTGGGAGGAGGAGGAGGAGGGTCGCCAAACTGCTGCCACTTCGTCGGCCGTGAGCGGCACTCGCTGGCGGCGGCGGCAGCATCCCGCCCCTCGCTGCATGGCAGCCCAGTGAGGGAGGAGCGGGCGAGGGTCTGGCGCTGCCCGGAAGCCGAGGGAGCCAGCGCCGGCGGCAGCAGCGCCCGCCGCCCTCCCGCCGGGATGCGCCCCGCTCTCCGCTGAGGCGCAGCCCCGCCGCGATGCTCTCCCCCGAGCGCCACCGCCACCACCGCCACCCCCCGCCGCCGCAGCCGCCGCCGCCGCCGCACCACCCGCCGCAGCCCAGCCATGTCGTGGCCACCATCGAGAACCTGCCGGCGGAGGGCGGCAGCGGCGGCGGCAGGAGCGGCATCTCCGCGCCCTCCTCCAGCGTGCGCCAGAGGATCAGGAAAGTGCTGAACAGGTGAGGCCAGGGGATGGAGCGGGGCTCTGGCTGCACGGCACGGTGCCGCTCGCCCTGGGGCGCGCAGGTCCCGAGGGCCGCCGTCGGAGGGGCCCGGCCAGGGCCGGCCCGCTCGGAGGGGTGTGAGCGGCGGGGCACGAAGGCGCCAGCGGGGCGGCTGGCTCGGCTCGGCTCGGCCGGGCTGGGATGGGCTGGGCTGGGCTGGGCTGTCGGCGCCTTTCCCCACAGAAGCCCCGGGCGGGCAGGGAGTGACGGCGCGGAGCCTCCCCCGGCCCATTGTTGCCTCCGAGGCGGCGGAGTGACCGCCAGCCCGCGCCCTCCCCGCCGGTGCCGGTGCCGGTCCGATCGCACCTGCCGTGTCCACGGGCACAGCCTCCGCAGCGGAGCCCCACGCCTCCCGCCGGCTCCGGCTTTCCTGGCCCGTCCCTGGGGCTCGGGGCTCGGGAGGAGGGGGCAGACACCCCGCTGCCGCAGCCCGGCCGGTGCGGAGGCGCCGCCGGGGAAGTTGAAGCGCGGGCGGCGGGCGAGGGGCGGCCCTGGGGCTCCCGGGCGGGTCCGCCAGCAGCGGCCGGTGCTCCGGGCTGCCGGGAGGCGTCGTGCGGGATCTTTGCCCGGTTCCGGGCAGCTGGCGTGCCCCCGCGGCGGCACGCTGGGGCTGCTGGCGAGAGGCGAGCCCCTCGGTTCGCCCCTGCCTGCGGCTCAGAGCGCTCCGCGCAAAGATGGGAAAACTGCAGCGTACTCGGAGTAAATTGTTTCACCGAAGGCACAGGAAAACGCTGGAACCATCTTAGTTAATCCTTTACGCTCCCCTCTCTGCCGGTTGGTTTTTTTTTGTTTTTGTTTTTTTTTTTTTTCACTGCATTTGATTAGGGCAGAGGGTTTTACTACAAAACAGAGTCCATCCAGTGCCTAACTGGTTGCTCTTCTCCAGAAGGAGCTCCTGTCTGAAAAGCCAGCTGGAGCCATCGCTTCTGCCTAATGACTCTTACGTGCTAAACAGAGCAGTTGCAGCAATGGGATGGTGCGTACCAGCCTTGGCCTCATTGTCCCAGCTTTAGTTTCAGATTCGTGTAACATGGACGAGCTACCAACCCAGCTATTCTAAATGGGTGTATTCGGTTTGAAGATGAAGGTTTTAAACATTAAAAAATTACAATTCCTACCAGTGTTACATTGTTAAAAATACATGAAGCTATTTGGTCTCAGAACATCCCTATTACACGCGCTTAATTGACTGTTACCATTCCAGGAGAATTCCCCGAAGCTTCAGTGACAGAGGAAATACTTATCTTTTGTTATGTGAGCATGACAAGGGTTGAAAAGAAGTTGAAACAAGTAAGAGCTGCTTCAGCTCAGTTACACATTTTCTCGCACACATGCATTTTGCAACTCTCCGTATTGTAAGATTGACTCAATTCCTCAACCCCACAGTCCGTGTGATCTTAAGCATCCTGTGCTTGTAAGATCCCGCCCTCCTTCTGCTTGGTCATCCTTAGGTGTGTGTCGGTCCTGAAACAAAACACTAGAGAAAAGATGTTTTCCCAGGGGCTCCAAGAGAAGTATGAAGGTTTGATGAAGAGATCAGATACAAAAGCAATAGGCTCTCCTGTGCAAGGGTAATAATGACCTCTGGGCAGTCATCAAATTGACCACAGTCTTCATGGCCAGGAGGTGTTGGATTAATTCATACAGATTTAACAGTTACCATGCTTATGCATGTATATGACTGAGCGGTAGATAAAATGTAAAATCAGTATTTGTTGTTCTTTATATATGATTGTATGAGAATACCTAGGTTGTGGTGTGTGTGGGTGGGGGGGATTTGTTGTTTTTGTTGTTTTTGTTGTTTTTGTTGGTTTGGGGTTTTTGGGTTTTTTTGTGGTTTTGTTTGTTTGTTTGTTTTGGTTTTTCATTTGGGGTTTTTTTGGGGGGGTGGGGGGTGGGGGGAAGGGTAGAAATTTGCTCTGGTGACCAAAGTTGAAATCTGTTCTGATTCATAAACTTGAACCTAGAAACGAGATCTCCCATAGCCCAGAAGAGCAGCCTAAGGAACCGGGTGATCAGCCACTTTTTCATTATTATGTTCTTATCTCCTCCTCAAACATGAAATAAGAGCAAAATTTTTCCAAATTTATGTGGTTTATGGGGAAGGAGAAGACAGGTTACTATGACGTTTTAATTCTTAGCCAGTCCTACATTGTGTATCAATGGAAATTTTTCAAAAGTTAGATTTCCTTAAGTTTCTTTCAACTTGATGTGGGAAATGATGTCTCCATGTAACATCACAGCTTTCATCAGCATTTCTGTTGATACAGGGAAATGAAATGACAAATGAAATGACACAATGTTTATATTTTCATCCTCTATGGAAACAATAGCCTGCAAATACATGTGGGAGAGAAAGAAATAGGTATGCCACATCCCTAAAGAAGTAGGAGACTCCAACAAACGAAACATTGGCTTTTCCAATTGTTTTTCTCCTGGAAGAGGGTAACACTTTCTCTGTGCTATCTATTCTTCATGTGCACCATTTGCTTGAGACCCATTAGTGGAAGGTTCCTGACTGATTCATTGTGCTTCTGTTTCCTGCTACACAAAGTAGGGGATCTTCAGGCAGACATCAAAATCAAAAGGTTGACAACAACTGGGGCTCCCAGAAACCTGTTTATGGCTGGTGGAATCATAGAATGGTTTGGGTCAGAAGGGACCTTTAAAGATCACCTAATCCAATCCCTGCTGCCATCAGCAGGAGCATTTTCAACTAGATCAGGTTATTCAGAGTTGCATCCAACCTGACCCTGATTGTTTCCAAGGATGAGGCATCTACCACATTTCTGGGCAACCTCTTTCAGAGTTTCACCAACCTCATAATAAAAACTTTCTTCCTTATATCTAATCTTTTCATTTAAAACCTTTGTCTTGTCACAAGAAGCCCTGCTAAGAAGTCTGTGCCCAGGGAGGGGACAGAGTCTGGTGTAGCCAAGGAGGAAACCAGACATCCAGAAAAAGGACACTGGCAGAAACTGACCATTGTTTCTTTCTCACATTATTTGTAGGAGTTGGGTTACCCAGGCACTTGCTGATTACTGAATTGCCTTCCATGGCAATGCAGGAATTAAAATTAAATTATTAAAACAAAATTGTTTTACAAATTATGGAAGCTTATTTTACCTTCACCTTCCAACTTCTCCTCTCTGTTCACTCAGTAGATCTCAAGGTAATAGAGAAACACTGGAACAACCCCTGCAGGTATTTGAGAGAGAACACACTGAAAGCAGAGCTGATTGCCTGTAAAAGTCTATTTCAGTAATCATAGCATGCACTGCACTCTGAAAAAGCTGTCCATAACAAAAAAGCACTAAGAAATTAAAACACAAAAGTGAATGGTTAGAATTATGAAGGACTGGAGATGCTCAGCACAGTGTGGGATTTACTGAAATAGTTTGTGTGTAAATTCTGGCTGCCAGTGATGGTGAACAGGACCTGCTGCAAGAGGATCAAATTTGCTGTTATCCTTGAAGTAGCTGTTGTGCTTAGGTGTGCAGATTAATGGTGGACCTGCCAGTGCTGGGTTAATGGTTGGACTCCGGGATCTTGGAGGTCTTTTCCCACCTTAATGGTTCTCTCTTTCTGGGTTGGGAGAGGATGGCTTTGAGCTGCTGTTGCATTAAGGGGAAATGTTGTGCTGCAGATGTGCTCCTGGACCTGTGACTCACACCCATGGTCCATAAATCCCATCTGCAGGGCCCTGCCTGGTGCCTTCCTTGTGACATTTGCTGAGCAGGTGTCCCTGACTGACTGTGCCCTATGTTGCAGGGAAGAGCAAGAATAATGATGGCTGCTTGACTGCTGATTGCTTGCTTCCCTAAACTTCTGTGAACCCAAAACTGGACTCCACAAACTCTGTCTGCTTGCAGAGGACCACTTAATAAGCAGTGACTCACTTGCTCCTCATTGACTCTCACCTCTAGTGAGAAGATAGAAAATAAAGGCTGTGGTTTGGAGTTCTGTGGTTCTCTGTGCCTCTGCCCCCCTGTTGGTGGGTCCCAGCTCCTCCATCTAGCTGTATTCCAGCACAAGGGGCAGCTTGTCTCCCTTTCTTGCACTCCCTGGGTGATCTGTTGGGCAGAGACTCACCTGGCAGATTCCCCCATGGCCCCTGACACCTTTTGAACTAATTTACAGGTTGATCTCACATTGAGAAGTCTGGTTATCAGCTCTTGAGAGGAGCTGGACAGAAAATAAGCATTGCTGAAACACAGGGGGAGCAGGTTGCAAAGTAATCCCTTTGGGGGATCCTTGCAAATTGTCTCTAAATGAAAGCCAACAAGCGAGATACCTGCTTATACATGGGCATTATCTCTGTAGTCCTGGGCAGCAGGACAGGGAGGAAAAATGAAGTTTCTGCAAGCAAAATGAGTTAATATCTTTAGATACTATGACAAAGTTATTTTAGCTAAGTAAATGAGATTATTCCTGGAAACAAAAAATACCATAGCCGTGTCGATGAACTCAGGTCTCCAGAGAAATGTCTAAGGCACTGCTATTGTATTGCTTTCCTTGACAAGGACTTTTTTATTAAGCTGCATGGCACATACATTTTTCTGGGTTTACCCACTTCTATCTTTTAGTGCTTCCTTAAGGAATATGAGCTATAAAGTCTGGCTGTGCCTTATCTTGCTGTTTCAAGGTTGTCTTCATGAGCTTTTTCTTGCTGGCAGTTGCTGAATGGCACTTTGTATTTATCAGAAATTTCCTAAAAATCATATCAGAATGTTAAGAGACATACTCAACCTGAATCAGAAAATGCAATAAGAATTATTCCAGCCATTCAGTCCCATGTCATCTTTTAAATAGCTTTGTAGTTACATTCTCTGCACTAGTGAATTGCAAAAGTTGTCTGTGGAGCAGTGTGACTGTCTCTGCTTCTTTGCTTATTTATTTACTTTGTCAAATAATTTCAGCCTTATGCATAAAGCCAGTGCATGGTCTAATTCCTGTCTTAGGAAAAGTAAGCAAAAAAAAAAATTCTAATAAGTATAATTCATTAAATTAGGCAGTGATGAACAAAATTATCTGAAGAAAAACAATTTCAATTCTTTTTGAAAGAAAGCTCATCTGTTTGGGTTCAGTCTGAGTAAAACTTTTGAATTTTTAGTGTGTTACAGGCCCAATTCCTCCCTGATACTGGAGTTGAGGAAGAGTTTGACCCACTAGCTGACTAACTTTGAACTTGAACCGTGTGTTAAAGCTACTAACTCTTTAGAGATGGGAGCTGTTTAAATGGCACTGCGAGTATCAAAAACTATAACCCAATGTGTTTTTTTTTTTCCTAATAACGTGCACCTGCATAATAAATCAGACATAGGGGTTTTATGTACTAAAAAGAACTTGGAGCTGAATAATAATAAAATTGAGATGATATGTTTCATTGCCCCAAAGCAAAAACGTCTTTCAGTTGGCTGATCAGAGAGGCAAACAAACCAAATAATTTATGGCATTTTTCCTTAATGAAAAGCAAGTCAAGGATCAAAGATATAATTTTTGAATCCAAAAAAAGAGTGAGTATTCATGACCTTCAGTTGCTTTCTTCTTCAAAACAAAAGAATTTGCTTCCTCTGGGATTTTTATTCTTAAAAAGTACAAATAGCTCCTCAAAGTCCACCCAGCATAACAGTGACTGCAGAAAAATGAGCCCAAGCTCAATTCAGATAGCCCCAGTTCTCTCCTTTTAGGTAAAAATATTTATACCACTCTGAAGCAAGTCAAAGAAAATGAGATCATAGCATAGATAAAGCAACTAGGTTGGCTTTCTTGTGCCTGTTAGTATTATTCTTTTTGGTTGAGGAAGTGGGAAGGTCATATCTGCCCGTAGGAAAGCATCCTGGCAGAGCATAAAGAAATGAAGTGATGAAAAATTGTCCATTCTTTCCTTTTCTCATTAGTTTACTTGTGATGCCATTTGTATGCAAACGACTTCTGCAAATTAGATGTGTTCCAAATGATTAGAACACATAAAGGAAATACCTGTAAAACAGGAGAAAAAGATGCTCTTCCTCTTCTCCAAACAACTTATTTCAGTGAATGCACACTTACTTATTGGCATGCCGTAGTACACTCAAAATGCTTTGATTTAAGAGTGAAGATCAGCTGAAGTACAAAAAGCTTCCATGATTTCGATGTAGCATGCACTGGAAATCTGTCCAAGTTTGCTTTCAAAGTGTCTGAGTGTCATTTCCTAACAGGTTTAGAAGCCAGGATTGGGAAGCTTTGTCCCTCTTGCCTTGTTTTTGGTCCTGAGAATTTACACTTTAGGGGACACAAGCCTTGCTGGTCCTGTTCTGCAGCAGGAATTGTTTGAAGTGATGTGATATCGTAAGTGCACTGTAATCCAAACCCAACAGTCCCCGTACTGAGTGGGAAAAGACTTTTCCTAGGAGGGGCAATTCGGCAAGGCAGAATATGTGGGTGTCTTCTGTCTACCTATGACATTCCAAATGCCACTACTTACTGGGTGCCTGTCTGCAAGTGGGAATTTTTGACACTGGCTGTGCTGTGGGCTTTGGGAAAGGGGTTACTGCCTCTTGAACTAGGGGGGTTTCAAAGGAGCAGCACCATAAATGGCTCCATAGAGAAAGCGGGAGGAATGGACAGAGTGGCTCTTATGGGATGGACAGAGCAGCTTTAATGTGCTAATGAGGGGAAGGCCAGATGCCAGCAGTGATCAGAAGGGCTCTTTGTGGCTCTGTCTCTTTGGGGATGGCTGGAGTCTCTGTCCTTATCGGGGTTGTTTCTGCAGGCAGAGGGAAACACTGGGGCTATTAGTGAGGTGTTCCCTTCCTTTAAGTCAGCAGATAGCCTTACAGATTAGCACTTGAATACTGATTAGGGCTAATTACCAGGAAAGCTTAAGGAAAAGAAGTTGCTGAAGAAACTTGACATTAAAAATTACGAAAAAATCAGCCCCCAAGCCTAACAACAACAGAAGTCTCATGCTCAAAGGCTTGTGAGCTGAGCTCAAACTCAGCTGAAATCACCTGTTGCAAGAACAGCTGTATGGGGACTCATAAATTGCTATGACTGTAAAGCATGTAAGTATTGGTGGTTCTGAGATTCATGTTGTGAACTGCCTACTCTACCTGTCTGTGCTTATTTATGTCTGTCATCCATCTAGCTGAGATTTTTACTGAAAACACTTCAAGTTTTGAAGTTCATCTTTCAGCTTTCTCCGACTTGGTTTCTCTCATGATTTAAGAAAACGTTTCTTCAATACATATTCACTCTTAGTCATTTTTCTCAGAGACACCAAACGATTGAGGGAGCAGGTTTGATCCCATGCATCACCTTTTCCTCAGTGCAGGAGGGAGTGTCCTCACAGCCTGGCTGTGCTGGGTGAGCTCATCTGCACAGCAACACTGTGCCCTGCATCTGCGAGGAGTGTGCCAGCTTTTTGGGATGTGCCATGGCACACGGGGATGACCAAATAATTTCCTACAGGTCGTGGGTGACCCTTGATCTCACCAGAAAGTCTGTCCACAGATGGTGCCATGCAGGCTCCACAGTAAAAAACAGGGACACTTATTAAGCCAGTCTTCTCTTTGTAGCTGATAGAGTAACTTCAGCCCATAATTTCAGATTCCCTTTGGTGTGGTGGTCACCTTTGCTTCCTTACACTGCCTGTTCCATGTAGTATGAGAGGTCACACTCCACCTTCAGATACGTCTAACCTGTAGGAACTTTGGAGCTGGATAGTGAATCTTGTCTTTTGTTACAACTTTTTTTCCTAACAGAAAGTGTAGATGAGTCAAAACCTTGTCAAGAAGGATTGGTTTCTTTCTTGAGACTGCATGTTTAGTAAGGTTTCTTATATCCAGACTAGATTTTTTTGGTTGGAGAGCAAGTAATTATCACTTCATGATAATCTGGTGATGGGAGTGCTTATGTAGGAGACCATGTTTAACTTTGCTTTTCTGCATCCCTGAAGGCTGCTGTGAGCACATGTACTCATGAGGTTCCCTTGGGATGAAGAACCTCAAAAGGTCACAGTTTTGTCCTAATGCAAAACATGAGAAATTTTGAAAATGAAAAGTTTACAACTAGAAGATGCTTCCCCCCAGCTCATCTTCCAAGGTATTTCAAGCTTCAAGGTGTTCATTAAAAAAAACACCATATGCTTGAAACAGATTGCTGCATCTCTAATACAGATAAATTAAGTAATTTATGTCCAATAGCAAGACCATAACCCTAGTGCCAATTTCAACCTGTAAGCCAGTATTAGCTGGTAATGGAATGAAAACAAAATTTGAAACATTCATAGTTAGTTTAGCCATTAGTTTACTTAGTCCTGTTTGGTGTTCATTTGTCAAAGGAGCTGTTGTGTGTGTGTCCAGAAGCTTCACTGTATGTAATTCAGCTGCACTCATTTTAAAAGAGTGCTGTCTTTTATGCCACATTTATTCTCGTTAGTTTTCTCATCTGGCGAGTGGTTTTTGATGGGTGTTGGCTTTTTCTGCTTTCCATTTGGTAGAAATGGAATATGAGTTAAGAGGCATGTAAATCTTTCCCCCTCTTCAGTGAAATAGAGAAGCCATTGACGTTGTGGGAGGGAGCTGCCAGAATCTGTTCCTGCTCTGATACCTCTTAATCAACTCTTAGAAGCAGAAGAGAGCTCCACAGCTCCACTCCTGGATCTCTCCAGCCTAATAACTAAAATTCTGGTCCTAAATGTAGCCCTGAGGTGGCTATCTCAGAGCTTTTCAGGGGAAGGGGGAGTTTGAGGGAGCTGGCTGGGCTGAATAAGAGTGGTGGCTGCAAGGTAGAAGTGGGAGGAATTCTCTCTCCTTTTTTTGAAGAGAGGAGGTAAATGTCAAACTCTTCAAGAGGAGGCCTCAGCTGAGTCACTGAAAGGTAGGGGCCAAATGCTCCAAGGAGGGGTAAGGCATAAGCTGTACCCTGTCTGATACTTTCTGTTTTTTGCCAAGATTTCAGTCTTTGTCTACCCAGGTGCCTCTGTGGCTTTCCCAGAGTGCAATATTATCCTGGGTCTTTTTTGCCCTATGATGGTGAGACAAATGCTAGAAAATACTTATTAAAATTAAATTAATTACCTTGTGATTATTTTAAGCCCTGGTATTTTATGAAGTTTAAAGAGCTCTATATTTCCAGTGGCTTCTGCAGCCTGATTTGGGCCATTTGCCTTCTGAAATACCATCTTGAAGCTGAGTGCTGTAATTAAACTAAGGGTTTCTTTCCTGTTGCTGCTTTCCTTTTTCTGCTGCTGCTGCTACAGACATGAAATGCTTTAGAATATGTTTTTTTTAACTCCCTGCTGCCAGTATATTGAGGTCTGTAGGGATTGTCCTGGGTAGATTGAAAGTGAGAAAGGACAGAAAAGTGTAAGTAGGATGAAAAGAGTTGAGCAGGGAGCTGGAAAATATTTTAATGGGTGTGGGATTTGATACTTGAAGGAAGTAAAACTTTAATGTTGTAGATATAATTTTCATCAGGCTGGGTATGAGGATTAAGTACCCTTAGGCAGAAAAAGTTTCCAAGCTTCATTCAATATAGTGGGGAAAAAGCCATCACCCAAATGTAAGTAATGATCAACTGAAGTGCCTCCTTGTCCTGGTTTGGAACAAACTTGGAAGGGAGCTTCCAAAGGGATTATTCTCTAAAGGGCAAAATTCAGTGGCCCTTCCCTGAACTTGTTTGGTAGATAAACCTCCTTCGAGAAAAGTGGAAACAACTGTTTATTTAACAAGCAAAGTGTTCACAAACATAAGGAAAATTAATAATATTAAACAACATCCTTCTGTAGTTCAGACAGAGCCCTCTGTGGTGTTTCTGGGCTCACTGAGTGACTCAGTCCCTCCTGCTGGGAAATGCCGTGTCCCGGCCCCAGTGGGACACAGGTGTCAGCTCCCACTGTTATTTTCTGGGTTTTCAGTCCAGAGCAGGTTTGAACAGTTCCAGGAAAAGGAAAAGCCACAGTCTGGGGAACTTCTCTTCCTCAGCTAGCTAGAAAACTAACTAAAAGTACAGGAGAGCTCTCTCCTGCTGTCTGTGCTGCAGGCAACGTGCACCGAGGGAGAGCTCAAGCTCTTATCTCTGTGGTTTTGACAACAGCCACAAAAAAATTCCACCACTTTTCCTTCTCTCCTCCTTTGCTCTTGGATCTAGTTTTAAAGACACAAAACTAATTTGTGGGCTAAACAGATGAATGGGGATATCATACCTTCAAAGACATTCAGTAGATTCCAGAACATTTGGAGGATTTAATCTAGAAGCATGGGGCAAGGTAGTGTGATGGTTATCATACATGTATGAAAGCACCTCTTACTGGCACTGAAAAGGAAAATTCGAAGTTTTTTCTCATTTAAGTATAATGGTGACAGCAGAACAACTGTGCAGGAGTAGAAATGCACTCAAGGACTGAGGCAGAGTGGTTGAGGTAAGATGCAGTGCCATGATGGTGATTGAAGGGTTGCCAGAAATGAGTTACATTGGATTTGTATTAACCAAGCAGAATCTCTGGGATTCAGAGTTACTCCTGTTCTAGAGGGGTTACTTAAGTTTAAGACACCAAGTAATTCCCTAGTAATTCACTTGAAAAATTCTGTCTGTGACTGTGTGTAAGCATGTGACATTTTTCAGTTACCTGAAATCAACTTCCCATTATAAATAAATAAATTCTAGCACATTCTAACTAAGAAGAATTTCTGTTAAATTTGACGTCTGAAATTGTCCATACATATTGATTTGGTATGCATTACTGTGTTAATGGAACTTATTATTACTCAGCTAGATTAATTGATCAGATTTATTCCTACATTAGAACCTATAGATGTATTGAGACATGAGCCCACAGAATCAATACCAATTTCTTTTCTCATTTATGAATGTTCTTACTAACATCCAAAACACTGTTATACCCAAGAGTATTTAGCTGCCATTTATCATGAAGCATTACACTCCAACAATTTTTTCTTTTTCCTTTGTCCTTTAATGATTATTCTTTCTATTTATGTGGGCACTAGTTTGAAAAAAATGCCATGCATCAAGCTTCAAATGAGTAATGATTATATTAGTCATTGGGTCTACCAGTGCTTAGGTGTGCAAAATTAGGGCTCTGAGACCAGACCTAATCTTTGAGATGCATTTTGGCTGCTGTTCTGCGTGGCTGGCCCAAAGCAGGAGAGGGAACAAAGGTACAAATGTAACTTATACCAAGTTGCCTGCCAAATGTGGTGTATTTGCATGTTTTTCTTTGAGCAGCAGCCATGCATGCATTTGTCTTTCAGAAGCAGCAGTGTTTGGCCGAGGAGCAGTTGCAAAGAGCAGCTGAAATGGGTAACTGGTGTGGAGCTCATTCACTTCCAGAGCTTGAGCTGTTGAAAGCTCATGGTGGGAAGTAAAAGAAGTGGGGTCCAGAAGAAATAGGGGGTAAGAAAGCTGTTTGATCACCTCTGCTGCAGTTCAAGCACTGATGGCAGGGAGAGACAGGTCTTCAGATAGTCCTAACACTGACATTTCTATTCCCATCACAGCTCCAGTGGTGCATGGGGATAATGTCCTTCTTTCCTCTGGATGGACCAGAAATGTTCTGTAAGTCTCAGAAAGAGAATTGCAGAGGCTGTTTGTTCTCAACCCAGCCTTTAAATGCAATTCTAAGCAGCTCACCAGACATTTTTGTGGAGAAATCTCCAGCAGCTGCATATGCCCAGAGATAATGTTTCATCCAGTGGTCTGTAAGGTGAAACTCTGTAAAAGTCACTCTTCTCCAGACAGTCTTTCTTTCTTGCTTTCCAGTAAAAGTTGCTGTATTCACTGAGTATGCTGCTTATCTGACCAATTTTTGGCTTATATTTAACTGTTGCTGCTGTAGCTGCTGCTTGTGCACTACTGCAGTTACTGGGCATTAAAAGCTCAAGCCTGATAAATGAAATACAGCATGGACAAAAGGATCAGCCAGGTGATAAAGGGAAAAAAAAGGGAAAAATATCATGCCCAAAAATACCATATGTAAGTATGATGCAGAAGTAGGCATCAGAGTTAAAAAAATGATGAGGTGCCCCATGAATATTGTCTGCCTGACCCAGCTGTGGGGTTTGGGACCAAAGCCAGAGCAGGGTGATTTGTGTCCTCCTGACTGTGCAACACTGAAAGTTACAGGACAGCTGGTGGACAAAATGCAATTACCAATTTACCAATGTGTGCAGTGCAGGACAGGGAGGGGTAGGTAGGCTTTTGCCTGTTTTGTTTTCAGGAGAAGCTGTATTGCAGCAGCAGATGAGGGGAAATACTGTGTTTTAAAGGACTTGGAGAGAAGTTACATACAGTAGCTTTTGATTTACAGTCCAGAATTAGACAACAATTGGTTTTTTTTCGCCCTGGGTGAATCTCTAACCTCGCTGGGTCTGGCTCAGCACCTGTAAAATGGGGATAATTAAACTTAACTACCTGGAAGAGTTGTTGATTGGTTAATGCTTGTAAAAATGCTACACAGTGCTATAAAATAGAGCATAGTGCTCAGAAGCATCTGGTTTGCAGTTACTGAAACTTTATGGGCAAACTTTGCCAAGAAGCAAAATGATTAATGCGTGCAGTACGTGTAGGCATTGAGAGATGAGGGACAGAGCTTTTCAAGAGAATCTTACTTTCCTGAGGTAGCTTCTCTCAAACTACAAGAGGTTTCCCAAGAGCACCTGAAGTGGCCTGGGGCTGAAAGCACTGTCAGGTGAATTTGGGGCTGCAGAATGAGGCTCTGGCAGGTGGCAGAAGAGCTCCTTGCTCCACTCCTTCTTTTTCTTGACCCCGTCCCCAGCTTCTTCTCCCTTTGTTTTGCTGGTGGAACTGTTGGCACAGAACCATCCAAAAGCAGGTTGATGGTTTGGTTCAGATGGGAAAAAAAAATGGGAAAAAGTTTCTGCCATTGTTGGTTTGTGTTTCCAGATGGATCTTATCTCCAGTGTAGTTTATCATGTGGCTACACACACATGGACTGTGAGGCTGGTACGTGGGTGAGAGCAAGTGGAGTCCGGGGCAGCTGAAATTCTCCTGGCTCTGGAGATGATCCCACAAGCCATGTTACCCAGACACAAAAAGGTGTCTCCATCACAGAGCTTAGAAGGTGTGTTACCTAGCTAACCCTTTTTCCTGCTCCAAGACAAGTTACATTGATTCCATTGGAGATGTGTATGGCAGCAGAGAGCAGTCATTTGGTGAAGAGCTGATCCTGGCTGAAGCTCATCACATTGTGTGAAACTCTGCTAACAAAAGGGATGGAGCAAAGAATGTGCTAGAGATGAGCTTGTAATAATTTCTGAGATCTGCATCTTGACTATTGTTTGGGATACTTACAATCTAAATATATGCACTACATGAATAATGCACATGCATACACATATTGATTTGGTTTAATAGGAGACTGTGTAAAAAAATAGAAGCACTGATGGAGGGAAGAAACCATTTCCAAATCCATCACTCCTACACTGATGCCTAGAAATTATTAAGAGAGGGTCACAAACTACCTCATGTGAAAATCAACTTCTCAGTTATTCTACAGAGCTAGGTAAGACAAACGTGAGCAAAGGCTAAGAAATGAGTTTGTTCTTAGCAGAGCATTGTGAACTGGCAAAAGGAGGTTGCACTTCTGTCTTTTGCCTGCTCCTGGCCAACTTGCTCCTTCTGCTTTCGCTAAGCCAGGTCTGGTTTCTATCACAGGCAAATCGCTAAAATCACAGATCATTAACCCAGCTGAAAGAGGCTGCTGTTGCAGCTGGGTTTTTAGCTAACTTTTGATTAAACTAGTGCCTGGACTGATAATGAAAGGAAGGAGGCTGTGAGCAGGGAGCAGAGAGGTGCAAGGGCAGAGGAGGTGAGGAAAACAGGGATAGGAAGTAAAAGAAACTGAAAAGAAGGAAGGGAAAGTATATCTTTCTGTGGTCTCAAGCTTTTTATTTGGCTCATCTGTGTTGTAATACCATGCCTGAGCTAACTACTTATTGCTAAAGTCTTCAGCTTCCTCCTGCCCTCTTGTTACAAACCTTAGTGCTGATGCTCCTGAGAAAATGAACACATTTGAGACCCGTTGGTTATTGACAGCTGGTAAACAACCTGCTGTAGCCAATTCCTCCCTCAGGCAGGGGGGAAGTAGTGTGAGTATAGAAGAGAGGAAAAAGAAGCTTGTCAGATACCAGGTAGTGTAATTCTGAATGGGGCTGATGGAAGAATGTCTGCTGTTAGACCTGTAAGTACTTGCTGGTGGAGGTGTGATGCAGCCCTAAATTGACAGTAGTCTTCTTTGTTACAGGTTATTTATTTTTAGGCAAGCCTGGGTTCAGTGAGGATAGGCATGTGAAAAACCTTAGTATAAGCATGCTCTCTGTTTCCCTGTTGCTAGAAAATGGAAGGAGAGCCTTATCCATGAAACAGGTTTTTTTTTCCACGGTAAATAAAAGAGGAGGCACATGTTCAGCAGGTCTAAAATCATTATATCTGGTGTGCAGCAGTGCTCCTGTGTGCTTTGTGACTCACTTCTGCCTCTCTGCCAAGATGTGCAGTAACTTCTTTGCTGTGGCTGACTAGAAAAATAGCCTAATCAGTGGTGGCCAAAATCGGTGGCCACTGAACT
The DNA here is from genome assembly GCA_013398595.1 of Tychaedon coryphoeus. Lineage (NCBI taxonomy): Eukaryota > Metazoa > Chordata > Aves > Passeriformes > Muscicapidae > Tychaedon > Tychaedon coryphoeus. The sequence goes on from WBND01000543.1 coordinate 40,302, forward strand.
GGTTTGTCTCCCTTTCTGTGATGGCATGTGATGTATTATAGCATTCTCCTATACTACAGTACAAACAGCTGTTTTTATTTGGCTGATGTGATCTTGGAGGCTTATTGCCATTCCCTTACCTCTTTTTTCCTGGAGCCACCAGCATGCACAAACTTTCCCAAAACTGTGCTTCTGATCTGCAATCCCATAACTTCAGTCACCAAAATATTTCCTTAAGAGCAAAATATCCACTGATTTGATCACCTTGGGAATGGTCACGAGATTGTACTGACATAGATAGTTTTCTGGAAGCATTTCTCTGTTAGTCCTGCTTCCCAAATCGATCCCATATCCTCCCAGCTGTTGTATTTTCACTTGCAGTACTGTTGTATAAGAGGTGCTGTACAGTTCCAATGTATCAGTTCACAACAACTTCTTCTCTCCTGCAGCAAGCAAAGCTTTAGTATTGAGAGCACTAAAAGCACACATAAGGAGGAAAAGGGACTGATCATCTTCAGATTGGGAAGGTGTCTATTAGTAGGGGTACAGGTTCTGTTGCTTTTTAAAGAAAACAAAGTAACAGCACATCACCCTCTCACTCTCAGGAAAAAAACCCAAACCCCAAAAAAAGCAAAACCACACAAAGGAAATACCACCAGACCCAGCAACTTTGCTACAGGGCATTATACAGCGATTTGTGTTTTGATACCAAGATGAGTGAGCAGGAAACAAGGGAAGAAGTTTTCAGGTAAATTCTGCCAGTGTTTGAGTCCCATTTGTTGGGAGTGGAGAAATGCAACATGACAAAAACCTCCATCTTACTTTGCCTGTCTGTGTTCAAGTATGTTTCTGTGGCATAGAAATAAATTGTCATGGAGGGAAGGACCTGCTCCTTGCTGTTTTGGTGTCTCCTGATGACCATGGCTCTGCTCTGATCTTAGGCAGGCAGAGATGGCCAATGAACTTTCTTGCAGGTGTGCTGTGGTATAACCACATTGGCTGTTTTTGTAAACTCAGTGATGCCCTGAAAGAGGGAAAGAAGATGAAAGACTCATGGTATGAGTAAAGAAAATACATCATCCATGCAGGAAAAAGCGGTATGTCAGTTTTTAAGATGAATTCCTAGCAGGACCCCAAAGTACATGATAATCCCCAGTTTTGTTTCCTTTGCCTGTCCGACTCTCCTTTCCTCCTCCTCCTCCCCTACATACAGCCTCAGCAGCACCACGGTTTCAGTATTTCCTGAGAACGAAGGGGGAGTAAGGGGAGAGTCCCCCACGCCTGGTGAAGAGGGTCCATTATAGAGGATTAACTGTGCCCGAACAATGGAGCCCCTCGAGGAGCCCGCTCCCCTTTTGAGATGCGTGTGTGGGTAAGAGGGCACACTGCTGTCCCTGTCTCCCGGCCCAAGTGCGTGCGGTGCCCTGCCCTGGTTGCTATGACAATTAATCGCGTCTTTTAAGGGCTGGTGCCGACTACAGATCCCTGTAAATTGCCTGAAAGACTAGTTAAAGCTGCTCCTTAGGCACCTTTATTTGCTTTTACCCCAAAGAAATGGGATGGAGAGGTTTTCTGCTTCCTGCTCCTGAAAAAAGCCAGAGTAACTTGGTATATGCTTTTAGACTGGCTTTCACTTTGCTGAGCATGGTGAGATATGGAATTTTTATGAAGAACCACTGTACAATAGACAGGGATGTGATGCCTTCCAGCTCTGTGCATGTAGTCTTCATGTGGCCAGCAGACTGTGCATGCCTGGGAAATGTAAGAAGTATAGTCTTCAAGAGGTGTGCATGGATTGTTTGGTGTTTGTTTGTTTTTATTGGAAGGTTTACACTAGACAATTAATGTGCATGTCTTTGTACCTGAAAAAAGAACAACAGGGAATTACTGTGGCATCTCAACCTTCAGCAAGACTGTACTCTGTATTTGCCTGTTTGCTGAGGTAATGGGAGAGAAATAGATGTTTCTCATGCCATTAGCCCAGAAATCTGAACAGCTGTGAATGCAGGTATTCTTAAAAGTCTTCCTGTAGGTTCAATCTCTGTTCATTGGAAAGGCAGTTCTAACTCCCTCAGTACATTATTAGAATGGCTGAAAAAATACATCCAGAAGCTTTTTTTTTCTTCCTTGAAGGCACTAAAATCTCTGTTACCTTTAATGTTGCTTCTCAGGGAAGAAAAAAGACACCAAAACCAAACCCCATGAAGGGAAACAAGTCTAAAGGAATAAGTTATCAAATCCACAATATTTTGTCTTAACCTTAAACAAAAGGAGAGGTGTGATTCAGCACAGTCTCTCTTTTTTTAATGAATGTCACCTTGATACAAACACATTTTTATACACGACTTATGTCTGAGGAAACTTAAAATTACTTTGACTGAAGACAGTGGGCAAGATGTTGGTGGTGTTTGGTATGTCACATCAGAGTCAAATGTGCTAAAATAAATTAGATAACTTTATCAGAAATATTAATAGCTGTGTGCACTCAGTGTGTTCTATGTATCCTAGTTTTGGGTGACTAATTTAGTCCCACTGGTCACAGAGACATGAATGTACCATCTGCAGGACTGTAAGTGTATAATATTGGTTTGCTTTTCATTTGTGATTTCACTGCTTGACGAGTATTAGGTACTGCTGTTGATAATTAAGCCAGGGCTGAAGAAATAGTCGTGTTCCTTCTTGTGTATGGCAAACATGTATGATCTTTCAGAATTGGTCAAGCTGGAGCAGCTACAGGAGAAGCAATCAAAATGGACCCAACCCCCAGTCTATGACTCTGCAGCCATATCTTTCCCTTGTCAAACAGTTTTAAACTGGAAGTGTGCAGGATTGCTGCTCAAGGCTGCAGGCTAAGGTCTTGTTTATTCAGTTTGTATCCTCCAGCATCAGCTTTCCTGTGTGGAAGAACAAGAACCAGTTAAATAGGAGTACACTCCCTTCCTTCCTTTTCGTGGTGCCTGTGGAAAACCCTCTCTCCGGTCTACTTTCTTCCTGGTCAGCAGAGGACTGTGAAAGGCCCCAAGACAGGTGGTGTTTTTGAGGTAGTACCTGCTTAACTTACTATAAGCCCTGGAGGTACTATTCAGAGCAGAAAATAACATCCTTTGGCCTTGCCTTGCCATTGACAGTCAGAGCCCCATCGTGGCATCTGGAATTGGCTTGCAGGGGATGTGAGACAGACCAGGTTTCAGTTCCTGCCATGCTTATGGTGGCTCTGCATCAAGATGATTGTGACTCATACAAAGACCTGAATTTGTGTATGCCCATACCCATGCTGCTGCCAGTACTATCAAACATAGCCTCTTGCTCCATTTTCTCCATGGGACTCTGTTCAAGCCAGTATATTTTAATTTTTCTTCCAATACAATGTGTTTGAGTTTTTTCCCCTTTAATGCAATGTAACAGTGTGATGGGGCTCTTGCTTCAGGCAGCCCTGTGTGTGTGAGCAGTGCTTGCCTTGAATGCATCAGTGTGATTACACAGCCCCTGGTGTTGTGCAGTGCATCCTACTCAGCCATCACTGTGTGTCCTTGCAGAAGTCCTGAAACTTCTTTTCCTCCTCCTGCATCCACTGCTGTGCCAGGCCTCCCCTTTGGGGGAATGGGCCAGGTTCCCGGGGTGTTTCTGGGGTGGCATTCCTCCAGGTCCCAGTGGGACTGTGCTGGGAGGCTGATGGAGGCTGGGCAGAGACAGCCTGCTGCGATGGCAGAAAGCTGGGAGTGCTCTCCAGCTGCAGAATCACAGATTACAGCTTCTTTACCTCTGCTGGCAATGCAAGAAGAAACTTGCTCTTGTTTGATACCCCCTGAGTTCTCACTACTAAAACCCCTGGGTTCTCCCATTTTGGGTCCACCAGACATCTGGTGGGAGCTGCTGCTGCCACTTGTGTCACTGCTGCCAGCCATGGCCCTGCCCTGCTCCCATGGGATGGCTTTAGCACAGAGCCCTGCAGCATTGTGCCAGCTCCATCTGGCCTGGAAAACAATTTTATCTTTGTCCTTTTAATTCTTTGACTTTGGTGAAGCATTAGTTGTCCCTTTTCACCTGCTCCCCACGTAGCTGCTGTTCCCTTCACCTGGAGCTTCCCCTTCTTTCTTCTCCCCAGCCTGGCTGCCTCTTTTTCGTGCCCTTCTCACAGAGGAAGATATTCTTAGGCAAGGGTCAGATGCTCAGGTCTCTTGGGGAAAGTACTTCAGGGTTCTGAGACTGAAATAGCCCAGTGGCTTTTGGTGCCTGCTGGGAGGAGTCACTAGCCTGTGTCCTCTCCCCCAACTTCTTTGGTCTGCTATGGAGTTGTTTGGCCCTACTTAAATGTGTAGGCTTGAAGGGGCTCTGAAAAGCAGAAGTAAGCTGGGTTTGTTTTCCCATGGCTTTAATCTGTCTAGAATGTCTTATAAAAGCAACATGTCTAATTAAAAATAAAAGCAAACTTACACTAAGATTTGATTTTTGAGATTGTTTGATGTGGCAACCGTTGGATTGCAAATGATGTCTTTGTGGCAGCAGCCTCACTTGTCATCACATGCAGGGCTCTGCACTCCTCTTCTGGCTTTGTCTGCTCAGGGCTATGGATCTTCCAGCTCCAGAGAAAATTAGGTGAGGCACAGCATCTCCTATTGTGGAAGAGCAGTTTTAACATAACAAGGGTATACATAAAATCAGCCATTTGTAGCTGGAAAGGTTAATGTTGCAATGGGATAATTACAATGCAGTGGTAGGAACAAAGGAAAAAAGCTTCTTTAGTTTTAGCCCATGTTCTGATATGCAATCTCTGCCTTTTGAGCAAGGCATTTTCCATGTTTACTTCTGGTTTTCCCCCTTGGATGCAAACACTAGCCCTTCATCAGGACACTTGGACTATTTAATGAAAAAACAGGAAAGATATTTATGGATGCTTCTAATTTGTATTGCAAATACTGGCTGGCAAGGAGAGCAAGAGACTAGAAAGGCCATGGCACAGATATGGAAGAGTCTCTTCCTTCTCTCACTGCAAGCTCAGAAAAACAGAAGGGCAATGTAATTTGGATGCTGTTGAATTATGTACAATATTGGCATCAAGTTGTCTATCAATTTAATTTTGGTAATGCTTTCTTTCTTGCCAACAGAATAGTCTCTGTAAATAAGCTGCCTCCTTGTTTGCTTGCATGGGCTGATTATATACAATTATCCCTTGACTGCTATGACTTCTTAAATTAGTAGTGAGCTCAGCTGGGTAGGTGTTCTCGGATTTCATCTGAAATATTCATTGCTTTAACTGACCACATAAATGCACATGATTCAATCCCAAAACTGGGAAAAGCCATTCTGCTGACAGCTTCACTGCCTTCCTTCAGTATTCTTACCACTTGCCACAATAAGAATGACCTCCATGGTTTTAAATAGAAGGTACCTTCTCAACAGAGGTAAAATTTGGAGTAATCTATAAACATAGTACTTCTAGAGCTTTTACATTTTAAAGTTGCCTGGCAGTGTGAAACAAACCTGGGCAGAAGGTTTTTGTCCATCCTCAAATCCAGATGTGTCTGCAAGAGCTTTTTTTTTTTTTTTTTGCCTACTTTGCAGCATATCCACGTCCTCCTTAAGTTGTGGAAACTTCTGTTCCATGCCTCAGCCCCACATCTCTGAGGCATTGTTATCTTTACTGCCTCAGAGATGGAACACAATTTTCTCCCTTGTCAGAGGGAAATAGCCATCTACAAATGCAGTGGTCTGGCTGTGATATGATAGACTAACGTGTATTCATAAGCCCAGATAAACTCGATTGGGATTCAGATTTTCAGAAATTCAGATTACAGAAATTTTCTGCAGACTGTTGTTTGAACAAAGAGACAAGAGTTCGCAAATTCATGTTAACTGCAGTTAATGAACCGGAAATTTCTGTTTTAAATATTTGAAAAAGGTTGTCTTCAGCATATAGAAAAAAAAGATCAGTGTGGAGTGTGTTAGTAAAACATATTTTATAGTGAAACTTCCAGTGTTTGGCCTTGCAGAGCTTGGAAAAAATCACACTTCCATCTTATGTGGTGTCTGAAGAAGGTAAAAAATCAGCATACAATTCCCAAGTGTTTTGGTTTCTATGTGGGGTGGCATGGCGTACTCAGCTTTACCACAAAATTTGCCTGTTCACCATATGCTATAGTAATAAGCTTTACACAAGATTTATTAACTTCCTAAATAAAATATTACTTCTCTATATTTTGAGTTGAATTTTGGTGGCTGATCTAGAATAAAAATTAGGCCCAAAATGCACTGAAAGAGATTTGTACCCTCCAGTATGTCAAAGATTGATTTAGGCCCCCAAAGCTCCTTAGTTTTTAATTAACTTTTCTCCTTGCTTCCTTCACCAGAAGATTTTGTGATATCATCTTTTTCTGTGAAGTCTGTGTGCTCTTAGAAAAAAAAAAAATTCTGGTAGGGACACTAAAGGATGTGAAAGAACATGTACTACCCAACCTTATGTGCTACTTATTTTTAAGGGACAAAATCTGAAAGTCTTAGTTCTTTCTGTGCTGTAGCAGAAGGCTTTTGAGGCATCTCAAAAAAGATGAAATTAGAACTAATAGGATAGATACGAAAACTAGGTAGTAGAAAACATGATTTGATGGAGGTATCTATTTGTATGTGGACTAATCTTCTAGAAGAAGAGATATCATCCAAACTAAATCATAGAAAACCCTGCCAAACCCATTTGGAGGAAATAATTTTCTGCTGATGGCAGGAAGGGAGAGGTACAGATGATATAAAACATCCTTTGTAGCTCTGATATCAATATTTTTTTTAGCTCTTTGTCAAACCTGACATTTTAGAGTTATTAAAGAGAGGGCTGGAGGATTTGTATGAGCAGCATCAGGTGTGAATGTGAGCAGGATCTGCAGGGTTCCTGTGCTGCTGCTGGCAGCTGCCTCTTGGACTCCTAAACCTCTCGTGTGCAAGCTGCGTATCCCCACAAAACACTGCCTGAGCTCGGGGCCCTTCAGGACTTTTCCAGAGTTGAGAGCCTTGGGAAGCAGAAACACAGCAGAGACCTGCTGCATGAGCAGTGTTTTGTAGCTGCTTTAAAAAGACCCCAAACACCTACCAGACAAAAAGCAGTGTGTTTGTTTGTTTGTTTGTTTGTTTACCCCCAAACACAAATGGGGAGCAATGGCAATGTCCTAGTAGCCAATCAATCAATGAACTGAGTGTGAGGTACGTGTCTGTTTGCCTGCCAGCCTGAGAGCAAGTATTGCATCTGGAACAAATGGGTGAAATTTGACTGAATTAGCAGAGAAGCACTGTCTTGAGGTCTCGCTTTCCCCACTCTAATTATTATTTCTTATGGAAGTCCCAGTTGTGCTCCAACGCTGTGAATGAGTGGAATTTTTCTTCCAAAAACTGCTTGGCTATGAATGGAGAATTGCACGTCTTTCAAGTTACCACACCACCTTTCAACACATGATGATTTTCTGAGATTTACAAGTGGAACTCTTAAATTAGTTTGTGATTTAAATGGAATTTTAAATTTTATTCCTTTGAGACTTCTCAGGCTGCTTCCTTTTCATATGCTAAGCAGAAAAATAATGCAGAGCTTGCACCTTTTTTTTCTTCCCTTTTTGTTCTTTCTTTTTTTTCCTCCCACTGTTGTAGGGCCTGAATCCATGATGCTTTGACCTCCAGCCTCATGGTGCTGATGGACAGAGGAGGCTTGAGAAGTTTTCCTTGTAGACATATTTCTGTTGTTGTAGATATAGAACTGCTTCATGGAGTATACACCTTCGTGCTGGAAGAGAAGAGGAACACTTTATTTCCCCAAAGGTTAGCCAAAGTAAAAAAAGGTGGAGAAGGAATGTGTAATTTTTTTTTTTTTTTTGCTATCTCAAGATGTGAGTTGTGGTGCAGCCATCAGTTTTCCCATCCTTTCTTCTTGGTGCAAGTGTTGTATTTTTCACCTAAGCAAGCTCAGCTACCTGAAGGAGACTTGTCACAATCAGGAACAAGAGTTATTCCTGTAAGCTGGAAAGTGCTGAAAGCTGAATAATTTTCATTGACAAATTGCTAGTGTGACTTTTTTTGTTTTAAATTTATGTACTCTAAGCTCTGAGTTTAGGTACATTTTTAATAAACATGTGTGCCTTCCTGTCTCCTTTGTGGAAGAGTGAGAAGTGACCTGAGAAGTCTTTTTTTTTTTTTTTTTTTTTATAGCTATATTTAGATGAGATGCATTCTGCTTTAATAGATTGCTCTTGTCTTTTGGGAGGAATCAAAAATCTTTGACAAATTGTACTTGCTGAGACTCAGTCTACTTCTTCCCCAACACTTGCACAAGGTAAACTCGTGTTATGCAGGAGAGCCCCAAAGTTAAGTGAAAGTGCCCCCAGACACACACACAACATCCACCCCTATCTGGGAACAACTGAGTGGTGCCTTGAACAAGGTTTTGTTGTAATACTAGAATGTGGTTCCTTTTGTGCTATTTGAATTGGGGAAAAGCACCTTGTTGGCATTAGCTGGGGTATGAAAGGGTGAAATGACGTTTGCAAGAGCATAGGAAATGAGAAAGAAGATTAGTGTTTTTATAAAACCTTTTAACTGATTTTAATGTGTTGCTTTTAATGGTAGCATTTAAAAGCCTTTTAGTAAATAATCTCTTCAGTACAGGCTTCTATTTGGAGAAGAGACATCTCCATGAGAGATTTTTAAACGACAGTGCTTCATGCCATAGGTAAATCAACTAAATGGTGTTTTAAATACTCATTGATTTCCTTCTTTCAGCCCCTGTACTTCTGCTATATTTCATCCTGCCTTGCTGTGTGATAATATTGGGCTGTTGTACAGCTAATACAATGTTCTGCTCTGAACAGCAAAAATAAACCCATGTTTGGCCTCATACTTGGAGACAGATGAGGATCTTTCCAGTGCTAGTGAGTGAGTTATTGGGGAAAGCTGGCAGACCTAATCCTTGTTGCTAATAGGTGATGTGTTCCTTCAGATTTAATTTCTATCAGTTTTAGGTAAGTCTGTGTCTGTGTTATGGAGAAGCAGCAGTGAGTACTAGACTTATGTCATTTAATAATTCTGGTAGTTTTAATGGGGTCTCCCATCAACAGAGCCCTTTAGAGCTTTCAGTGAGACCTTAATTCTGAGTTGGTGTGGAGGCTGAGTTACACCATCCACTTTTTTTAGTGAAAACTTGCCCTAATTTGGCCAAGAGTCACATGTCTAAAAAACCACAAAATCACAATGAGATGTGCTACAATACAACTGGTGTCTGACACCATGCCAGACTTAAGTGTCCATCTAGTAACACGCAGATCTCTCTTCTACCTGGAAGTGTGGTACCATAAATAACATCATGAGAGTACAAAAAGGAAAAGACATTCTGATTTCCCATAGGTAAATAAAAGGATGGGGGAATTTTTAAACAACATATACGATAAAATTTTCCATAATGTGAAAGTACCATCTTCTGACCTGCTAATGTTAAGTCTAGTGTCACGCAAATAAGCAGCAAAGTTGCATAAAGAAGATGGGTGCTGTACAAAATGGCTAGATAAAATTAATTTGGCTACTAGAAAAATAAGGCACATATCTCTACCTCAATGACTTTGCAGTAATTACCCTCAGCTATTGCCTGCTAAATCTTAGTTAGATCTTAATTGACATACTCAATTATAAAACTATAAATTTGGGAGAGGAAAGATCTCCCTTGTCTTTAGCTGCAATAATGTAGCTAATTCTAATAACGGTTTGTTATCTCGCCAAATATGTTCAGCAAAAGATTTTTCAAATAGTTTAATGTATCTACAAGAAAAAAGGAATATTCACAATCTCTGAAGAATATAAAACATCCAGTTGATAAGTTAATCAAATTAATCCTGTCAGTCGTAGAAAGGGTTTGGGTCTCCTGTTCCCTGACACTGTAGTAGCTGCAAATGTTGATAACTAAAATAAAAAAAAAAAAAAAAACAGTGCAAAACCTGAGCTGTGGGTTGGTAATGATGCTCCTTTTAGATCTTGAGAAATTTTGAGTTCTCTGGACTCTTATTATGTCCCATTACAAGTTTTCTAGGTTTACAAATGGGATTTTCTTTAATCGTTGTCTTAAAATAAAACCAAACACCAACTAGGCACAGAAATGACAATGCTAAGAAAATGAACATGAAATTTAATGAGGATGTTTAAAGCCTCATTTTAAAATTTCCACTGTGGTCCTGTAAAATGTAGTTGTTACCCTCCAGAATATTTAGAGCAGCAGTTTCTATCTTTAACAAAATTGAGTCCTCTTTAGTCTCCAGAGGGGCGTGCTGCTACCAACAGCTTTGAAACCTTTCCTTGGAACTTCTCTAGTGTGGGGTGCTTGTTGAATGTTTTGAGAAAAGAGGGATAACAGATCAGGCTATTTTTGACATCGTCGAAATGTTCGAAGTAAAAAGTTGTGATTTCTCCCCTGAGGAGGAGAACTGTAACTCAACCCACTTGTTGGCTCTTCTCCACTGAATACAGATCATATGGTGTAAATCTTACTGAAAGGGAAGCTGTCATTTTTTATAAACACATTTCTCTGAAGGGAGTAACTAGTGAACTGTAGACACCTGGATGTAGCGAGTGCGTGACTAAACACGTCTCTGCGTGCTTGCATACAAATTTTGGGCACTGTAAAGATCACATAGCAAGCCTAAATAATCCACTGTATCATTTTGGGGATCAGCATTCCCTAGAGGAGGTTTAACCAGATGAAACTGGCTGCTGCTTCCATCTGCACTCCATGTGCATGTGTTTTAGAGTGCTTTCTCCAGGCTGATCTCTCCAAGGGGCAGCCAGATGTGGCTTTGAACTGTTCCCCTGCTCCTTCTGTCCTGTGGCTTTGACTTCTGTGAAACAACACGTGCTTCAGAGTTTGGGAGCCCTGTGCTGCCAGGCTTCAGTGCTGGTGTATGAGGTCCAGTTCCTGCCAGCAAAACCCCACCTGCAGTGCTGTTCAGCAGAGCTGTCAGGGCTGCACCTGCAGTGGCAGCCAGGGGTTGATGCTGGGATGTGAGCAGGCCTGCACTGGTACTGGCAGAGCAAACCAGTGAAACAACTGTAGGCAGCATCCCTAGCAAAAGCAGTAAAATAACTGAGTGCCCAGGGCCTCTGGTGTGAGACACAGAGGGGCTATGGGCTGTATTGGATTCTGAATCTGATTTGTGCTTTCAATTTAAAATAATGTTGCTACAGCTGCTTTCTTCTTCTTTTATTTTTTTCTTTCCTTTTTAAATCTCGAAGGGCTATGTAGGAGAACAGAGATTCTTTTTACTGAAGCTGGCATCACCCTTTTTTCCCCTGCTTTTCTACGTGATTTTATACAACAACCACAGCTGACTTTCACGTGAACTGGACAGAAGCAGGAAGAAATTCTGTCTCTGGCATTATTAGCTGACTTCTTGGCATGGGAAAATAAGAGAGTGTGCAGACCACTAACACAGGCAGTATTTCTTGAGATGAGTTTGAACAGGAGCAGCATCTGATGAAGTGGAAAAATGAGCTTTTCTGTTCCAAAGGTTTCATACTTTCTAGGGCAAGGCAGGAAGTGTTCTTTTTCAGAAAGAAAGGAAATAGGAGGGAGGCTGGTGAAGTGATATGCATGCTGACAGAGGAATAACATACAAATAATACTTCCAAGAATATTATAGACCCCAAAGTTTATCTTTGTGATTTTTTTTTTCTCTTTGGTGGAAGTGATTTACTCACTTTAATGCTGTTAAAACGCAATAGATGACCAAAACAAAACCTGTGATCTGAAAGAACAATTTTCTTCCCTGTCGTTGTTTCTTCTTGTGTTTAATTTCATGTTCAGTTATGTGTTTGGTACCAGAGAAGATGGAATTTGGTCTTTGTAAGGGAGGACCGTGTGTGCAGGAAGCATTTGCCATATTGCAGTAGTTCTCAGTAATAAATACAGTATTCCTAGAAACCTTTATAAGCTGCATGCTTCTCTGCCTATCCAGTATCATTCCACCACTTGTTTGCCCAGTGAGTTCTCCAAAGACATGTTCTGCTGTGGCTGAAGTCATGCTGAATACTTTTATTTGGCATTAAAGCTGCTAGGCATTGAAGTTGCTTGGTCTGTAGCTAATGCAGGTCTTCAGGCTGCTATAAATCTTGGGGCATCAGGAATCTCAGCCTGCACCAATGGGAAACAGTGATTTATTCTCATTGATCCTTTTTCCAAATAGTTAGCCATTTCATAAAAATGTCTAGATACACAGCAGCATTGGCTCCCTGGGTTAGTAGCTAATTATAAAATGCCCTGCAGTCCTCTTTTCAAGCAAAATGAATTTAAAGTATTTATGTCTTATTTTTTGTGCAAGGTAAGAGTTTAAAGTGCTCTTGGTTTCGGGAGCACCTGAAGAGATTTGCAGAGGCAGCACAACCTGTGCTGTGGGGCAGGCAGCTGTGAAGGGGTGCAGGTCCCATCGCCTGGATAGTAGCCCAGGGCAGGTCTGAGTCAGTATCTTGTGTTCCTTTGTGCATTTCAGATTTTATTAATTTCAGTAGTTTGAAGCAGCAGCCTTTTCCTTGGCTTCAGTGGGGCTGGGGTCAGGTACAGTGTGATTTGCTCTTTTAGTGGTGATTGAAGCATAGGAAGAAGTGACTCTGTGCCCAGGGTCTAGCCAGGACATGTTGCAGGTGCTGGATGTCCCTTTGTCAGGATAAACTCTTAATAAATAAGAGTGGGTCAGTCACTTAGGCTTTGTCAGAGAAAACCCCACCTGCTGAGAGAGATTTTCTAGTGGTTGGTGAGAACATTCCCTGGGGTTCCTCCCTCAGCACTAGGGTGACTGTTATATGGGACATCATGTTCCATCTGATTTTCTTTCAAATGTTGTACCTTTTGGTTGTCTTGTGAACTCCTAGTCCTGACCTGCTTTCTGTGTGTTTTTTTTTCCCCTGCCTTTGTGCCTGGCTTTCTGCCTCTCCCTAGGTACTCTGGTCCTTTATGTCATGCTTCTTAATCTCCTTGTTATCTTCATGCTTGCCTTCATGCTTCTCTCCTTTCAATTAATGAGTTTCTCATATCTTGTTACTCTCATACTTCTGCATGTCTCTTTGCTTTACCAAAACCAAGCTGTTTCAACAACAACAACAACAATAATAATAATAATAATAATAATTTCTAAACAAAAACCAAAGAACAATCAGTCTCTCTTGCAGATTTCCCATAACTTCAGTGCATTTAAAATGCACGCGGAGGTATTCTAAGCTACACTTTGTTTTTGAAGGATGTAGCAGGTGAGAACAATAAATAATTTTTTCATTGATCCTGGTGGTAAATATAAATCCTGTCCATTTGGAGCAGTAGCTACAGCTGTCTCCCAGCTTGTGTGCCTTTGCTGTGTTAAAGACTAGTTTTATTTTTAAACATATGAAGTAGGGTTACTCAAGATTTTATTGTTTGTAATTTATGGATTTTATGGAAAGGTTTCTGAAGAAGGGTCTCTCCCTTCACTAAAATTCTCTCCACAGTGCTCACACACACAACACGTACGTATTTTTTTCTGTAAATGTAGGAAGGAAATGAAAACAAATTAATGTTGCTGAATGCACCTTAAGGGTAGCGGGATGCATCTCAGTGTACTTACTGATGCTGGATTTTGGCCAGGACTCCAAGACAATAGACTACTGAAGCCCAAAATTGTATGGTTTCTTTAATGATCATAAGTAATTGGGAAATTTTGTATTTGCATTTTACCTCCCAGGCAAGTGTTAGAAATAGGTGTAACCAACTGTCACATAATCCACCTTAGAAGAATCTTTTCCAGCTGCATGGATGCCTTGCTGGCTGGAGGGTTTTTCTGCACATTAAAAAAAAAAAACAAAACAAAACCAAAACACCACCTGCCAATAGCATATGAAAAGACTTCAGTGTCTTTAATCTCCTAACTGTCTTAAACTGTGTTTTAGGGACTATATGGTAGAAATAATAGGATTTACCCCCTAAATGCACTCTAAAGTGTTGCATAAACCACAATGCAAAGCTGATTTTACATTGATATAAGCTGCTTGTGAACCTCTGGTGTTATTTTTAACCTGGAGGTGAAAATGATATATCAAGTGTGAGTTCCCACAGTGTTTCCTTTGGCTTGACTTTTCCTTTTACTACCAAGATGTTTCATCGATGCATGTTTCAAATGCACATCAGCTTTCTGTCAAAGACTGTGGTGAGGAGAAACAATAGATTTTGCAGGGTTACAGGTTTATACATCTTCCATCTTGCAGTTATGGGAATTTGTTGTATATCCTATATTTTATTTTTTCTTCTTGTTTTTTTTTAGGCTTATTTGGATGAAAAAAAGCTGGAGAGCTGCAGTGTGTGTATATATGACAGAATAGAGACAAAAGTCAGTATTCAATGGAGATCCAATTTAGCTTCTTTTCTCTGCAGTGGAGTCACCTTTGTACCTTTTTGCATTGCCTTGGCTTTGCAAACTGTAAGAACAGCCTTTAGGTCAAGCCTCGAGTCTTCAAATAAACTTTTTTAAGTCATCAATTTTATTTTTTCAATGTAGTTGAAGTGCAATTTTTATTCTTCAGAAATCAGCCAGTTTTGAGTCTAAATACTTGGATTGTCTTTGTTTTTCTTTCATAAGGTCTTGCTGACTCAGAATGCTGATGTATTTGTAATTTTATTTTCATCTGCAAGATAAAATTCTTCTATAACGTGCAACTACAATTAACTTATCTGTGACATAACTGCTTCATTATATGGTTATCTCTGCAAATTTTAGGCCTGGCTGTGACTAAACTAAAGTGATCCAGAAAAAGCCTTGATTTGGTGGGAAATTGGGTATTTCCCAGCTTCTTTGTGTAAACTGAGAAATGGCCTTACTAACTACTTCAGGAATAAGTACTATAACAGCATATATGAATTTTGGTTTTGTCTGTATTTCATTTTAGTGCTTGTTTTTAACAAACTGTAGTACTAATGGCTAATTATACAAATACTGAAAATAGAAAGGTTGAAGGGATTGATTTGCTTTTCTATAGCAAAGCAAAATCCTACTGATCTGGTTTTGATAAGTACATAGCACCCCCCTTCACAGTAAGGGATTATCCATTTACTTTTAGAAATGCAGGTAAACTTTGTTTATGTTGCCACCAGGTGTACCTAAGAATCCCTGACCTTAAGGCTGTCCTTTAGCTCCCCATCCCACTCTTCCTGTGGATGCCCATACTATTTGAACTCTGCTCCACACCTTCAACTCAAGCTCTGTGTGCTCTGACTAGCACACAGTGTGAGAAGGGAAAAAAGGGGAAGATAAGGGTGATGTTTTAGCAGGCAGAGCTTCCAGGAGGCTGAAGGTACGTTGGAATGACCAGATTCCACGGTGTGTTGGTTAGGGCTGGTGCCTCTTCCTGTGGTGGGGGCCTGGCACTTGTCCCCCTTGGCATGATGCTCATTTCTGCCCTGGGGTGATGTGTTTCCCTGCCCCCCTCACATGTAGAGATGATGTCACGTAAAAGACTGGAAGAGACTGCTTTTTTGGAGGATGAGGGCAAGTCTGAGACAGACTATGCTGCTCAAGGGTGATAATTTGTCAGGGAGATTTGTGTGAAAATGAGAAATCAGAAAATATGGGTGGACATGGGAAAGGAGAGCAAGCCAACAACAGGAAGGAGGAGATGGAGATTGGGCACAGGGCAAAGGGAAGAGTATAGGAGGAGTTATGTTTTCCAGATGTGGGCAGGAGCATACATTGCCATGGCAGTACTGTTGTCCAGATCTGAAACAGGACATGATTTTTCTGGATTTCGTCACTGCTGAGTTTCCATCTAACTTGAAATCTCATGGCAGAGGGAGTTTTCTCTCTGCAGTGGTGATCCACCAAGAGAATGACAACAGTTTCAGTAACTTCATTAGCCCAGATGGTAGATGAGTAGGTTCCCACTGTGCCAGTGAAGCTTAGCAGCATAGCAGGATGGCCAGTGAAGACATTTGAGGTTTGCAATTTGTTATTGGAAACCTACATGATTAATTGCAAACGCTCACATGGGGAGGGAACTTCAAATGTTAGGGTTGCATATGAAGGATATCTTGGTTGCCAGAATGAGTAACCTGTAAATGCTGAATTTGCTTCCCCTTTCTAGAGCAGGGAAATTATTATTTCTGTATTATTATTCTGATAATACAGGCGTGTGCTGAAAATTGCCTACACTGTCAGTAAGCAAAATGATTTGCTCAGGGCCACTTTGGGTACTGTGCTACAGCTCTGTGGTGGCTGCTGCTTTTCCAACCCACTCCAAGGATCAGAAACTGGAAAACATGCAGCAAAAGAGAGAATTTCAGGGTGGCAGAGGAATGCTTTGGCAGTTTGGTCTGTCATAGGCTGCCTTGAAGGATGAGTCAGGCAAGAGTCAAAGTGACAAGCATTCGAGTACTTATGGATTTAGTGTTTTAGCTTGTAACGTTAAATACAGAGTCAGGGTAGACATCTGTTAGGCTATCAAAACTTACTGTGTTCAGGCAAAGCTGCTGCTTGAGAATCTGGCCAGAATGAACATGAAAAAAAAAAGAAAAAATGCCTTCAAGACACGGAAAGTTAGCTTAGGTAATCAATAATGAAGCATCTTTGAAGTTTCTAAAACCATGGAGATTAATTTCCTAACAGAAGATAATTGCTGTGCCACTTGTGACAATATCTGGTATCAAAAGGAATACCATGAGAACTTTTTATCCTATGATCAAATTTTAATAATACTGCAGGTAGGCACATAAGCCTGTTATACTGTCAGGTCTCCAGAACCTCTCTGGGCAACATATGCCAGTGTCTGACCTCTCTTGCAGTGAAGCTGTCTTAAGATGTTTCTGTAGGTGCCCACAGCCCCTTGTCCTGCCAGTGGGCACCAGGGAGAAGAGCTGGGCTGCAGCTGCTTGCCAGTGGGACTGTGCCATCCACACTGCAGGTTCCAACACACTTACACCATTTGGAAAGTTTTCCATATTGTCAAAGAGGTTGCAAGATTTCAAGGGCAGGTACAGAATTTTTGGATTCCATGAAAAAGCACTGGTTTGATACTAATTTCATCTGAACATCTGAAAAGTTACTTGATTCCTTTGGAAAAAAAAATACAGTATTACCAACTTTCAGAATTACTGTTTTAAAGGAGTCCTGTCTTCCAGTTGTCATCTTCTGTTTGAAATGGTGGCTTTTTGAGTTGCTTTTTGGAGTTGAATATTGATGGGATGCAAAGGGTAAAATAATTTTGCACTGACACAGGTTAAAACATCCTATGTAAGAAGTTTTGTATTTTTGTGAAGATCCCATTAACTTTAAGCCAACTACTGCTCCACTTAATTAATGAAATATATATTTATTTCCATGCAAAATCATGTCATGCAGTGTATCAGGGTCATGTCATGAAGGCAGGTGGGCTCCATCCTGTGAGGTGCTGGCACTCAGGTCTTCCCTCAGCAGAGCACTTTATTTTGTGCCAGGCTGTGATCAGTAAGTAGCACACGCTGTCGTGCTTTGCTTGAAGGGGGCCAGACACTCAGCACCCTGCTGTATCGAGCCCAAGAATGTGCTGCATATTAGAGGGGAAAAAACTACATTGTACTCTAAAAATACTACCTTTTTGCAGGTCATATTTCCTCTCCCTATTCCCTTTCAGGTCTCTCTGGTACCTGATATTATTCAGTGGTGGTAGATAGAGAGGTTTGCTGGACAAGTGCAATGCTTTTATAGAAAGAGTCATTCTGTGATTTCAGATTGCTCAAAGCTTTTTCCCTTCACTGCACTTATTGAGGGAAAGGGAATCTAAATGTATGAGGGCAGAAATAATTTCCCTTTTCTTTAACAATTGCACCCATGATGTCAGCTGCTGCTAGTAATGTAGAGTGATAAATTGACATTGAACTTGAACAGAATTCATGGCGTGCTGGAGACAATAAGAACCTCTGAGGAAATAATTATTTTGCTGCCAGGAGCTCATGCATCTCAAATTGGTTGGTGCAGGGACTTTAGAGCAGCCTGCCTGCCTATTGACTGGAGTTCAGAGCTGGTGCTGCCAGCTCTGTGTTAGTGCAGGAACTCAGGCTTTGTGCTTTGCTCATAGCGTGTCAGAAAAAAGAAAAGAGAGTGACAAAGGTCTGATGTTGCCCACTTTTGCTTGCTTGCTTGCAGGGAGAGGCAGTGGGTGTTGAAGACAGAGTTCAGTAATATGTTTTTTGCTGTGAATATAGAACTTTGATACTCTCTCAGCAGTACTTAACTGCAGACACTTGGTTATAGCACGATTGCTGATGAGTGGGAGGTCACTTGCACGCTGCAGCCGCTACAATTCAATTTAGTGTTCATGGGCTCAATCGATTTGGGGAGGGCAGAGTCCCTCTGATCAGGTGACAGTTGTTAGCGATTGGGGTCACAATAATTAAATTTCCCATGAAAGTAATTAGTTTGTATTGAACACAACACTTTGCTAGGGTGTTTTTTTGTTTTATTTTGGGCGTGCCGGTTTTAACTAAAAAGCCCAACCACTCTGTTCTCCTCCTCCCCTCATTAAAGTCAGTTTGAATGTTGAGGATGCTTCTTGATGGCCTGTAATTAAGCTCTTCATATTCATTAGAATAAAACATAAATGACAATCTGGCACTGAGTTTCTGTTGGCTTCCACTGAGAGTCAGGCATCTTGATGACTTTGAAAATTTTACTCTTTATTCAAAGGTCATGTTCTTGCAGAGAAATAATCTTTCAGTGTGTATTTCAGTTTTCCTAAAAGCATTAATACTTGCAAGGGACAAGAAAAGATAACTTCCCAAAGTTTGTAGCTTTCTTATATCTCAAAGAGACCTTTCATTTGAATTTTGACCTCTTAATTCAGGATATGTTAGTTTGTACAGGTCAAAAAGTTTTGGAAGGTCATAAATTAATACCTAAATAACAAACTTACAATATATAAGCTTGCATTTTTGGAGAACAGTATAGGTCAGAAGGGGCCTCTGAAGGCACCATCTGGTCCAATCCACCTGCAATGAGCAAGAACCTCATCAACTGCATCACTTTATTCTGAGCTGCTCTTGTAATATGCCTAACAGAGCATGGAACCTTGGTGTCATCTTGGCTTCTGATATGGGCTTGGTTGCAACTAACAAACCTCCAAAATGTGGAACAAGCAAAATAGAATTTTCATCTGTGAAAATCAACATAATGCCTTCAATAACAATAACTTTCAATAACAGTTAGTGTTACAGCTCTGTGTTTTTCCAGTGTGCAATTTTTAACAATGAAATTTTCAGACATCCAGTGTGGTGTGAAACAGCAGCTTGGACAATAAGCTTGATGTCATCTACTGAAACGTGATTGGAAGCTATGTCTGAACCACCAAAGAGTTGTCTCCTCTGATAGTTATTATTTTGATAGTCCTAGTTCTTCAGTGATGCATCTCTGGCTACATTTATTTTATTCAGTCCCATCAGTTATGGTGTTACACTGGTTAGAATTAACTTTTTGGGGTCTTTTTTAGGCATGTAGCAGTATAAAACCAAGTGTCATCAATATATTCAGTGGTGGTGCTTTTGCTGTGATAATTGAGGGTAGTCTCTAGAGTGACAAAAAAAGTCTTCCAGTAACATCTGGGTCAGGAGAGTATCATATATTTAATCTCTGACCTACCTGAGTTCTTTACTTTGGTGCTTTCAGAGAAGAATCCTCTGTTCAGTATCTTTCTTCCCTTTCTTTGTGGTACTGAAACATTTAAAAATGGAGATGTTTCATAGTTTGTTTACCGAGGTAAATGGCATAGCTAAACTGAATAGTAAAATGCAAGGAAAAAAAATTAAAATTTCTAGTACCTCATGTGCAGGGAGCTGGTTTGGTTGCCTGCTGGTGAAGCAATGTGAGCTGGCTTGTCTTGCCTGCTGTAATTTAAAAGTTGATGTTGAGACACCGAGGCATGAATGAAAAGGTTAAAAATCAGTAATACTTTCACCCAACAGCAGTGGCCCATAGTACCCTTTTTAGGGGAGTTTTGGCCAGTCACTGAGGGAAGAAGGCTTTGATGCTACCTGTGCTGCAGGGCAGCACTTGTGCTGTCACCAGAAAGTTTCAGTGTGTCCTATCCATTTTTTCAGCTGAAGTGACGATTCATAAAGCAATCTCTTAGTATTGCTTAGGAGTCTGTGCAGTATGCAGTGGCTTGATTTTTTTCTACATACAGCTCTGTGCAAACACCCTGGGGGAATTCAGAACAGAAGAGTTTTAGTCACCAGAGGATAATAAGCAGACAGAAAGTGAGTGCTTAAGTATTATGTACATTACTTGGGTTGATGCAGTAGTTATAACCCCTTCTCTTTTCCTTTTAGCTGTATCTCATGTAATGCCAAAGTCATAAAGTGGTCCATAAAATAGAAAGGTGAAAGGGTTCCTTGTCCTATATAATTACTAGACCTTAACTCCTGTTCACTTACTCCCATTGTAGAAATGCTTTGGCTCTGGTTCCCTGCACATGTTCTTTAATGAATTGCTGGCATTTACACTGAAGACAAAAAAGGAGAACACTGTCCTTTAAAACTTTTCTTCTTTTTTTCATTTAATTAGTGCTATTTACAGAAATAAAGAAAATATTTTAAAAATCCAAATCTGCTAGTTTTTCCTTTTCTGATGTGGTAATACATGTCTGGAATGCAAGTTGCTAACATCACTGATGCTGACAGGAAGTTATTTGTTTGTTAGTTGATTAACTCTGGTGATCTGTTCTTCAGAACTTGAGATTAAATTTCTCTAGAGTCTCTCTGGTGACAGGATTATAAAGGGTTTTTGCACACTCCATTGTACTGACCCATAATTTTGTGCTGTGGCTACTGGGTTTCTGAGGAAGTGGGAGTGGGCTGGATTCTTGTTTCAGCAAGGGAGACACAGCGTGTGATAATACTCAGTTCTTTTTTTTCTGTATCAATCAACAAGTGTCAGCCACATGGATAAATAAAAGAAAATGTGTCCATCGTTAGTCTGTGAGATGGAAAACCTGACTGGTCTTGTGTTGCAATTAAATTCCAGTTCATCAGAATTTTTGCTTTTGCAATAATAATCCGAGTGCTGTGGTTATTACTCAGGCCACCCAGTTATCTGAGAGACGCCTCTCTTTGGCTTCTTGGAGCCTCCTTACCTTAAGCAACCTGACCTCACCCCTTTCCTGGAGTCAGCCTCACCTTTTCCTTGCATGTGCTCCCATTTTACTAGGGGCAGTTTTGCTCAGCTGGAGACTGCTCACAAGTCTCTGCTTTGGGGTTTAGTCTCTCTAGGCCTGTGTGTGCAGCTTAGGTGTATTTTGGAAGTGCAGCATGCATTGGTGGTACCACTAGGTGAAACTACCCTTTCTGCTTGAATCTCCATGCTTGTTTTGCAAACATTTGTTCATTTATGATGCAGAAAATGTCACTACCATAATGCCATCTGAGTGCTTTTTTCATCGAGGAATGCAGGTGAAATTTAACACTAGGGTTGTTCTATTTCCCAGCTAGGGACTTTGAAACTTGCTTCATTCTTTTCTTCAACTTTGGGCAGAAATTTCAGCTTGAGTAACCAGTAGAGATTGCTATCCATTTGGGAAAGAGAAAGATAGCCAGACACAAACTATGTGTTATGAAGTCAAAGGTTTGATGTGGACCCTCTGTATCAGTATTCCATGAGAAGCAGCAACACAAGGTAAGAATAAGATAAAAAAGAAGGTGGCCACTGACCTAACATGCACGGTAAAGGGCACAATTAGCACTAGGCAGTTCAGAATGTTGAATGAGGGAACCTTAATTATTATAACAAAGCAAAAACATCAGTGCATTGTTTTGATCATAGAAGATAAATCACCTAGCCAGCTCTCCTTTATAAACAGTTAATGTGGGTTATTTTTGCTCCAGGAGTTGTGGGCCTCCAATTTATATTATGATTGAAGAGCATTAATCATACTTCTTGCACAGACTTTATCCCTGAACAGATTCTGGTCGATTAGATTTTGCCCCATTACTGCTTTAAGTAATGACTGTGCTACATTTAGGCTTTGTTATGGGAAGAGTGTTATAATAGCTGAAGTTTTGTGTGGTTTTGGGCAAGCTAGAGTGACCTGAAGGCTTTTGTGTAGTTCACTGTGATTTTCAGCACAGAATAAACAAGTGGCTTGTGCTGCCAATTCAGAAGATGCCAGCAGTGAATTTTGGTAGGGAGCCTGGTCACATAACTTATGTGGGTTACAATAGTATAAACTAGTGATTAGTTTTTGCCTATCTAGTGGCATAGGGAGTTCTTATCTGAAGTACAATGCAGCTCAAACCTAAAGCAGTGTTAATCTATCAGGCAGCACAGGTGAATAATATCTCTGGGTCACTCTTCAGGAGATAATGACAATTATTTGTGTTTAAACTGGAGCAGACCAGCAGGGGGTATATCCACATGTGCTGCTTCATTGCCATGCCAGCAGTTAACAGCTGCTCTGGGTGGCTCAGGCAGCATATCACCTGTGGTATATCGAGTGCTGTCCTTAGAGCTGACTATCAGGGCTAGAGCAGACAGATGTCTGTGTTACATTATCCAATGGTTAACATACATTGTTGTAAGTGGTTTATAACCTAAAGGAGTAGGGTACCTAATGCCTGTTGAGATGCATGTAAATGGTTGTCTGGATCCCTCATGCTGTTCTGAATGTCCTGTGGTGTGCATTTTGGTTGATGTGCAAGAAATATATTTTTGGATTTTTTTTTAATAGGAGGTTAATCAATGTGTATGTAGACTAAGTGCCACATGTAGGCAATTTATGTCTCAAACTTCACTGCAACCAATATTTTCTCTCAGACCAGTAGTATCTTGAGACAGCATACTTTTCTTTGCATTTCTGGCATTATTTTGTTAAGCAAAGTTTGTCTAGTGTTACTAGAAACAATATTTATTAGTGAGTTTTTCCTTACCTGACAATTTACTAACTTAGAGACCCACTAAATGAATTCAGGTATCACACATGGACATGTATACAAATATGCTTCTGCACAGAGTTTTCTGTTAATGTATGTTCTTGTGGACAGTGACACTTAATAAGTCATCACAACTTCCTAGAATCTAGTTAGATTAGGTTATGGCTATGTGCCATTTAAAAGTGAGTGTCTTCAGTTTTCTGTCTTTTTGAGTTACTGTAATCTAGCTAAAAATTAATCTGAGAATATACACCTATGTACAACACTGATTCTAATGAAACAGTATGATTGCATAAGTTATTAATATCTATTTATCTATTCAAAGATTTTAAAATTTTAATTATATTTATGAAGATATTATATGTAGTTCCTTATTAAGATATAGAATGCTACTCAACCTTAAATGCTTCAAGTATATACCAAAGTCTCCAGTTGCTGAGAGGAGCCTGTTAGCTGCTTGCTAGCTTAGAAATGGGATTGTCTGGCAAATCTATTGAGACATAAAAATCTTGAAAAAATGTTGACTGTACATAGGGAGCTAAGTGCTGAGGTCTGGTTCCTGCTCACTTTGCCCACATTCTTTACCCCTTGCATAGGGAAATGTCTTGCAGTGTTGAGTTTTTCTGTTAAAAAGAGCATTGGCTAATTCAAAGCTTGGCATAACCTGAGGATTTGAGAAATCTTGGCACAGAGGTTTTCTTTCTGCTACTCTTTTTCATGTAACTTGTAAAGGGAAGTTCTGGGTTTTTTTAGTGGCTGTTGAAATTATCACTTTGAGTTCAAAAGATTTTTTTAGCAATTCAGAATGTTGTAGACAGACATTTGTCAGGGCAGGCCCAAAAGGAGAGACAAAATCCTGGGCTGCAGCAGATAATAGGTAGAACAGGTTGAGCTCTGCCCTCTACCCAGTTTTATTAGCTCCCTTGATAACTCAAGGGCAACTGAACACATAACATTTTTGAGACACCATCTCCTTGGAATGGGTACCTATGTAAGCCCCACAGCACTAACTTAAAAGTTCACCATGTTGAGAAAAAATGGACAAAGGTCTGAAATGTATCATAATTGAACAAGCACTTCTAAGTGCCAACCTAGTTAAATTACAGGAATTTGCTCTAATTAATGCAGCTGTAATTAATACAGCTGTACTAGTGCCATAATTAGTATCTTTTTCAGCCATGACTTGTGTTATGGAAACAAAATACTGTGTAGTAGAATTCTGTTCACATTGGATGCTTTGATTTTCCAGTTGTTTGAGGGAGTTTTTTTTAGCTGATGATAGGAAGCTCTAATAGGAAGGAATGCAAAAGCCCTTTAGACATCATCTTAATTTTAGCATTGTTACTGGATCTATTGCTTCAGTAGAATTACTGTTTTGGTGATTTCCTAGACTGAGCCTGGGTTAACTGGGGTATTTGGTAGATAGGCAGTGTACCTGTTGCAGGAAATCACTAGAATGAACAAGTCCTGCAAATCTTGTACAACACCAGGGTGGCCAGGGAGTAGGTAGGGCTAATTTGCCATGTACAGTGTTCATGGATTTGGGGGTAAATTTGCTGGCTCTTTGTCCTGTAGTTGAAGGCTGTCCACTCAGCACCTTTCCTTAGCCTGTTGTGCAATATCATCATGCCTATGCTTTGAGTCCTACCATGCCAAAATAAGCAAAGAAATAGAAGAATTGCAAACCCAAATGTCCTACTGCAAGCCAGAGCTGGGTAACTGTAATGGGTTTTTTTTCTATTTATGTGCTTTGTCTTTTTTGCTGAGGCACCTCAGCCTCAGATACAGGATGAACACAAGTTAACTCTGTACCATTGTGATAATATGGCATGATACTCTTACTAAAGCTTTTTTCAAAAAGATTTTTTTTTTTTGCTTTATATACACCATTTGTTGACTGGACTTTTCAGTTTTGCCGGGTTCAATCTATTGTTAGCAGAAAAAGTATTTCCTACTCTCTCCCCCTCAGAAATTGTGTATTTCAACAGGAAATGGTGATAGACTAATCAAAGAAAGTCTGAGGAAGGCAGCCCTGTCCTGGTGGGAGACTCCCAGTTATCCTGGCTCCCACTGTGCCATGACAGTGGGGAGAACATGCTGCCACATTCCCTGAAGTATAACACTCCTAAGAAAAAACTTACTGATTAACTAGTCTTACAGGATATAAAGCACTTTTTTTTCATTAGCTGCCTTGCCCTAGCACCACTTTTGCAGTGTTTGAGGTATTTTTTGCCCCAGGGAATATCTTGCTATTTAGACCGTGTCTGTTGTTGAAGAAATTAAAAAACTCATAGTTGTGGTGGTGGTCTGAGTCCTTGCTAGTACATGGATATGCCTCTGAGCTACTGTTTTGTCTAACTTGCATGGATGTCAGTCGTGTCTGAAAGGCAACTTTTGTACTCTGCTGCAACAAAATGTGAAAATAAGGAGCTCTTTGTCATAAAACTCAAAAAAAAAAAAAGAGTATTGAGATACAATTTATAATTGGCTTTTTTTCGTGTAGTTGCCAGTGGAAGTACTCATATGAGTCCTTTTTTAATCCAAGACATAAATGAAATAAAAAAAATTGCCATGGATGCTTAGTTTCCTTGTTTGCTATAATGAAATAATTTGTGCTGGTTTTTTTTTTTATTTATTTATTTTTTCCTCCTTTGTCTTGGAGAAGATCTATTAAAGTACAGTTTAAAGTGATTTTTCTGGGTGTTGTAGTAAAATTGCCGAAGCAGATTAAAGTATATAAATAGAGACAGCAGTGTGATGAAAAATTCAGTTTTATTTTCTGATGAATTGTTACTCATGACAGGAGTAATTTAGAATCTCCAGGTATTTTCTTGCTCATTTTGCAGGTATCTTTGAGATTCACCTGGGGTTCTAACTCAAAAACACAGGAAGGTTTAATGAATTTATTTCCTTGATGGCATTGGTCCATGCTTCATTTCTGGTCAGATAACACAATAATGATGTGACTTTTTCATCCATAAAACCTTGTAGATGTGCAGTGAACATCTGCACATAATGAATCCATTCATGCAAAGAAAGATAAGTGACTTATTTATCATGCTAGATTTGCAAGAATTTCTCCTTTTCTTACAGGCAGCTTCAGATGTTTGCTGCCATTGAGGGACAAATGCCACATTCTGTTCCTCTGATGAGCAAGGTACAGGATGGATCCTTAGAAAATGTCCATCTTGATTTTTAGATTAGCAGGTAAATATTTGTACAGTGGAATAAAAGAAGGGCAAATGCTTTTTGCTGTTGTTCCTTGCTGAATTACTTAGACAGCCACAAAGCACCAAGTGCTGCCAGTGCATCCTGGATGCAGCAGGTGTGATGTGGGCTGAGGTGGAGACACCCACCCTGAGTGTTACAGAGCTTTCAGCCTGCAGGGTCAGCAAAGCCTTGGGAGCAGTGGTTCAGCTGTTTGCCTTTATGGGCTCCATTCAATTGCCTAAACATACAATGGCATTTGGGATGTGCTGTAGAGGATCTGGGGTATCTTCACAGGCAGGTGCTGTACAGGCTGCAGGAGACTGCTCCATGCCCTTCTGGAGAGGCAGCTGGGAGCCAGGAGGGGTATTCTAGGGAATGTGACACTGGACAATTGTGTCTAGTGCCTTGTTTTTGTGCAATGTTTGTGACAAGTGGGTTGTGCCTTAGGTGTGTTGCCTCAAACATCAATTGAATCATTGTCCACTGATTGTATTGACTGGATCTGCATGGATCAGAGTGGTAGTGTACACAACTGGGGCATCCCTGGACACCTGTGCACAGAATCCTAAATGGAGGTGTCTTGGCTGCCTGCCCACCTTCAGGTCTACAGAGCAACGTGAAGAGTGGGAAGGATACATGTATATCATCACACCTGTGACATTTTAATTTATTCATGGCAGGAGAGGGTTCTGGAGTCGAGCAAAGAGAGTAATGTTTGCTGGAGTTTGTGTCGAGGGTTTCCAA
Organism: Tychaedon coryphoeus; assembly: GCA_013398595.1. Taxonomy (NCBI): domain Eukaryota; kingdom Metazoa; phylum Chordata; class Aves; order Passeriformes; family Muscicapidae; genus Tychaedon; species Tychaedon coryphoeus. The sequence continues at coordinate 67,150 of WBND01000543.1, forward strand.
GGATAGAATTAAAATCTTTCAGAGAGAAATAGGGCAGTGTTTGGATGTAGCCTCCACATGATGGATCCAGGAAGGTGAGAACATGGAGGTTTCCCAAATACTGACTGAGGGGTGTTAAAAGTGACCAGGGTGCAGTTACCTCTGTTAACTTCTGAATGGGAATAGATTAAATAGAAGGACATAATCTAGTCTGTTCTGATGATGTGTGTGAGGGTGGTGAGGCACTGGAACAGGTTGCCATGAGAAGCTGTAGATTCCCCATCCCTGGAGGTGTTTTGAGGCCAAGCTGAATGCTGCTCTAGGGTGCTCACCTGGCTTCCTCCATCCTTCCCATGTGTCTTACTTCTGCATGCCCTGTGGCTTGGAAGGTTTTCCCAGGTTAGCACAGCCCACTGCTTTTGGGGAAGGAACAGTTTTCCACTCCTACTGGTGACTTCCACCCCCCTGCAGTGTGCACAGCTGGGAACAGGCAGGCAGAGACCCTCCCTTCCTGCATCCCACTTGCACAGAACAGAACAGCCTTATAATGTACTCTCTCGGGAAATTAAATAAATAAAACTGATAGCATTCATCCCAGGCTTAATGAGATGAATGGAAAGGGAGGAAGCAATTGGTAAGTCATGGTGCTTTATAGAGAAGTGTACCAAGAATCGTTAGACAAGACTCTGGCACTGAAGGAGCAGGAGGAGAGTAGATGGTGTGAATTGGGATGTTGTGTACAGGGGCAACTGTTGAAAGTCATAAATGGACTGAGGTTCATGGAGAATAAGCCAAAGCCTTGAGTTTGAGGGCATTGCTGAAGACTTCAGTGACAGCAAAACCATAAAAGGGACATCCATGAAATTTCTGGGAACAGCAGATCAAATGCAAGGAGTGAAATGTAGCTTTTTGACTGCTGAATTTACCTTACAAATGACTGGAGGAAGGAATCTGAGAAGCAGCTAAGAAGGGTGATTAGGATCAAATGTGGGGTTTTGGAGAAGGTAGGAGGTCCCAGCAGACTGGCACTTTAAATGCAGCTCCCCTGGATATATTGAATCAGTCTGCTAATGCCTTCACTTAGCTGGCAGCAAAGTTACTAGTTTTAGGATTGTATTTCTCCATCACTTGTTGACAAAAGTCCATTCCTGCTGAGTATCAATAGCTTTTATTGAAGTCTATGTCTCGGGAGACTGGGCCCAGAAAGGACAAGGGAAAGGCATCTCTCTCCTCTGACAAAGATGCCTTCGAGGCAGAGATGAATAACACAGACCTTGGCACTGTGATGGAACTAAGAAAGGTGGAAATTGTTTTCTTCTTGCTACATAGTTGTTTTTTTTTAATCTTTAATTGCACCAGGCTGTTAAATCTACTTTGGAAAGGGGAGAATTTCTCTCTCTCACTCTCACAAAGAGTTTTGTCATTGTAGAATTTTGAACATGTAGGTAATCCGTTTGTGTAATTTGTGAGTTGCACTGAAAGTGGCTGTAAGTTTTTTCCAAATTCCACAGATAGATTTTGGGCAAACCCACAAGTGGTGTGTTTTTAGAACAAGAGTTTGGTCAAAGGAAGCAGCAAGAGGTTCGTGGTTTTTGGTTTATTTTTGTTGTTTTTTTTTTT